>VXBI01004676.1:875938-1012804 GCA_013397375.1 Toxostoma redivivum | reverse complement strand
GCCCAAAAGAATAATACTAAAATGTTCTCACGGAATTTCCCTGGTATTTTTTTGTCATGAGATCCCAAGAGGAAGCAGCACAGGTTACCTGGGTGACAAAGCAGAGCTGAAGACTCTAGGTTTGAGGGAGTACTGTGAGCTCAGGTGCTGTTCACACCCACTCACACTGGAGATGGGAATGTGAACATTTCCTATCACAAGATCATGTTCACCTACTTGGTGGATTTTTCTGCGTGTGCATCAAGTCAGAAGAAGCACAGAAGCAGAATGGGTGAGCAAGAAGTCTGTGCCAGCAACCAGCTCAGGCATATACTGACTTGGAAGTCCAAGGACAAGCATTTATTTCTGACAGTTAACAACATGTAAGAATGTTAGATAATTCCATTGGAAAAAATAGTCTCCCTGAGAAAACATGCTTCTAGTCAGCTTTCTCAGAGATTATTAGCACAAAAATTCATGTTTTATTTTAAATTTATGTACGGATGTTATTCTTAAACAGTGCTTAAGCTCTCAAAAGTGTTTGCACAGAGACCTCTCAGGATTGCAAAACCAGCTGTCCAGTAAAGGCTGTGATGGTCAAATCTTAAGAAACATGGAGTATTTATTGTCACAGTTCTGAAGAACAGAAATACCAAAACCATTTAAATTACTTGGAAGCTTTATGGATGTCCTTTTTATGGAGAGGAAATTTGATCAAAACAACAAAATTTTTTCATTAGGTGTTTTGTTCTGCTGAATTGGATCATCTGTTAAACTTAAAATGCTTGCACACAAGGCACTAAAATTCCGACGGATGAGAAATAGCATCTACACCACTAAAAAACAAAGATAAATCTTCCCCCCTTTCTTTCCATCCAGGTACCCTCTGTACATCCACTCCTCCCTCCCTCTTCAAGACCTTTGAGTTTTATCTCTTGTTTTTCAGTTGGCCTTAACATTATACTTGTCAAGTGTAACATTAATGTTAATAATGTTAATATCGATGTAAATAACATTAAATTTCCATCTCATAGTTTTTTTTTTAAGAACACATGTTTTTTCTCTTATTATCCCTGCATGAAGTATTTTAATTTTGTGTATTGAGTAATATCATATTTTAAAATAACAGATGTTTCCTTAAATGTGCAACAAGTTCCTGGATCATTTGGGTTTGTTGAAGCACCAGAAGAAACAACTTGTATTGTGAAAATCACAACATTTTTTTTCCATTCTAATTCAGTGCAGCCTGACTTAAAGCAGCTTTCCAGGTATTATTTTAGAAAGATTTCTTCCAGAATGTTGTTTTGATGACATTTTAGTAGGTTCATATGAATAGGTTTTGTTCCAGCAGTAAAATACAAACTTGGCATTCCATGCACTTGTTTCCAGTAAGAAGGTAGTGAATGCCAATGCCTGTAAGCTGATGAAAAGGGTACATGCAGCATCAGAATGGTAAAGCTACTGTACAGGACATAGAACTTCAAATTACATTGAACTACATTTTTACATGGTGACAACAATATACTAAAAATTAAGGAGGTATTTCTTCATGAAAAGTTAGAATGCAAAATTTGGTACTACAGGATGGGGTAGATACTAAAATATGTATGTGTTCAAAAAGTGGTTAGACATGATGAAAAATTATCTTGAACAGTATTTAGCAGGAGACCTCCTCTCTGGCTCAAAAATCTTCTCAGCTGAAGGTCTTTGACCACTCTCTATCCTAATTTAATAGACCAGTTGTTGTACTCCTGGGTATGAAATAAAAGCGGATTTCAAAACTGGATTTCATATGATTTAGAATATAAATTTGTATGGCGCTGCTGGATGCCCATTGCTAAATTCCTTATGCATTTTTTTTGAATCTCTACCCCTAACTGACCATCTATTTTAAAAGCATTTTTTCTTCCCATCCTGATTTGTGTTGAATCTTGTTCACTTCAAGATGTCAAAAATCAATGAGAGGTAAGAGGATATCTAGCTTAAATTGTAAGACAACATCTAACTTGTGACAGAACATTTTATCTTCTTTATATCAGCTGCAGTGTATATTGCAGTATCCACATTATTACTTTGCTCTGGACTCCTCCCAGATTGATAAGCACTGCTTTTAATATTACTACAAGCACCACTGAATTAACCATCCCTTGATGCAAACCATTCAGTCCATACAGTTTGATATGCCCATAAATGCCATGGGATTTCTGACTTCATCTTAGGCATTACTCCCTGACATAATACAACAGCTTTGAGATACATCTCCTGTTTCATTTATTCCTTTCATTAAGGACTTCTTGCAATTTTGTAAATTTTAGACACATTTTGAATGCTAAATAAAACTACTCATAAGGATATTTCAGAAACTACCATAATTGCTACTTTTTCAATGATTTCTAGACTGGTTTATGATGCAACCCTCATACAACAATGCCAGAGAAATTCTTATAGCAGGAGCTGAGAAACAGCTTTTATTGGCTCCCATAAGGTAGAGCCCAGTGTTACACTGAGCAGCAATGGTCTTTTAGGGCTCCTGGTCTTCTTCATGGTTATAGGAATTTTGCTGCGGATTAGAGGCAATGCAAGAGGAAATACTTGCCACAACCAGCAGCCACTGGTTTCTGTTGCAATGTAAGGGTCAAGACTCAGCCAGCCCGGAGCTGGTTATCACTGGAAACCTCACAAGATGATGCTCCTCTTCCTGCAAGCTCAGTCTGTCCCCCTGCTGTGAGAGCAGCAGGGACCTCCCGACTCTGGCTGGTGCTAGGGAATAGTCCAATCATGCAACACCGTGCAATTTACAACCCCTGTCTCTAACCACAGCTCCTAAGTGGGCCACAGCCACCTCACACACAGGGGGCCAGAGGAGAGCACTTGGTCTTTGCTCAGGTCTTTCCAAAAACAGATGTTTGGTAGAGATTTTGTCAAGGTGAAAAAAAGCATGGAGAAAACATCGCAAGCTGTGACATGCAGCACCATGGAAAACTTCCTGTGTTTACCTTTTTGTCCAACTACATAAATTATGTTTGTTCATCTTTGCTGCAGCCACTAAAATTTGAACAGCAAAATAAAATTGATAATCTCTGATGAGATTCACAGATAAGGCCAGCAAACCTGAAGCTGGTGTTACTGCTATTCTCCCTTGACATTTGGTTGGGCAGCTTGATTTAGTTACTGCTGGAGCTGGCAGCTATGCTGGCAGCAGCCCTTGCTTCCTCAAAAGCTTCCTCGGTCTCTGTTGAAATGGCTGCAGACAATTTTTGGAATTTGGATTTGCAACCTCAGTAATCTCTGCAATTAATTTGTTGCACAATTATATCTTTTGTCACAGATTTGTTAAAATGGTATTGACTGCTGTTTATCAACCTCACCCCAAAGAGGCCAAGCAGATGTGGATTTTTGAAGGTTTAATATTTGGAATGTTTTCTTCTTCCTCCAGTATACAATTGATTAATTTGAATACATTTGACATATTCAGCATCAAAACTTAATCCTTTTTGGTTTTCCAGACTCTCTTGTCTACAGCACTTTGACACCTCGTCAGTCAGCTGAAATGAGCTTACTTCGCACTGTGAGGTTAATTATTTTCCAAGCTGGTTATTTATTTTCCATGCCTAGGCTGAAGTGCCCTAACTATTTGTATTGTCACAGAAAGAATTTATAAAATTGATGCTGTTTCATTAATATTTGTACACGGAAGAGTAAGCTGCAGAATATCCTTTCTTTTTATGGAAAAAAAAGATACCTTTTTGTCTGCAATGTAGTTATACATAATTGTTATTGAATCATCATTATACAATATGTGCTATTCAAATTTTTGAGTGGGTGACACTTAGGACAAGAAAGGTTTCTATTTGACTTAAAATTAATTAAAATATCTTCTACAAACAAAAACAAGGAAATGAAAAATGAAATTCTATTTGTGAAAAAAAAACTGTAAACTTTTAGTTTCTCAATTTTTTTTGTTTGTAGAGAGAAAGCATTTACTTTCTTGCTAGTGTTAACTGGAAATGGAAAAAGAAAAGATTTGAAATTAAACACATGATTGTAATATCTCTTCATTTTATGAAAAAAAAAAAAAAATGGAAAAAGTGAGGGTCCTACTGCCACTTGTACTAATTATTAAAGCCACATGCACTGAAAAAAACCTGAAACCAAAACAATTTGATTATGTCAGTTTTTATGAGAGTTTTAAAATTATTGAGCAACCAGTATTCAATTTGCAACTTTCACATGCCAAAATTCTTGAACGTAGTATAATAATAAGTAGTCTGCTCAATTGGACAGTTGTTTGAAATGCCGCATTAATGGAATAAAGGAGATTTTTTAATGTAGGCTCAAGGGCTTTGTTCTCACAGTTTCTGTTGCCTTTCTCTTTCCTTTGCGACCAAGTGAAATATTAATGTAGAAATTCTCAAAACTGCACTGATGGAACCTCATCAGATGGCAACAGGCATATGGAAGCAGCCCTGCAGTGACCCTCAGCATGCTGTGAGCTGCAGCTGATTTACCAAAATATGAGTATTGGTCTAATACCGATACTCAACTGTGACGGACAAAAGACTCCCTAACAATTTAAAGTTAGAAAGTGTATGTTTATTCAGCGCTGGGCAGCAGCGTGAGGTCGTCCTCTAATACGCACTGCAAAATCACAGGTGATCACAGAGTCTATTTATTGACAAAAGATTCAAACAGATACATATTCATAATCACCGCCCCTCCTATTCCCCGCTTCCTATGGTAATTAGCTTGAATAGCTATTAAGCATTAATTTAAGGATTGGCTCCTTAAATTAAGTCTTTTTGTGGGGAGGGGTCTTAAAAGGAGGAAGTAAGGCGAGTCTTCCTCGCCCTAAACTTTCAACCTTTTTTATCAATGACAATACAAATGATTTCTGGGGACAGTCCAAGTTTTTCAAAGAATGGGTTTCTGGTTGCATTGTCTATGTTACTTTAAGTCCGCTTACTAGTTTCGTCTTTTCTCATTATAAGCACAGCTGAGCAAACATAAGATGACAGACAATCAATTATTTAAGCTTCAGATAACTATCTCAAGCCCGATTTTCCTTCTAACTTTTAACTTAATTATTTTCAGCAAGGCCTATCTACCCATTTGCTTCTTAATTAATTCTAGTAAACAACTAACTTTGAACTAAAATCCTAATTTTTAAGATTAGTGTTTCACAGCAGCACTACAGACCAGCAGTAATGCACATGCTGCATCTTTGCAATTATTTCTAATGGGAAGTTGTACTGACAGCTCCTTCTTGTAACTCAACTGAAATAGAAAGCAGAGCAACAACATTTCAACAGGCATCAAGACGACTTCCAAAGGAAATTTTCATTTCACTGTAGCTATTTTTTAGAAAATACGGATTTTTGTCAGAAACTATGCAAGAGCAACTCCTTTCTGAGTACACTGACAGTTAAAATAAATCTGACATAGACTCCGAAGCCCTAGGAAATCAAACCCACCATCCCATTAGAACTGAAAGACTAAGCCTAATGTCAACATACATAACTGTATATAGTATAAAAACGTAACAAATTATGGAGAATGAGATGCTTTTAGTAATTTTAAGCTTAGGCATACTTCGCAAGTCTTGATGCTTCTCTATTACAGAAAGGAGGAATGAGCCAGCCCTGCAGTCAGGACTGTACCTACACACGTGGGGTGAACTGCCTTTCCCCATGGACAGTCAGGGTATGTACAAACACCTCTCTTGCCAAACAAACAGGGCTGAATTTAGTGAGAATGAGTGGGCAGTGACACCTTTGAGCCAGATGCTGCCAGTCTCAAAAAAAGGTCTTAAACATGGCGTAAAAGGGCACCAAACGTGGATTTCACCCCAACAACATCAGCCCTCTGAGCAGGGCCTGGCTTTGGGGCGGAGAGCCCAAAGTCATAGAATCACAGAATATGCTGAGTTGGAAGAGACCCACAAGGATTATCAAGTCCAGCTCCTGACCCGGCACAGGACCGTCCCCAGGAGTGACACCATGTGACTGAGACCATTGTCCAAGTGTTTCTTGAACTCTGCCAGGCTTGGTGCTGTGACCACTTCTCTGGGAAACCTGTACCAGTGCCCAACCATCCTCTAGGGGAAGAATCTTTTCCTGATACCCAACCTAAACCATCCCGTGACATAACTTCAGGCCATTTCCTTGAGTGCTGTCACTGTCACCACAGAGAAGAGATCAGTAACTGCCCCTCCTCTTCCCCTCGCAAGGAAGCTGTAAACTGGGATGAGGTCTCCCCTCAGTCCCCTCTTCTCCTGGCTGAACAGACCAAATCACCCCAAAGGGGTGGCAGAGTCCCCTGGGCGGGCGATGAAGCCGCCTGCTGCGCTGCGTCCCCGGTGTGCAGGCACTGGGCTGGGGGGTTTCCGTGGGCATCCCACAGGCGCTTATGGACGGGAGGGGAAAACCCCCTCGGGAAGGGGCGAGGAACTGCAAGCAGGGACGGAGGGAAGCACTTTGCGAAGGAGATCAGCAGTCAGCAGGGCTCTGGGTGCAAACGCGCACCGGAGGCTGGCTGCGTGCCTCTGGCAGCACCGGGAGTGGGACCGGGAGGGGGAGCAGGACCAGGAGAGGGAGGGGGACCGGGAGCGGGACCTCGGCCCCCGCGCACACCTGTGCCACCGCCGCCGGGCGGCTTCGGGAAGCCGCGCCACCGCCTCCGACCGGGGATGGGGCAGCGGAAACTTTCTCCACGCTCCCTCGTAAACACGGCCCGGCGCCCTCCCCTGGACGCTATTTCGGAGCCCCGGTGTCCTCCGGCCCCGCACCACCTCCTGCCCTGCCCTGCCCGCAGGGAGGGCCGGCCGCTGCCCGCCCTCACCTGCAGGGAGGGCTCGGAGAGCGGGGGGCGGCCGAGCCGAGGTGACCGAGAAGGGCCGGCGGGCGGGCAGGGCAGGGCAGGGCAGGGAAGGGAAGGAAGGGAACATCCCGCTCCTTCCTCCGCGCCGCTGCCGGCGGGGGGGCGGGGCCGCCGGGGGCAGCGCGCGGGNGGGAGCGGGGCCGCCGGTGTCCGCGCTCCGGGCGGGGCGGGGCGGGACCGGGCCGCCCGGCTATTAATAACCGTGTCCGGGCGGGCGGAGGGCAGAGCCGCGGGGACCATGCACGGGAACGGGCAGCAAGCGGGCAAGGGACACGAGGACCACCTGGCCGGGGCAGGGGAGGCTGATGGCGGGCCGCAATCGGCGGCTGTGCCCATGCTGCCGGCCATGGAGGTGGCCGAGGAGCCGGAGAAGCCTCCGGGCGGCAAGAGCAAGGATCCCAACACCTACAAAGTGCTCTCCCTGGTAAGGGCCGGGCGCCGCGGGGCCGGGCGGGCGGAGCTGGGTGTCACCTCTCCCGCCGCAGCGTGGGGAGCGGAGCGGCGGGCGCAGGTGTTCGCCCGTCTCCGAGCTTCGGGAGATGGGAAAAGAGCCCCTGGCGGGACCTTAGAAGCCTCTCGGCGCTGGTGCAAGAGGGTGATTGCTTCCGGCAGCATGGGCTCCTCGGGATGCCCGGGGCAGCAGTGCTATGGGACCTCTCCGCTTCGGGAGTCAGCCTCGGGTGGGAGAGTGGTATTTGCGTATAAGACAACCACCTGCCTCAGAGAGGGATTCGTAACTCTTGATTTATTTCACTCTTTTGACGGTCCTCAATGTTGAATCTTTCAAAAATTTTTTTGTGGGTCAATGGCTGTCTCGTCTTCCATCATGTGGTTTTAGTTGTTTGCTTTAGGGGGGACACCAGGGAAGACAAAACCGGCTTAGAACAGGAAAACATGGCTGGAAAGGCTAAAAAGAATTTAAGAGCCAAAAGGACAGAGGAAGTGTAAAAACTTGCCTTTCTCTGAATTTGAGCAACCGTGGGTTGAAAGTTTGTCTCCAAGTACAGCTAGGAGGCACTTCTGGCCCCTGTTCAGAAGCCCCAGCAGCCAAAGCCATTGTTAGCAGGTAGGTCACTTTCCAGTTTTAGCCACACTGCTGTATTATAATTATCCTCCCCATAGAGATGTGAAAATAAGACCTTCCAAACTGCCTGGAGTAATCATTATGAGACTAAAATCATTATCAAGGTGAAGGAATTGTGGTGTTCTTGGAAGGAAGTTTTAGTGGAACTGCAGCAGACTTCACTACATATGTACACATAAGTAGTGCTCTTTCAATACATTGAAGCATAAGGATCAAGGTGTCTACCTAAATTTACTGATATCTTTGTAATGTTACTATTTCAAATGAATTGTGCACACACATCATTGTGACTACAGGTTTTTCATACTTTCTGACAGCAGGTTGTAAGTTATGTTTCTAAGTTTGCAGAATGTTGTAAGAAAAACGTGAAAATTCTTGCAAAGCTCTATGGTAGTTTCCATACAGAAGCTTTTTTTGGCAACTTTCTGATAATGCCCCCTTAAATAAAGGTTATGGTTAATAGCTTGTTTCATTACTTCATTTTCTTCTGCGGAGTATAAGGTTGTGCCATAAAAGCCACTTCAGTTGGATGGTGAAAACAACTCAGCTCCTTTCAGGCTTAGAAATTAGATACTAGTTGTGGGAAATAGTCATATCCTATTAAAAACCTAATGTTGTTGCCCTGAGCTTTTTAGGCTCTAATACAATAAAATTATTATAGCTACACAGCCACTTAGAGACCGGAGTTGAGCACAAGTTAGTGTTTGCAGCTACTTATTCTTCTAAATTAACTTCTTATTTTCCAAATGCCATTCATTGAGAACTGGCAAAAGTTTCCTCCTGTGCTGATTAAAGTGTCAGAGTGAAATATGTCATCTACACAGAAATAATTTGAAAATTCTAAATATTTATGGCCATGCTCTATTTTTTTGGATGACTGCAAACATTGAGATAATCTAGGACATTCAGTGAGAACTTGGAAAACTATAAATACTGCAGGGGATGCTGGATTGAGTGAAACAAGAATGTAATTAACCTAAACAAGTGGCAAACTGGAGTTGGAAATTCAAGTTAATTTTTTTTTCTCAGAAGCCAATGTATTTATAAAGTGTTGATGATATCCAAATGTAATAAAGAAGTGAGTAGACTTACCTGCTTGGTGTTTGTAGTGTTATGTGAAACTATTAAAGTGTCCAGATGTAGGTAAATCTCATTTGCCTGCATTTATCCTAGCTGCATGGGCTATTGCTTCCTTTGTTTATGTAGATAAAATAAACCACAAACAACTGCTTTCAAGTGAGCTTATTTTCAAATTTTCTAAGAACTCATGAATGCATTTCTGCTGATTAGGGAATACTTGAATCACTCTTCTTATTTTTCTGGAAAGCTCAGACTGGACTGCATTCTCCTCATCCTTCACATGTGCCTGCCACCTGCAGATGTCTGTGCAGTTTATGAACACAACCTCAATGTTCCTAGCTTTTATCCATGAGTCAATCTTACCCTATTGCAGAGCAGCTGTTGCTACTGCACAGGGAGGATTCTGCAAATGGTGGGACAGGCCCACAGGTGTTTGCTAACCCCTAGTGCTCCCCTAAGCACCTAAAGCACACCTTTTCATTTACTGTCTTGCCACTTTTCTCAGGTCAAACTTCTGTCCCTCAAAGCCCAGTGAACTCTGTCTGTCTGTAGTCTCTGAGGCTGTTGTGTGAGTGAGCAGTATACTTGCTGCCCAAGAGCAGCATAACCTTTGCTTATGTTTGAGATTTTCTATCCCCACTTGCCAGGAACTCAGGCATTGCATTTTGATCTGATTCATTCATTCCATTGAAATAAATTTTTCCATGCCAGTCTAACAGCCAGTCTAACATTGAGAGAAATAAAAGTAATAATGTAAGAGAATGTTTCTTTTGAACAACTTCAGACTTTTGGTCAAAACTGGAAAACTCATTTAGACTGACAGTTTTGTTAGAAAAACTCTTAAGGAGTTTTTGCAACTTGAGAATTCCCGAGTAGAAAAAAATTACCAAAACATTCCAGGTATGGTCCAGACTGAGTCATTCAAAGTGTGTTAGTCTCATCTAAAGAGTAACTAAAGCATTTCAGAGTGCATAAAGATAATAAACTGTGAATTTTTAAAATAATACTGTGGAATATACTCAATATTTTTGTAGTCTGTAAGTTCCCCCCCTTTTTTTCATTAAGGCTGTCCAGTCTTTTTTATTTGTGTTTTTTTGTTGTTGTTGTTGTTGTTTTTTTTGTTCTTTTTTTTTTTTTTTTTTTTNNNNTTTTTTTTTTTTTTTTTTAAGGCACATCCCAAAAATGAACCAACTACCAGCTTTGGGCAAGAGTTTGAACTGAAACCTCTTCAGATCTCTTCTAGCCTTATCATATCATAGAATGAAATGGGTCTGAAAAGATCCTTAAAGATCAGCCAGCTTCAACCCCTCTGTCATGGGCAGGGACACCTTCACTACACCAGGTTGCTCAAAGCCCATCTAATTTGGCTTGGGACACTTGCAGGGATGGGGTATCCACAGATTCTCTGGCAATCTTTTCAAGTGCCATGCCACCCTTACAATAAATAAATTCTTCTTAATATCTAATATAAACATGCCTTCTTTGAGTTTAAAGCCCTCTTGTCCTATCACTACATGCTCTGTATCAAGTCTCTCTCCAGCTTTTTTGTTGGCCCCTTCAGGTACTGCAAGGTGCTGTGAGGTCTTCTCAGGGCTTTCTCTTCTTCAGGTTGAATAGCCCCAACTCTCTCCACCTATCTTCACTGAAGAAGTGATCTACCTCTCTGCTTATCTGTGGCCGTCCTCTGGACCTGCTTCAAGAAGTCTTAAGAATCCCTCTCATGTTGAGGGCCCCAGAGCTAGAGGCAGCACTCCATCTGGGATCTCACAAGGGCACAGTAAAGGGGCAGAATCCTCTCCCTTGACCTGGTGGTCACACTGCTTTTAATACAGCCCAGGATGCAGTTGGCCTTCTGGGCTCTAAGTGCACAGTGGCAGCCTGTGCCCAGCTTTTCATCTACCAGCATCTCCATGTCCTTCTCTGCAGGGCTACTCTCAAACAATTCTCTGCCCAGTCTATATTTGCTCCTTGGGATTGTCCTGACCCTCCTGCAGGACCACATGCTTGGCCTTTGCACAGTCCCACCTCTCCAGCTTGCCCAGGCCCCTCTGAATGGATCCCTTCCCTCCAGCCTGGTGACTGCACCACACAGCTTGGCAAACTTGCTGAGGGTGCCTTGATCCTGCTGCCCGTGTCACTGACAAAATGTCCAACAGTGCTGGTCCCTATGCTGGCCCTGAGGGAGGGCACTCCTCACTGGTCTCCACTGGCACATTGAGCCCCTGAGCATAGTTCATGAGTGTGACCATCCAGCCAATTCCATGTCCACTGAGTGGTCCCTCTGTGAAATCCATGTTTCTCCATGTGTGACCAGGATGTCATGCAGAACATACCAAATGCTTTGCACAAGTCCACGTAGATGATTTCAGTTTCTATTCCCTCTTCCACCACTGCTGTAATCCCATTTTAGAAGGCCACCAAATTTGTCAGACAAAATTGGCCCTTAGTGAAGCCATGTTAGCTATCACCTATCACTTTCTTGTCTGCCGTGTTCCTTAGCATAGTTTTCAGGAACATCTGCTCCGTGATTCTATAAATCTGTTTTCAGGCATCCATTGGTTGCTATGTTAAGCTTTTACGAATCATAAACCCCTATTTATCATAAACAAATGAGACTATCTCTACCCAAGGGAGAGTTTCTGTTGCCAGTTCATATTTGCCATTGTTGCAGTCAGCAGAGTCTAATTATAGAAAAAAGATCTATTGAATGTCAAGATTTTCTATGAGTCCTGAAAGGTTTTTACCACTTCATTTGGAAATAACCCATAGCTGCTGACTTTGTGCTCAGGCAGGGAAAAGATGGGTGTGCTATGTCAGGATTTTGGAGACAGCTGTAGGTTTGTCTGGTTTTGTTGCTTGGTTTCTTTTTTTTCCACTGCCTAGATGAAAGTGTGGGAACAACTTTCTCTTACAAGTTGTCTGGAAGATTGTATTCCTATTTGGTTATTTTCGTGCTGATGGTTTTCCTCCTAAAGATGTTTGAAGGTGCCCAAACATTTGTGTAGATTAGTACTTTAAAAAAAAAAATATAATGCATATCTATATTCTCTTTTCCATTAAAAAGGCAGAATATACATTTAATTATCCAAACCTTGTAATTTGGACCATGGTTATTTGGACCATGATTATTGACTTAAGCTGACTTCAGTGTGGGTATTTTTATGGCAATCAGCCAGTTCTCAAGCAGTGGATTGTGCTGAAGGATGCTGTTGTCTGAATCTGAGAAGCCTGGGTGACATGTTCAGTCATTAATCTTTTTTTGGCCCTCAGCAAACCATTTAATTTCAGCCTTTTTTGTATTATTTTGCTTTATGTGCCTTGTAACTTTTTCTTTATTTTTCAGTAGGGAAAAGTGGTCCTTGCTGAAATGACTTGCTCCCTTGACAGTGCTGGACTAAGCCTAGATGGGACTTCTGAGATCCAAGAAACACCACACAGCTTTACAGTAATATTAGGGTGACTGTTGGGTGATTTAATTTTTTTTTGGCGTTAAACATCCTTTGGTGAAATTTGAAGTAAAGAATGTTGGTGACACGATTGCCATATTTTTAATAGACTTTGAAGTACTTTCAGTTTAGAAATATTAAAAGAGTTATTGGCCAATCTCCAATATCTTAATAATTTGTAGGAAAATCTCATCCAGTGTTGGGAAACAAGGATGTTTTACAGCTGTCTTCTGCCAATGTTGCAGCTCTTCAGCTTCCATGGTGACTTGGTTTTAAGTCGAAACACATGGTGTTTGACAAAACATTTTTTTTATTGTGCTTGCTGTTGATATTGCTTAAATGCATTAATTAGAATAGAATTTTAACTCTACATACAAAAAATAAAGACATTATTATCCAATTTAAGCCACCAAAAGAAAGTTTAGGGTTTGATGAATTTAAAAATCATTATAGCTAAATGTTTCTCTTCAGTCTACTCATTTTTTAGGGAAGACTTTCAAATATTTCAAATATCAAATAATCCTCATTATATGCAGGGAAATGTAAATCCAGAATTTCTTTATTGTCCTTCAGATGGGGATTTTTATGCTGGGTATTGAAGACAAAAATCATAATTTTGCTCTTACACAATTAAAAAGAATATAGATATTTTAACTCTGAATGGTTTCCAGGGTTAATTTGTATTCTTGCTTTATTTACACTTCTTTATTTACACTTTAACAAGCTACATAGAGCTAGTTGGCATATCCTATCCTAAAAGACAGAAGCTGAGATGAAGAAAAAGATATTGTCCAAAGAAACACTTGCAGGAATTGAGGCTTTCCATTTGGTTGGGGATTTTTAAGCATAGAGAAAAAACCCCAAATTAAACAACAGTGAACACAGAGAAAGAAAACCCAACCCCAGCTGAACAACAGCAAAACCAAAACAACAGAGGAAAAATGGCTCCCCAGATTCCACTTTTGTAAAAATCTTCACAAGGGAGAGTAGAGACCATCTTCATTAAAAACTGTACTCAGAACTTAGTTTAAATTTTATTGCCCAACTAAGTTGAATTTAGATAAGCAATCAAAGGAGTGATTGTGAATTGGCTAAGCAAACTTCAGCTCACTTCCAGCTGAGTAATTTACATATAACTTTTAGCATCAGTAAAGCAGTATGGAGCTAAGGCTACCAAATATTCTTTTTCTGTAGCTGAATTGGAGGATTTAAGCCATCCAGGAGGTTTCAGTCACCCCTTGGAGTGCAGTGCATGGATGCTGCTGGCTCCAGCTGGAGTGAAAATCTTGGGACAGGCTGAAGCACACCCAGCTGTGTGACTAGTGCATCTGTCAATGCTGCTGGCTGGTTGCCTGCCTGAAAAGAGCCATGTTGGCCTAGGAATGGGAGTGTAGAATATCTGCTGGTAGATTGGGCTACACTGTGCTTGGATCAGCCCTTTGGTCTGTCCAGGCAAAACGGTGAATGGGGTGTGATCGGTGCTGTGTGCTCAGACTTACTGCTCCAGCATCCAGAGTTCCAACTCAGTCTGTGCCTTAGGGTTTCCATTACATTTTTTAAATCTCGCAGTAATGTTTGCAGTAAATCTTTCAGGCACCAGGTGAAAGCAGGTCATGCTGAAAGAGAAGGTTAAACTTTATCCAGTTGTGGCAACAAGGCAGACACGGGCAGTGCCCTCATTGGAAAGGGACAGTCTCACTGTGTGTGAGCAAGGTGAGCACAGTGGATTTGGGGACACCCACCAGGTTCAGCCAATAGTCTAAATTGCCAGGTGAGTAATGGTAAGAGAGGTCCAAGGTAAGAGAAGGCAGGCCTGGGAGCTTGGGCTAACAGGATAAATGGCCAAGATGGACTTGCCTGCAGTGTGGCTGTACCACATTCCAGACAGGGCACAGAGGCAAGGCTGGCTGAAACAAGGGGGGAGTGACTTTTCTGAGGCTTTCTCTAGCTTTTTATTGAAGAGCTATCTTCAAGACTGGTTGAGATCTCCGAAATAGTGCTGTCAATAACTGAACCAATACCAGAGAACTGGCCCCAAGCACAGGCAGCCAAACTCCTGGAAGGAGGAAGGGTGCTTTTGTTCTGAGCACCTTCATATAGTTCTGCAAAACTCCCAGATCCTAAAATAACAAAGAACACATTAACAGTTTAAGTGGATTGGCTTTCTGTGGTAATAATTTTATCTTGAATTCAGAACAACTTAGTTACAGTGCTAAAACTTGGATTTCAGGCAAGGCCAAAGATACAAAAACTGTGCAAGGCTTCCTTCCAACTCCTCTCTTCAAAAACTTTCCTTTGCATTTTTTTACTGGTATCACTGGAATTACACAGAGTGAATTGTTCTGGTTTGGCTTGCAGTGGAAGCTATGTTATTGTTGCTTCTGGCTGAAAGGAGGAGCAGAGTAAATTAAGGCTTTGAAAACATGAAATGTATGAAGAGTTTCTCACCTTGAAGCTGATATTTGGAATGAATATATTGGCAACTATCGCCATGTGACCATATGCTATAATAGAATTTGTCAATGTGCTGCATCGTGATAGTGTCCCTTTTGAATGAAACAGTGGTAGATGTGATTTTAAGAGAAGCTATTTTATAATGTTCCATATTGGAATGATATTTTTACATTATTTTGATATATTTCCTGACCTCTTTTCAAAAAAACACTTTTTGCACTGAAAAGCAAAAAGTAGCATTCAGCACAGGCATTGCGCAAGTCACCTGTATAAAAAGTTTCCTGTCAGTGTGTTTATAAGGCAGCAGTGGATTTTGTTGTAAGTGGGATGTAGTGGAGGACAAAGAAAAGTAAGGACCTTTCACAAATGAAATAATGTTTAATTGTTTGACACAATATGTTAGCTAAGGAGAAAAGGAAGTGATAAGAAAAAATGTAGTATTTGCATTTCTGAAGAAACTCAGTGAGCATATCTTTGTCCTAGTTCTACTGTGTAATGGCATATAGGCAAATCAAACTATATAAATGCTTTCTGATGTGGTAGTATGTGGATACAAGTTTGTGTGAAACACTGGTTGCTTTTGTCCCTAGAATAACAAAAAGTATGGTGTTATTATAGCTACTTCAAGAAAATCAGTAATGCAACCTGGCTGTGTATATTTCATTTTGTTGTTTTTTTCTGCTAAATGGGCCAGTTCTTGAACCTTCTTCTGGCTCAGATATGTTTCCATGCTGCAGAGTATCAAAATTTGATAGTCTTCCTTTTGTTTTTTGAGGGGCTATATTCAAAAGGTGATGAGGTAAATAATGGTCTCTTTATCAGCCCTGGTCTTTGTTTTGGGAAAATGGCCAAAAGGATTCAGGACTGAAGATGAGTCTGTGATCAATATCAATGTACTTAGTAAAGACCTATAATGAATAACTGGAACTGACTTGATCTTAAAGACCTTTTCCAGCCTAAATGATTCTATGTAACCTGATTTGTCCTACCTTCTTCTCATATATTTGTGGTTCTGCAATTTTTTGACACTCCTTATAATCTTGGTGTTTAACAGGATTTCTTCACTTATTCTTTAAGGTCATTTTGTCTTCTTCCTGTGAAAGTTAATATTGCTGTCATGGTGGCAGTAATAACAGTATCTTCAAAAGAAAAATGGATGTGAATATAGGTTTACTTGGTATATTTGGTGGTATAATCAGTACCCTGTAGAAGTCACCCCCTCTGTACCCTGCTCTTGTCACAGCACTCATGACAGTAATCTAAACTGGAACAGCTTTGGCTTTATTCTTGAAAAGGGACTTTTGGAATAGGAAGGACATGAAGATGGCTCAAGGCCTATTTTCAGATTCAATTTTGCTTTTATTTCTGAGTCAAGTGCAACTTGTTTGGGAAGCAATTTTAGTTGACTTTATTACTGACAGTTTCTTTCCTTTCTACGCAGTCGTGCATTCATATGTGGTTGCCACTAAAGTGGATGACGTGCGGTGGGCTTTGTTCTGTGTTCTTAGTCTGCTGTGTTGAAGAAAAGAATTGTATTTGAAAGTACAGTGTTGACTTTTTTCTCATAACATGAGTTTTCAGTCCTGTTTTCCTTAGGTTTTTACAAAAATCTACTTGATGATTATATAGCAGAGTCAGCTGCTATCTGCTTTTTGTGAATTGCACTAGAAGTTTTATTTTCCTTTCTTTTTGGCTAGCATATTGTTGCACTTTAATTTCTCTCTAAATTCTCCCATGATGTTGAGTGCAGTGAAAAAGGTAACAGCTGGGGTAAAGTTTTGATAACAGCAGCTCAAGTGCTAATGACTTCCAGGAGAGGTATGTACCTACACAGTTGGGCAAGCAACAAATAAGAAAAATATTTTAGATTCCAGCTGACTAGCTGACAGATGCTAACTCTTCTGTCTTTTGGTATCTTTTTAAAGATATCTTTAACAGATACAGGTTAAAAAACCAGATGCTTGGATAGTTTTGGAAGGTATTTAGAGAGCTATAGTATGATGATGTCTTCTGCTGATAATTCTCTGCTGAGTGAAGAGTTACCACTCTTTGATGAGCTCTGTGAAGGCTTTTATAATACCTTACAGTGGCTCAATCTACCTTTAAAACATTCTTGTCCTTTGAATGACCTTTGGTTGCAATAGTACATAATAACAGTCTTGAGAACTTTCAATAGAAAGAATGAGAGTAGACCTCCTGTGTGCCTCTTTGAGAAAAAAAACCCCAATAATGCCTGTGCATTTTCATAGTAAATCTTTTTAGCTCTGGAAAAATTTTGGGTGTTATCTCCAGCATTTTCATCCACTGACTTCAGAATTATTTAGTCATCTCCAATGTTTTACAACAGCCAGGACCTGAGAGCCTCAGCAACTCTCCTGCTGCTGGCCTCTATGAGTGGAATGTAGATCAACAGAAGCATGTCTTTGAAGATCATAAAAATATTTACAAATGTGGAAAGAAGAGATGACTGGTGCAAGAAGGAGGTGGTGCACTTGATCCAGCACTGATTAACTTTTTTTAGCTGATTTACCAAAGTGTTACTTAAGTAGCTGTGCTGGTGTGAGTGAAGTATCTACCTGCTTTCAGTTTATCAAACTTTATCAAGTAACCCCTGCTTTTGAATAAAACTGAGCTGTTGGCAAGAGGATTATGCTGGTTTAAAAATAATTTTTACAAGCATGAGTAAGTGTTCCACTGCCCCTGGCAAGTGTAGATAAGTGTAGGTTTTTTTTTTCTTTATACAGTATGTTGTCTGCCTTTTTAACAGTACCCTTTTAGAGTCAGAAGGTGACACTGTTCTTGCTTGAAATTCATTATTTATTATTGTGTTCTTTATACTTTTGCAGGTGAAATTCTTTCTCAAAGATATTTTAGTGTTAAGGTTCAGTAATCATCTATTCTAGGTGCGCAAAACAGTGAAAACATAGCATGCCTTTCACAGATCTCAGTGGTTTTGGAAAATTCCATGGGTTTTCTTAATACTGGCATTACAGACCCTGTCTAGACATCCTCCCTTCATGGATACATATGACACAACTGTGAGAACCAATCATGGAGATTAGAATGGAAAAACATTATTTTGCATGGTTTCCTTGATAATTGCATAGTTGTTAATGGATGTGTCTTAAACATTGGAGTGACAAGTTTTGTTGGCTGTGGAATACCAGGGATGAAGGAAGGGAGATGGAAAGCAACTGGGTATGTGGCAGGAAAAGAGTGAGGAAGATCAACACAGAAATAAATGTATTTCAGAATGATTATTCCTTAAAGAAGTACCAGTGCATTCTTTGCCAAAGAAAATACAGAACAGAGGAGGGGAATGGGAGAGGTGGACAGAGCTAGAGAAGAATGAAGAGAAAGGGGCAGTAGTATTAACTGTATAAAGGAGGACTAAAATATGATGGGAAAGGTGGCAGTAGCTAAGGCCAGTGAGAGATTTCTTTGTGTGTCAGTAAGACCTGTACAGCTGAGGAGTCTCTTTGGGATCAGGTGTGTGCAGCCTGCATGCTTGCCAACTCTGGCCCTTCCAGCAGCTCCCCAAAATCGCTGCTGAGCAATTCTCTTCAGCTGCAGTTCTAGAGATGAGGGAAATTTTTCACTTCTCGAAACATTCTATCATATTTCCATTTACCCAGCTCAAAATAAAAGGCTTTTGAAATAAAAGGCTTTTGAAATGTTCTCAGGATTGCAGTTCTCCAGACTTTCAACCACCTATTCCCAACAATTATAATTGTTTACAAAGCTAAGCTTTTATTGCTTCCTCCCACGTAAAGGAAGCAGTGATGGGGTAGAGATTCATCCCTAGATGACAATGTTTTTGTGATTCCAAAACAAACTTTCTAAAAATTATTTTTAAACCAAAGAAGGGCACTTTCTTTTCTGCAGTTGTTACTGTGTTGTCTTAAAAACCTATATGCTATATTAGAACTGAATCTGACAGTTTTTGCTAGCAGCCTCATAAGACACAGATCATAAAAAGTTAGTTTTCTGCTCTTGTATTACAAGGCCAGGTTCTTTAATTTTATTTGTCTTCCTAATAAGTGTTGGATTCCCATATCCTTTCTTAATGGAACCTTTTTCTCAATTCTTGCTTTCTCTTTTGGGTGGAAGAATATGGGTGAGAGAGACCAGGTAAGGTTTCTTCCTATTGTTTAAAAAGGCAGATTAAATCTTCAAGGCACTGCTATGTTGACAGTGTTGTAGTACTAGAGATTTGAATTGGGTGCTTGCTGCAGGATGCTAAACAAGGTCCTTGTTAGTAAACAAGAATGCACGCAGCTACTTGTTTTTCTATGGGTTTAAAAATATGTATAATCTTTATGTAGCAGGCTGTAGCATCCCCAACCTGACCTACCTGTATGTAAAACAGATCAGGTAATATTAGTAACCTTCTTGCTGTGGTAAGGTTTCTTACAGAATCACAGAGTGGTTTGGGTTGGAAGGGACCTTAAACATCACCTAGTTCTAACCCCCCTGCCATGGATAGGGACACCTTCCACCGGGTCACTCAAAGCTCTGTCCAGCTTGGTTTGGAGCACTTCCAAGGATGGGGCATCCACTTCTTCTCTGGAAAGCAGAGAGATGTTGTAATATAGAAAGAGGCAAAGTAAACTAGTTCATCTTTAGGGTGCAGCAGTGAGATGCAATGAGTATCTGGATCTTTAAAAATAGTTTGAATATTCTTCATCGTCTACAGAGTTGATAAGCTTAGGGCCTTTTCACTGACAATAGGTCAACTACTGTTGTAACACTTCTTGCTGTGCCTAGTCAGTACTGCTGCTGCTGGCTAGTATTAGCTGCTCCTTATTGTTCCAGCAGAACATTTTGCCATTTGTGTGGATAATATCCATGTGACTGAAGTCATTCAGGCTCAAGATAAAGCTTCAATTCAAAGCCTTAAACACTAAGCTGCAATTGCATGGGGTATCACTGGGTTAGATTTGGCTGTCCCAGAGCACTGTCAAATGCTTAATGTGTTAACTTACTGTTTTTGTAAAACTTCTTTATTGAGTGTTAAAGAAGGAAGGAAAGAAAGAGGAAAACAAAAAGGAGGGGGAAGCTTTAGTACTTTGCAGTAAAATATTTTTAATACAAAAATTTAAGCTAGTGGGACTAAGGTTAAGGAAACAAAGGATTTAATGTAGTGAGTCAAGAGTTTCAAGACTTAATTTATAATTGCATTTAGTATTGCATTTTGTAGTATTTGGTACCCCAAATAGTACTCATATGCCTCAGTGAACATAATCCTTTTGTTTTTGCTTGTTGGAATTATGTTCATAGAAGCATAAAACTGACAACCTGAAATACAATACAGAACTGTGATTTTGTTGCATTTGGTGCCAAAATCACAGAAATTATTTGTGAGAATTTTAGCTAAGTTTTGCCAGTTTTATGTTGAGAAGTATTATAATGCTGTCACTTTAGAATGGGTTTTATGTAGATTTTTTTTTCCATTAATTTGGTTTCATGATTAAATTCTTGCGTTACCTACACTGAAGCTCCATAAGGGAATATAAATAATCCATTTAGTGGCACTGCAATGTGTTTTCTGTACAAGGATGCCTTGGGTGGCATAGGTCCCATAGGTATAGGTCTAGGAAGTTATTTGAATTTATGGGAATAAAGCTGTTACAAACAGAGTAGCTGTGGGTTTTGCTTGTTTTAAAGCATGTTTGTGTTTACATCTCAGAGGACATTCTACTCTTTGATCTTAGTAGCAGGGCCTGGTGGGAACAGAGAAGCAATAAATCTTCTCACTGAAGTAAAATGTTCTCAACCTGGCATTTAAAAATAAATGAATCCATTTGTAATTTAGTAATAACAATAGCAGTAATAACAATGTTAAAAGGACAATAACAGATCTTGCCCTCTTCACTGATTTTGCTGGGCTTTGACATCTTGCATTTGAAGTGTCACCTACCTCCCTGTGCACCTGCTCTTATCTAGATGATATTTTATATCAGAGATTTCAAAGGTCCAGAGCAATTTACATTGAAGATAACATTGTTGATACTGACATAACAGAAAGTGTTGCTGTTGCACGTGTTAGTATTCTGATTTAAAAACAGAAAAATAAAAAAACTAAAACGAAAGAACAGAGCTCTGTACTTGTGCTCATTCTTGATAGCTGGGTTTGATGGAAACTCGCATATTTCTATAAAGTTTTTCATATCCAGGTGAAGAGATGATGCTAGATTTTCCCCCTCCTTCAGTCTTTCATTATTTTCCTTCTTTCCCTGTCAATTCAGAGACTGAAATTGAACTGAAAAAGTGCTTATTTCTTTGCTATACATGATGTTGAATAAGATTCCAGTGATTTGCCTCATTCAGAATTCTAAGCTGCAGCTTCATCAGGTCCAGTTTATTGTTCAATTTTTAAATAAATGTTATATATGTAATATTTTTGTATTGATTAATTTGGTTTTTGCTAATTTTTATTTCAAAAATTAAGAGTAATAGCTGAATTCCAATGCTAAGTATTCCAGAAATTGCTTTCTTACTATCTTTATTATCTGCTTAGTGAACAAAATTGCATGGTAAACTGTAGAGTTGTTAAAAACAACATAAGTAGGTTTTAATTACTGAAGTGCTCACAGTATTTAAAAAGAATAAACGTGAAAAATAATTAGATGCATTTTAAAATGGAAGGAATTTTTGCCACATCACAATATGATTCAGGCATCCTACTAAAGGCTGACTCAGCAGATTTTGCTGATAGGAAAGGAGAAAAAAAGGGACAGAATTGTGTATGTGAAGTTAGTGAAGTTTTGCTTCAATGTGATTTTCCTGTAGAAAACAGTGACTGGAAACGTGGTATGTACACATTTTTCCTACCCAGTGCTCCTCAAACTCTTTTGTAATCCTGCATTATTGCAGTATCTTCTGTTTCAAGACTTCTGGCATAGTATTTTATTACATTCTACACTTAAATAGAATAGCTGTTGTTATGCATTCTTGGCTTCTCTTTAATTACTGTATAAGCACTGACAGTATGTATACTTTTCCTAAAGAGTTTATGGAATAAATCCAATACTTGATGAAGTTAAAAGAAATCTATCTCTGCATTTGAGTAGGCATTAAATCCTGCCATAACATGCTGCACAAAGATTATACAGTGCTTGTTCAATAACTTCAGTGCATCCAGAATCCGTAATGAAGACAGCCACAGTTTCCAGTCAGTGCAAGACACTGTGGTCAGTCTTAATGTGACATCCCACAGTTGCTTACCATGGTGTGGACCCAGATCTAGTATGAACTGGATCCTAGGAAGTGGGAAAAGGTTTTCCTGCCTAAGAAAATTATAGGTATCACTTAAGGGCTATGCCTTCTTTTTGTAGTTTGTGGTTAATGGCAAAACTTCACCTTCTTAGAACAATATATGAGGAAGGAGTGGAGTAGAAAGGTTTTCTATAAAATGTGTAAGAAATAGAACTATATAATCATGAAAGAATGATATACAGGAAATAAAGACACGATGATATTTGTCCATACTGAAGGACTTGAAAAGAAATGATACACATAGGCCCAGTTGTGACAAGCATGTTCATACACTGCTAATTAATTGCAAACAGCATAACTACTTGTGGAAGTGAAAACTGCTGGTGAAAACAGTGAAAACAGCCTCCAAATCAGCATGTTTATGTATTTCAGTGCAATTGTATAGCATTACAGAGAAAATGAGTGCTTTGAAAACCATTTAATGGTAATTTAATATTACTTTCTTTTCCTTCCTGTTCCACAGGTACTCTGTGTCTGCATGTTAACGACAATCTTAGGATGTATATTTGGCCTGAAGCCTAGCTGTTCAAAAGATGGTAAATAATATGTCTTTTATTTAGTAATATTACTAAACAATTCTTTTTTTTTTTTCTTTTTGTGAATTAATTTTCATATTATCAGAACGCCACCTTTCTTGCTGCAGGAGGAAGATTGCTTGAAGCAGTATCAGTAAGAGGGAATAAAAATACCAGCAAATAAACCTCAGGTGTACTCAGTAATTGTGTGTACTCACTTGAGAGGTAAACTGATCCTGGTACTCAGTGTCTGATCTGGCAGCTTCCATGTATCCCAGCTGTCACTGTGGTGATGTCACATGGCTGGCTTTTTTCAGTTCACCATTTAAAAAAACAAAACGAAACAACAAAACACAACAACTTCTATTTCATGTTGTCCTGGAACATTTGTTTTTTCATCTTTTCCAGTCAATTATGGAGGAAAAAAAAGTTATTTTTTTGCTGGTTAGAATTGTAGCCTGAAAACATTCCTGGTGGAATTCCTCTGTCTGTTTTCTGTCCTAAAAATATGTGGGTTTTTTTTCAATGGTGAAGTTTCTTCAGGTAGAAGGTTATGAAAGAATTTTTTTTTTTTGGAGAAATTAGGCTTCACTTTGGGAACAACTATGAAGAATAATTTCAAAGTGAACATAAAATTATTTTTAATAGAAGTTCAGTTTATAAAATTTCTGTTACAATATATGTAGGTTTCTTCTCATTTCTCTGCAGTATTGGTTCATTAATTTCTCATTTTCCTAATATCACACACCTCAAGATTCTTCAGAAGAGGAGCCAAATGATGGAGGATTTCCCTCACTCCCTTCTGGTGATTGCTCAGGATTAGACAGTGTGACCAAATTCTTAAAGGTGTTTTTTTAAAATTATTATTTCCCTGCCCTCAGCAACCCCAATCTTGTAGAAGAATGCTATGCCTTTTTTTCATACTTAAATTGAACAAAAAATAAAACAGTAAGCAGTATACTCAAGTTTGTATCTCTTGTTTCTGCTTTGGAACAGCCTTCCTTATATCTTGAGATCTTAGGTATTTTGAGTGACTGTGCTCACATCTTCCTGTGACACAGAAAAGGCAAGGACCATCACAACTAGCTTTTATTTCATTGGTTTCTGCCAATACTGAAACACCACGTTCCTGCTAAAAGAGAACGGAGACCTTTGATCAATACGATGAAAAATATTTTTGTTCAGTAAGAGGAAATAAGCATTTGGTTGGATCAAGACTTTCCTTTGGCTGTCATTGTTTTTGCAGCCAATCCTGTAAGTTGTAGAATGGCCAACTGTGTCATTTCACACACTGACTGTATTAGTTTCTTTTGCATGTTGACTGATTTGGGCTCAGCCACTGACACCTAACACTATCCAATATTACAGTGAAGACCTGCAAAGGTCGTTGCTTTGAAAGGACCTTTGGAAGCTGCCGTTGTGATAAAGATTGTGTCAAGCTTGGAAACTGCTGCTTAGATTACCAGGAAGCATGTATACAGCCAGGTAAGGATGGAAAAAAAGCTGGGGGAGCAATCTCTCCTATTCTTTGACAAGGGACAGGTCAGCATATGTGAGTACTGCTGTGGTCAGGACTTATGTCAGATGGGCTGTGAGTGCAAAGCAGGGCTACTGAACGGCACAGTGGTTCTGATGCCACTCATCTCCCCCTTTTTGTGCTCTCTGTGTGGCATTCCTGGATGGAGTTGCAGTGGTGCTGGTGGTACTGGGGACTCCTGTGGAAACATCAGGGCTCTGGTACAGCTGTTGTGTCACACAAACAAAACTTGTATTTCACTCAGCTGGACTACTTAGGAGCTGACATAGCCAGTGGGCTGGCTTTCCCACAGCTCTCCTATGAGGAGAGAGGCTGCAACAGACTGCTGCTGCCCTCCCCCTTGGAAGGAGGAGGAACAATGGCAACTCGAGGTCTTAGCCAGCTTTTTGTTCGCTGGCCCTGAGACAACAGTGGCCTGCATTGTCCCTGGCATCAGGGATAACTCCTACGTTCTTGGGCAAGCCTGGAATAAAAGTGTGCTCTGCATATTGCATTTGTCTGTCATCGCCTGAGTGAAAAAGGGGAAGGATAGAGCAGCTCTGTGGAAGCTGCCATCTCTCCTTACCCAGCTGCCCAGGCCCTCGACCTTGCTACTCCCCAGCCTGTGTGTGAAGCAAGGGTCATGAGCATGAATCAAGTCAGGATGACAAAACAGATTGCACTGGTGAAGGATTGCGAAATGGGAAGCAGCTGCCATGATTTGCCAGAAGGCAAAGGTCAAATAGACAAACGTGTGAAAAATACCTAGGAGAAATTTTACAGGGAAAGGTATTTGTCTGTGTAGAACACCAAGGACAGCACTTGATTATTTTCTCTACTTTAGTTTTTCCTTTATGCTTCAAAAGCAGCATTCCTTTCAGATAACTTTTTTTCTTCTTACTCCTATTTACGTACATTTGATTAATTTCTGGGCGAGACCACACTGATACATTTAAAATTCCAAAGTGGACTTTGAAAACCAAATAATTAAACTGAGCTCAGATCCCTGCTTCAATTGACTGCTATTGAAAGGTCAAGTTACACAAATATAGTTGATATATCCAGGTATATAGTCACATGGGTTTTACTCTGTCTGTTTTATTACATCACTCCCCCTGAGTATAAAGATTCTTTAAAAACAAACTGGAGAGTCTGTCTTAGCACTAGGAATGTGAATGAATTCATTGGTGGTGGTTTGCTTTTAATTTGTCCTAACTTCAGTGGAGAATCAAATTCTAATTTCCCTATCGTACCATGTAACTAGAACCATAATAGATTCTTCTCTCTCTCATGGAAGTAAACATCCATTTGATATTAGTGGAACTACTGAAGTATGGTAACCTGAAAGTGAGATTAACCTCCTAACAATGCTTTTAGGGATTTCTAATTGCTATTCATGTATGAAAATCCTTGAGTATCCTCTGCTCAAACGTTTAGATTTGGCTTCTATGCCTCTGTTAAGATACTCACTCATCTGGTAAATTCACTGGTGTTTATCCTCACTGAATGTAAAGGATCTGTTTGTGTTTATGACTGATAACAAATCATAGAATCACAGAATATGCTGAGTTGGAAGGGACACATCAGGTTTATGAAGTCCAACTCCTAGCCCTGCACAGGACACCCCAAGAGTCACACCATGTGCCTGAGAGCATTGTCCAAATGCTTCTTGAACTCTGTCAGGTTTGGTGCTATCACCGCTTTCCTGGGGAACCTGTATCAGTGCCCAGCCATCCTCTAGGGGAAGAATCTTTTCCTGATACCCAACCTAAACCTCCCCTGACACAACTTCATGCTCTTTCATGGACCCCTGTTGCTGGTCAAGACAGAGAAGAGATCTGTACCTGCCCCTCTCTTTCCTCTCATGAGAATGTTGAAGACTATAGTGGGGCTTCTCCTCAGTCTCCTCTCCTCCAGGCTGAACAAACCAAGTGACCTCAGCTGCTCCTCATAAGGGTACCCCTCTAGGCCCTTCACCATCCTCATAGCCCTCCTTTGTGCACTCTCTAATAGTTTAATGCCTTTTTTATATTCTGGCACCTAGACCTGCCCCCATCACTGGAGGTGAGGCTGTCCCAGCTCAGAGCACAGCAGGACAATCCCCTCCCTTTCCTGGCTGTGATGCTGTCCCTGATGTCCCCAGGACAGGGTTTTCCCTCCTGGCTCCAGGGCACTGCTGGCTCGTGTTCAACCAGGACATCCAGGTCTTCAAAGGATACAGTGTACTGGAATATGCCATTCAGAGAAACCAACACTTTTCTCTAATAAAATCAGCATTGGAGCTGAAGTCAGTAGGTCTTTCTGTGAGCTTATGTATAGAGTCTTAAACAGTGGCAGTAATGCCTATGCCTAAGAGGTG
The DNA here is from genome assembly GCA_013397375.1 of Toxostoma redivivum. Lineage (NCBI taxonomy): Eukaryota > Metazoa > Chordata > Aves > Passeriformes > Mimidae > Toxostoma > Toxostoma redivivum. The sequence continues at coordinate 986,217 of VXBI01004676.1, read as the reverse complement.
CTGAAAGAGACTGGAGTGCTTGATGATGACTGGTAAAATCGACTGTGACTTCAAATGCAAGTCAGAATAAATTGATGCTGCTCAGTGTTTTCTAGGCATTCCAAATTCAGACTCAATTTTTTTTTTCTGGGGGAATTTTTTGAGAACTTTTTTATAGTATGAGCTTATCAGATTAAACCCACATAAATTACCATATTTCAGGAGATCTGTAGAACAGATTCCTTCTGATCTGTGGTATTTATACCCATATGCCGCATAACTGTATTCAGACGACTATGCTCTTGGATATTTAGTCATGGGTGTTTATATTTCCTGAAGTGCCAAAATTTGTGATACTATGCATGTTTGAGATAACTCATTATCTCTATTACATCTGAGGACTATTTCTCAGTGAGTAGAGATTTGAGACTGAACTTTACACTTGCTTTATTAGTTCTGGACTTACAAAAGCTTTAACCATTGTGCTGTCCTTCTCTCTCACATGTTTTTTAGCCCACATATGGACCTGCAATAAATTCAGGTGTGGAGAAAAGAGGCGACCAGAATATCATTGTTCCTGTTCAGATGATTGTACGGAAAACAAAGATTGCTGTGTCAATTATCAAGCTGTTTGTAAAGGTAAATATCATCAACAAATTGCTACCATCTTTCATATGTACCCATATTTGTATAAAAAGAGCAAGAACATAATATGACTTTAAAAGCATCCGGTAAAATGAAAAAAACCTTGCGTCTATCAGTAAGAACGTACTGTCTTAAAAAATAAATTACTCTCATTTGTTTTAAGGAGAGGCAAGCTGGGTTGAAGAAGAGTGTGAGAACATTACTGAACCCCAGTGTCCGAAAGGGTGAGGAAATTTTATATTCACATAGCTCTGCTCTTTGCTTGTGTTTAATTTTTGAGATTGTTTTCCCTGCTGTGTTTTCTTGGGACCTGCTTGCCTTTTACAGACACAGTGAAAGCAGCTGCCAGACTGAGATGAACACCTGTTCAGCCAGCATTTGGTGGTGCTTACTAACACATCAGGTTGCTCTATTTCAGCACTTGCTTGACTTGCAAGATATGCCTATTCCTCAACGCTGCTGTATCTCACAGATGTGTGTGCCCTGGGCAACTCTGCCTGGTTGCCAGCCATATTATTGACTTACATGTGCTACAATACCCACCATTCCAAATATTTTGGGACCCATCCAGCAATCTTAGACTCCTAAGACTGTCTCCCTCCCTTATCTTTTTAGAAGACCTTTCCAATAGCATGCATTTTCCAGCCTCAGAACTGCAAATTGTGGAAGATCTCTGTTCTAGCTTCACCAGCATTGCAGACAACACTATTTGCAAGCTGTCTGAATTACTTTCTTTAAAAGGTGTAAAGTGCCATGGGATCCTGCTATTCTCTGGCTCAGCTCCACATTGGGCCTGCTCCTGCAAGTTATGTATACACTGTGTGAGGAATGACTCATGTGGTTTATGGCATCAGCATCCAGGCTTGAATAGCACAGCAAAGCTCCTAGCCAGGAAAAAAAAAAAAAAAGCTTGTATTACTTGATCTGTTTTTGCTGTAGAATCTTCTAACTTTATGGTTAAAGTTAACTATAAACTATGATTGTATGTCTAAGATATCAATAGAAGTGACTTAAATTCTTGATTGATTTATGTTCCAGTAGTAAATACTTGCTAGACATGTTATGGGACATATTCTACATTCTGTAACTATATAACTATATTCTTGTCTGACAAGTATAAAAAAATACAGACCTATTTTATTTTGATTTTGAAATTATAGTTTGATATTTCTAGTAAAGAAAAACCATTTAATTTGTTCTTATGTCATGACTTTTTTGACTTGGGATATTTAAAATCATGCTATATCTATTCATTGGAGTTATAATACTGTCAAACAAAATACATTTCCTTTTGAAATATTTCATACCAATTGAATACCCTTCACTCTGATTCAGAGCACTAACAGAACCTTCATCAGGACAGAAACTGGAGCTTCTGTCCACCTTGTAGTCCAAAAACCCAGTAATTCCATATGTAGGAAGGTGATAGCCAGGCAGTTCTTGAAGTTTTTGTTGTTAACTTTTGTTCTGAGTTCAGGAGCCATTTGGGACCTCGTGCTGGGAACTGAGTCTAGGGTGCTGATTTCTCTGAGGCAAGGTTAGGAAGCATTGCCCCCGAGAGGCTGGTAAACAAAAAAGTCTTTTGCAGACCCACAGTCAAAGTTACTGACGCAAGTGCCCTAGGGGGACTCCTGTTGATTACCTTGTTTTTAGGGCTTTTTGTTTGTTTTTTTTTTCTGTTCAGCTTATGAAGGGATACATAGTTACTCCCCTAAAATTTTTTTTATCCTGGTAAACCCCAAAATGTTGCAATAAAACCCAGCCCAGGAAAGGGTGATGTGTGGTCAAAGTTGAATCAAACAGTGTTGACTGAAGGCTCATGTTGGACTATTAGCACACAAGCCTCTCCCAAAAGTAACAACTCTGTAAACAATCCACTTCTTCCTATGCTATGTGGTAGGCAGGAGTGAAGGTACATTTAGTTGCAGTGCCCATTTTGAGACTTCAGGATATCAGTTCTGATTCTGTGCATATGAACACAACATATTTTCTGGGTTCACATTTCTGGTTTTATTCTGTTTTAGTTTTAGCTGGGTTTTAGCTGTTCCTGTGGTGCAGAATGGACAAAAGACAACACACCATTCAATGAGGTGCTTAATCTGAGAAATCCCACTGATTTCTGTGAGACTGATCAACTGTTTAAAATTAAGTACACAACTAAGTCTTTCCAAAACTGGGTTCTATGTTGTTTAATAGGGTAGTAAAGTTAATAGGCTGTAAGATCTCAGGAGTGATCTAGTCCTTCCAACTGTTCTAGGTGTGAAATAATACTCAATTCAAACCTACTTAAGCAGCTTATCCTAGTACTGACATACATGGCTTTACTGATGACTTTTTGCTGTCTTTTTTTCCTCATGTCTTTTTCTGTACTTCAGGCCTATTGCTTTTTTTTCTATCTTCATTGAGCTGTACTAGCATTTGATTGCTTTCCTCTTTGTTGATCTCTCTTTATATCTGAAGATTGCTCTTATGCCTCCCGTTGGGGCTTTCTGTACATTTAGTGGAAAAGGAAGCTTTTCTTCCTGTGCTTTTTGGCTGTATGTAGGCAGGAGTGTATGAGTGTGTGTGGGATAGGAAGTTTTCTGTGCACTACATTAAGCTTTTCAAGGGAACCTTCTTTTCCTTCCTATTTTGTTTTTCTTTCTCTTTCTTTTAATTATGGTCTAACCTGCCTGCAGTGAGGGAGGTCAGCTTGGCAATGTGTTCCATGGTTCTGGCCTCTTGATCATCCAGACTGGTGAACCTACTAGACCACAGCAAGCCTGTGTTGCCTGCATAATATTTCCAAGCCAGTTTATAGGCGGGGATAGTTGCTACTGCATTTCCTTAGTTAGGAGTCAGGATGTGACTATGGCACACCTATTTATCCAAGAACTGTGAAACACACTTGTCTTACTGTTTGAGCACCGCCAGCATGAATCACCAAAAGGACCAAAACTTGAGCCTCCCAGGCTTGCTTGCTCATGGCAGCCCCCAGGAAAAATGCATGGAAGTGGCTGATAAACCTCAGAATAGAGCTTGGGTCAGCTTGTCTGGGGATTTTACCAGAGTTGTTCCAAAGAGAGTGCATTTTAACATGGTCTGTCGTGCTTGGCTTCCCTGAGCACCAGGGCAGATCACTAAATATATGAGTTTTGGCATGTGTAGAGTGTACAAGAAGTGAAATGAGCAATTGCCCTCATTGTGGCAATGGCTTATTTTGCCAAGTTTAATTTTACATGTGCAAAGGGGTCAGTAGCTAGATTTGCAGACAACCAAAATATGTATTTAACAGTTGGTTTACTTGTAAATGCCAAACCAGAAACAGTTGCGTAAAGTCCCTTTCTAAGTGGTTTTTTAAAGTTTGGTGGGGTTTTATGGTTTTAGTTTGGTTTTTTTCTTTCTTTTTTTTTTTTAAGTTAGACTTGTTGGTAAGTAACATTAAACAGCCTTTGCCTCAAAATTTTTATTGCACAGAACTTTGCAATGAAGATTTTTGGACCTCTGCATTGAAGTGAATCAATTTATTGATACGGGGCATGGAGAAGGTATTTGCAAAACTTGTAGAGATCAGAATCTGTGGTGCAAAAAAGTACTTGTAATATGGGCAAAGGTAGTGCATAAAGTTTCCTTACTTCTGCCGTACAGCTTTAGTATTGACATGGAAATCGTTCATTTCTTGTTCCCACAGGTGCCATGACAATTAAAAAGCAGGCTACAAACATACATCTTAGAAATGCATCTCAAAGTTTTATTCTATCTGGGGTATATGGTAGGCTGTGTAATAATTCTGACTAATGAAATCCTTTTGACTGAACTGTTGGCCAAATTGTTAATTAAAATTTTCTCAGGATAGATATGCTTTGATTGCCTGACTATTCCTTAGTTTAATATAGTCATGTTTGAGTGATGCATAGCTTATAAATGTTTCATTTGTAAATGACTCTTCAAATCTTTTTCATGGGGTACATCACTAAAGAAATTGTCAACACTTCATAAATAATATTTGTCTTCTATCCTCACTGTTTTATTTTTGGAAACTAAAGTATAACAGAGTTTAAAATATGTAAATATAAAAAGGGAAAATGAGCTTGCAATAAAATAACATTTTAGTATTATAATATTATAATATATAAATATTAAATTGTTTTATGAAATTCCATATTTTCAATAGTTATTGCTGCACAACAGGTATTTTTTTTTCAGTCTCACATGCCCTCATGTCTACAGGTCAAACACATGGTATGTTTTCTTCAAGGAAGAAGTTACTGATGTTACAGAAGTTACTATTCTGGTCCGTGATGCAATGTNATACCCTGTACATAAGACTTGCTTACAGTTCTGTGCACTGTGTATATATATAAAACCCTATATATATATATATATATATATCTCCTTTTTTTTCATCTAGGTTACTGGTTGCTCAAGAGCAAAGTGAATGAAGGAAACTTCGGCTTTGCATTGCCTTATTTCTTTCCCTGCTCTTAGCTTGGGGTGGGAAAACAGGGTTGGAGGGGCTGAGTGTTGCTTCAATGGGACTGATTTTGAGATAAGGAGTACCAAACCCACCAGATGGATCACCTGAGCATCTGGGCTTGTTCTTCATCTTGTAGGGGTGTTTGAAATCAGGCCTTGTCATGACTGTTGTGTGCATGCCCTACTGCAAACCTCAGCCTCTCTGGGCGTGGATTGCTCTGCCAACCCTCAAGCAGAGGGAGCAGACAGCTTGTTTGCTCACCACAGTGCCACCAAAACTTCCTGCTGAGGAGGACTTCTTGGCATGGCTTATAGCCCATAATGAACATTCCCACTGTCTGGGGGAAACCTTCCTGAAATTAGTGATAGGAAACTGTTCCTCAGAGTCTGTCTTTTAAGGTTCAATTTCTGTTTGTTCAGATTTACCAAGTCTCCAGTGCTACTATTTTCATTGGATGGCTTCAGAGCAGAATATTTGCAGACCTGGGGTGGACTTCTACCTGTTATTAGCAAATTACGTGAGTAGTTTCTTTGTCTAAGAAATATTATGACGTCTTACCTGAAAAAGACACAGATGCAGCTTTGCTCGCTCTTTAAAATCCTCGCTCTTCTGCCCTGAATGTGGAAATTGCCCTAAAGAAGACCCATGCACAAAGAACTTGAGGTGTTGGAGAGTGGTAGGGCAAGAAAGAGAGGGCTTGAGGAAAGGGCCATTTCGATTTTCAGTGAAATCTTAGAAGTTATAGCTCCTGTTATATTTAGGAGGTGAATATTTTTGCTGTGAGGTTATTTTATTTCTTCAAAATAGAAGTAGATCCTTTTTACTCAAAAATGCATATCATCTCATATTTAGGTGGGATGGCTTCGGAAAATGAAAAGCATTTGATTATATTTGGAAAAAGGAGACAGAGGAGGAAGAGACTAAGAAGAGATGATATAGAAGGGCTGGTAGAAATGTAATGAATCTAAGAAAACCTTAATTTAACAAATATTTCCAGAAGAAATATTCCCCAGCTTCTTTAGTGTCTTACTAGATTTGGTAGTGTCTAAATAATTTTAGTTACTTTTCCTGTTTCTGTTTTGGCTGTGGTCTGTAGAGAACTGATGGTATTTCTTGTCTGAAAAATATGCCAATCTTCTTGACGTTCATAAATTACTACCTGGGGTGCCTGGTTTCAGTTTGACTAAAAATAAATCAGTAAAAATACTTGCTTTTTTGCACAGCAGTTGTTACAACTTGAGTTGTTCCAGAGGATAACAATTTGCAGATGTATTTGAGGTTTTGAGTTCTTTTTAGTTTTGTTCCATGCCAGAATAAAATGAGACATTTGCAAAGTTTTCATTAGATGCAGTTATAAAAATTTAAACTGGAAAAGATTCCTGGGACATTTCTAGGAGAGGCTGGCAAGTATAAATTATTCTAGCTCTGCCTGAGATATAAGGCAGAAGTGTCACAAAGCATCTGTAGGGCTTCCAGTCTGCAATATCCACTTACATATGTAAAGTTTCTTCATTCTTCCCACTACAGTGGGACTTCTCTCATTTACTTTTGTAATTAACTTGTACTTCTCTTTGCACTGAACCCATGACAAATTCTGACTACTAAGAAATACAAATATGTTTGTATCTTCTTCAAAGTAATTTCACTTCTCCACAGCTATGAGGTTTTTGATAGTCAAAATGCATATTTTTAAAAGATTCTAATCCCAGAATGCCTAATAATACATGATTTATATCCAACTAAATACTTGTCCCAATCTGGGGCAAGTATTAATTCTGCATTATGTTTATGGTTATAAAGTACTCTGGATCATTTTTGGTTATATGCTAGAAGGCTTTTGCTATACAATGTGATATGGGAACTTCAGCTTTCTTCTTTTTTCCCTCATAGTAAAAAATTGGTGAAATGCTCAAATAAAGCACATTTTCTTTAGTGAGAAGAAAATATTCTCATTAATGAAAATTGGTGTCACTGAGGTGCATATCCCATAACACTCTGAGGGCCTGTGACTTCAAATCTCTATGTGCTTTATGTTCCATGTGGCCAAAAATGGTGGAAGCAGTTATATTGTAAAAATAAACTTCTATATGAGTGAGTAAATACTCCTGCAGGATTTTACTGTTCAGAAAAGGGTAGTGAAATCTATTCCTCTGTATGGATAGGTAACACTAGTGGAAACATTGCTTGATTATTGCTGAAAATTTGTATTAAATCATTTCAGAGTTTATAGCTGTCCATTTATGTAGGAATATTAAATTTTCAAAAAAAGACAATTTAAGAATGACAGCATTTACAAACCAGTGAACAGCTACTCACATCTTATTGGACAGCCTGGTTCTGTGTTAAATTAGGACCATGCTAAATGCCTGGATTTTCATCTTTAAAGCATTTGATGACAAGAGCAGAATTCCAATAGAAAAAAAAAATGTCATTATTTGGTTCTGTTAATTCAGCCATGCTTACAGTGATATTCTGGTGTCTCCTTGGAGAAATCTGTCAAGAGTAGATGCCTGTAAGACTATCATAATTTCACTTTTACTGTGTTTTGTTATGCATTTGATCTCCCTGCTATTTGAAAGGTGGACAATTCAGCATGGAGCTGAGGGATTTTGGTGAACCCAGGCATAGTCGTGCTGTGCACATGTGGTGTTCAGAGAAGACATTTTCATATACAATTATGCTGTGATATTTTTAGATAAATGATGCTTTTTTGTTAAATCACCTTTAGCTAAATTAATGAGCCGAAAAGAAGTAAGATAACTCTTACAGAAAGTCCTAGCAAAAATCCCCTAGGATTTTTGAAAAACTTTTAAGACATGTTTTTCTATTACTTTAAAAAGAAAAGCAAAACAAAAAAACCCCAACAACTTCCTCAGCCACCCACATCAAAAAACTAAGATTTTGGAAAACAGTCTCAACAACAGATTTGGAAGTAGTTGAAATGTGCTAGGTGTTTTCCAGTAATAAAAAAAGATACAAGTGGTCATTTGTTACTACAGAACACAAGTGTGGGCGGGGATCCCTGTGCGACTTGGGAGGATTTGTTTTTCTGGCCTGGCTTCTTTTATCTTGATTAGCTCAAACTGATTATTTCAACTGAAATCAAATTGAAGCCCCAATCCAATGAGTTCAAAGTGCCTTGATGCAACACTTTCTATGTTATGAAGCCTTTAATTTCTATTCTATTTATATTATATGTAATTACCCAGAGTCATTGTGAAGATGACCAGAGATATTCTTCCTATAGGATCATTAGTTTTGGTTCTTTAGCATCTCTTGAAACAGTTTTGGTATTTTTTACGTTGTCATGAAGGCATTTTTTTTCTTTCTGAAAAGTGGGGCTCATACATTTGCTGGTGGANTTCCAGTGAAATCAGTTTCTGGACTTATCTGTCAGGTTCCTGGCAGAAATGCTGTTACAGTGTTTCCAGTCACAGGGCCACATTTTTGAGTTTGGAGATTGGTAGTACTTCTGGAGAAGTAAGCAAGTTCTTTTTGGTTGGATAATCTTTGTAAGATGGAAGGAAAAGTTTTATGTTTTACTTGCTGATTTAACATACCCTGTACATAAGACTTGCTTACAGTTCTGTGCACTGTGTATATATATAAAACCCTATATATATATATATATATATATCTCCTTTTTTTTCATCTAGGTTACTGGTTGCTCAAGAGCAAAGTGAATGAAGGAAACTTCGGCTTTGCATTGCCTTATTTCTTTCCCTGCTCTTAGCTTGGGGTGGGAAAACAGGGTTGGAGGGGCTGAGTGTTGCTTCAATGGGACTGATTTTGAGATAAGGAGTACCAAACCCACCAGATGGATCACCTGAGCATCTGGGCTTGTTCTTCATCTTGTAGGGGTGTTTGAAATCAGGCCTTGTCATGACTGTTGTGTGCATGCCCTACTGCAAACCTCAGCCTCTCTGGGCGTGGATTGCTCTGCCAACCCTCAAGCAGAGGGAGCAGACAGCTTGTTTGCTCACCACAGTGCCACCAAAACTTCCTGCTGAGGAGGACTTCTTGGCATGGCTTATAGCCCATAATGAACATTCCCACTGTCTGGGGGAAACCTTCCTGAAATTAGTGATAGGAAACTGTTCCTCAGAGTCTGTCTTTTAAGGTTCAATTTCTGTTTGTTCAGATTTACCAAGTCTCCAGTGCTACTATTTTCATTGGATGGCTTCAGAGCAGAATATTTGCAGACCTGGGGTGGACTTCTACCTGTTATTAGCAAATTACGTGAGTAGTTTCTTTGTCTAAGAAATATTATGACGTCTTACCTGAAAAAGACACAGATGCAGCTTTGCTCGCTCTTTAAAATCCTCGCTCTTCTGCCCTGAATGTGGAAATTGCCCTAAAGAAGACCCATGCACAAAGAACTTGAGGTGTTGGAGAGTGGTAGGGCAAGAAAGAGAGGGCTTGAGGAAAGGGCCATTTCGATTTTCAGTGAAATCTTAGAAGTTATAGCTCCTGTTATATTTAGGAGGTGAATATTTTTGCTGTGAGGTTATTTTATTTCTTCAAAATAGAAGTAGATCCTTTTTACTCAAAAATGCATATCATCTCATATTTAGGTGGGATGGCTTCGGAAAATGAAAAGCATTTGATTATATTTGGAAAAAGGAGACAGAGGAGGAAGAGACTAAGAAGAGATGATATAGAAGGGCTGGTAGAAATGTAATGAATCTAAGAAAACCTTAATTTAACAAATATTTCCAGAAGAAATATTCCCCAGCTTCTTTAGTGTCTTACTAGATTTGGTAGTGTCTAAATAATTTTAGTTACTTTTCCTGTTTCTGTTTTGGCTGTGGTCTGTAGAGAACTGATGGTATTTCTTGTCTGAAAAATATGCCAATCTTCTTGACGTTCATAAATTACTACCTGGGGTGCCTGGTTTCAGTTTGACTAAAAATAAATCAGTAAAAATACTTGCTTTTTTGCACAGCAGTTGTTACAACTTGAGTTGTTCCAGAGGATAACAATTTGCAGATGTATTTGAGGTTTTGAGTTCTTTTTAGTTTTGTTCCATGCCAGAATAAAATGAGACATTTGCAAAGTTTTCATTAGATGCAGTTATAAAAATTTAAACTGGAAAAGATTCCTGGGACATTTCTAGGAGAGGCTGGCAAGTATAAATTATTCTAGCTCTGCCTGAGATATAAGGCAGAAGTGTCACAAAGCATCTGTAGGGCTTCCAGTCTGCAATATCCACTTACATATGTAAAGTTTCTTCATTCTTCCCACTACAGTGGGACTTCTCTCATTTACTTTTGTAATTAACTTGTACTTCTCTTTGCACTGAACCCATGACAAATTCTGACTACTAAGAAGTACAAATATGTTTGTATCTTCTTCAAAGTAATTTCACTTCTCCACAGCTATGAGGTTTTTGATAGTCAAAATGCATATTTTTAAAAGATTCTAATCCCAGAATGCCTAATAATACATGATTTATATCCAACTAAATACTTGTCCCAATCTGGGGCAAGTATTAATTCTGCATTATGTTTATGGTTATAAAGTACTCTGGATCATTTTTGGTTATATGCTAGAAGGCTTTTGCTATACAATGTGATATGGGAACTTCAGCTTTCTTCTTTTTTCCCTCATAGTAAAAAATTGGTGAAATGCTCAAATAAAGCACATTTTCTTTAGTGAGAAGAAAATATTCTCATTAATGAAAATTGGTGTCACTGAGGTGCATATCCCATAACACTCTGAGGGCCTGTGACTTCAAATCTCTATGTGCTTTATGTTCCATGTGGCCAAAAATGGTGGAAGCAGTTATATTGTAAAAATAAACTTCTATATGAGTGAGTAAATACTCCTGCAGGATTTTACTGTTCAGAAAAGGGTAGTGAAATCTATTCCTCTGTATAGATAGGTAACACTAGTGGAAACATTGCTTGATTATTGCTGAAAATTTGTATTAAATCATTTCAGAGTTTATAGCTGTCCATTTATGTAGGAATATTAAATTTTCAAAAAAAGACAATTTAAGAATGACAGCATTTACAAACCAGTGAACAGCTACTCACATCTTATTGGACAGCCTGGTTCTGTGTTAAATTAGGACCATGCTAAATGCCTGGATTTTCATCTTTAAAGCATTTGATGACAAGAGCAGAATTCCAATAGAAAAAAAAAATGTCATTATTTGGTTCTGTTAATTCAGCCATGCTTACAGTGATATTCTGGTGTCTCCTTGGAGAAATCTGTCAAGAGTAGATGCCTGTAAGACTATCATAATTTCACTTTTACTGTGTTTTGTTATGCATTTGATCTCCCTGCTATTTGAAAGGTGGACAATTCAGCATGGAGCTGAGGGATTTTGGTGAACCCAGGCATAGTCGTGCTGTGCACATGTGGTGTTCAGAGAAGACATTTTCATATACAATTATGCTGTGATATTTTTAGATAAATGATGCTTTTTTGTTAAATCACCTTTAGCTAAATTAATGAGCCGAAAAGAAGTAAGATAACTCTTACAGAAAGTCCTAGCAAAAATCCCCTAGGATTTTTGAAAAACTTTTAAGACATGTTTTTCTATTACTTTAAAAAGAAAAGCAAAACAAAAAAACCCCAACAACTTCCTCAGCCACCCACATCAAAAAACTAAGATTTTGGAAAACAGTCTCAACAACAGATTTGGAAGTAGTTGAAATGTGCTAGGTGTTTTCCAGTAATAAAAAAAGATACAAGTGGTCATTTGTTACTACAGAACACAAGTGTGGGCGGGGATCCCTGTGCGACTTGGGAGGATTTGTTTTTCTGGCCTGGCTTCTTTTATCTTGATTAGCTCAAACTGATTATTTCAACTGAAATCAAATTGAAGCCCCAATCCAATGAGTTCAAAGTGCCTTGATGCAACACTTTCTATGTTATGAAGCCTTTAATTTCTATTCTATTTATATTATATGTAATTACCCAGAGTCATTGTGAAGATGACCAGAGATATTCTTCCTATAGGATCATTAGTTTTGGTTCTTTAGCATCTCTTGAAACAGTTTTGGTATTTTTTACGTTGTCATGAAGGCATTTTTTTTCTTTCTGAAAAGTGGGGCTCATACATTTGCTGGTGGAAGTTTAGATTCCTTAAATAAAGTTTGCCCAGTTGTTTTGGCCTTGCTAATGCCTCTTCATGCAAGCAAATACTGTAAACTAATCTCCCCAAAGCCATATGATTTGTTTATTGAGATAAAGAAAACTTTGACATACATCCTATTTTGTATTTTAAAAGCCCCACAAACAAGAAAGGAAGACTGCAAAATAAGCAGTGGTTTGACAGATGATTTAGAGAGCCAGACACCACTGTGTCAGTGGCCACTTCACCGCTGGGAGCACCCAGGGTTAAGTGTCTGGTTGGTCTCAAGCTGCAGACTGCACTTATTGCATACCAGGGCAACTGTGGAGGGTTCTTTCATTTTTCATTCTTATCTGTACATGCTTTTTGCAAAGGCTGTAGGTTTTGCTCATGTGGTCATTGCAGTCAGCCATTAGGCATTTATGAAATTTGTGTTAATAGGCATTTAGTCAACTTGTAAATGAATATGGGAAAAAAACCTTAATTATTAAGTCCACAATTTTGAAGAGTGAAAACTTTCTGGAAATATATTCTGGTGTATTTTTTTTTCCCAATAGCTATACATCATCATAAGAGAAACTTTTTATTTCAGTAATTTTGCTGACTTTCTTTGTTACTTCTTCTAGAGAAATGTGGAACATCCACTTCCAGTATGAGACCAGTGTATCCTTCAAAAACCTTTCCCAACCATTACTCCATTGTCACAGTAAGAATTCTTGTATATTATATGCCTCCACTACTGTTCATTATCAAGTTTTCTCCAAGAGAATAGTATATTTTGATGAATTATTAAACTAATTTGATTTCCCTTCAGAATAGGAAATATTATGTATTATGTTTATGCAATTTAGGTTAACAGCTATTACATAACACTACAGCTAAGTGGCCAGATCTAATGTAAGTAAATCCAGCTTTTCTAAGAGTAACTGTGAAAAATCCCATGTAGCCAAAAGTTCACATCACTTTACAACTCCTCATTTGTGTAATATTTCCAGTAAATTGCAATTTCCTCTCTTGGAGTGGGAGCAGCCTGACTTTAAGTTGCCAACCTTACTCCACTTCATTAGGATAGCCTGGCATGATGAAAAGAAGGATATGAAATGAGAGGAAAGATTTGAGCATCCTGCTGATATTGGCTCTGTGTGATGGACTGTACCCAAGCCTGCATAGAAATGTCACAGAGCTGAGCTTGTAAATTTGCCACTTCCTGCATGTAGGAGGAAAAAGAAAAATTGAGGTTTTCAGCACAAATGTAGGGTTGGAGTCCAGGACACCCTTTTTAGTTTCATCATAGCACAACTAAAATTCAATGAAATACTGGGATCTGCACTTTCTTATCTTCCCAGTTTATCAAGACCTTTGGTGGGAGTACAAATTGAGGAATGAGATGCTTAATTGTCTAATCCTCACAAATCTCCATGATGAAATATGCAACTATGAGGCATTAATCATGCCCAGCAGCCATGTGATGTGTACAGTACAGTTTATCTCAACTCCTCATTCTTGTGAAAGGTAGCAAGGTCCTAATGGTGACGGTGTTTTATCCCTTATAAATTTAAAAAAGAGGTTGTCTGCTTAAAGACAGAGCACAAAGTCTGCCAGAACTATTCAAGACCTGGTGCCTGCACTTCTTTGACTGTTCATGTAAGGGTTTTCTAGACTAGAGCTTTTGCTCATGTGATGGTAGTCTAGCATAGGTAATTGCTTTATCTTTGGTACTAAAGATACAACAAATGTTTCAACTCAAGCAATGTCTTTCAGTTTGATCCCAAAGGACAGTGACTATTTTTAAAAAAAATCTCACTGAGAAGCAAATAAGGTTTGGAAGGTAGGGCTTGGAAGCAATGAGACATGATGCTGCTAAATTTGGGTCCTGAGCTACTGGTGTAGTAGAAGTCACCAGTAGAGTGGGTGTTCAATGAATATATTTGTCTAAAGGACCTGTTTGAGTAGCTGTAAGGTTATTTTTCTTTAGAGCACTGCAACAAGGCATATTCTTAATTACAGGGGCTGTATCCTGAATCTCATGGTATAATTGATAACAAGATGTATGACCCCAGACGAAATGCATCCTTCACCCTTAAAAGTGAGGAGAAGTTTAATCCGCAGTGGTACCAAGGCCAGCCTGTAAGTAGTAATACACTTCTGAGAAGGTACATCACGCTGTTATGTTACTTAATATCTCTTGGATGCACAGTGATGTTGAAAGAGTACAGAGGGTAATTCTAAGTCAGCCAAGAAGCGTTACTCAGCACCACTAGGAATTGCCGTGCTAGAGCTGCAAAATAACAAATGAAACAAAATGTAACAGGCTTTGTTGAACTTAAACGGAATTTTCCCTAGGGAGAATGCTGACTTAAAATAGGTAATATAGATACCAGATTTTGGTCTGTTTTCAACATGAGTGGGCTTGCAGTTAACTTCTGTGAGAAAATCAACAGACCAGTAAGTTTGAGTAATAAGAAGCACTAATAAAGGTTTATGCTCTGCTTAAATTACTTGTAAGTCTAAAGGCGTGGTTTTAAAAGAAGTTGTCTCAGCTCAATTGTACGCCTATGGCAAAACTGATGAGATTGCCACAAAAATAAACTGGCATGGAAAAGTTTGAGTGAGCACTAGCCTGAAGAAGAGCAAGGGACAAGATGTAACTATTTAGTATGGAGAAGAATGGGCTTTTTTTTTTCTGTTTGTTTTTGTGGGATTTTTTTAAATGTTTATTTGGTTTTGTTTAGTTGTTTGTTTGGTTTTTTTTTTTCCTTGAGGAAAGAGCACACAGGTGTAGAACTTGCCACTGAGAATAGAGTGATGTATGAGTTAGGCAGGAAACATGCAGAAGACATAAATCTGTAAACCGTGAGAGCAGCAGCAAAATCAAAAGAACTGACCAAAACACTGTTTCCATATGTCAGGAGTGTGTGGGACATAGGTCCTTGGAATATTCCCACCACTTCTTGTGTCCCTGTTTTTGAGAGATTTCCCCTTCCTGGTGCTCCGTGGCATTGCAGCAGCAGGGATGCGAGTGTTTGCCACAGGGGATCAGCCTACCAGGTGTATCTGGGCTGCAGACAGCGATGACGGGCAGGACTGGCTGGAGTGCTCCCCGAAGCTGTTAGTTTCCCATCCTGCTGGGGGGTGCAGAGCTGGTGGGGGTGGCCGTGGGCCCGGCAGTCTCTCAGCTGGTTCGGCGATGGGCGCTAACCATGGCGAATGCTCTCCGGCAGATTTGGCTCACAGCCATCTACCAAGGGCTGAAAGCAGGCACCTTCTTCTGGCCTGGCTCTGATGTGGCAGTGAATGGAACCTTTCCAAACCTGTATGAAATATACAATAGGTATGTAAACGCCTGTGTCTTGGGGGAATATTTGACTGTAACAATTGCAGGGGGACAGATGCCAGAGAAAGTGTAATTTTTTTCCCTACTTTCCTAAATAATTTTGTACAATGGGGAAAAAAGGCTAGGATCGAATTAACTCTGTTTCAGTATAATGTAGAGCCTTTGTTTAATTATCTTTTCATTCCTCAAGAAACGTTTTAATGGTAAGATGTGTAAAAACGAGCTTTAAGCATAAACAGCTTTGAAGCTCTAGTGCTTTACTCTTTCATTATAAAAACCTTTCGTGGCTGGTGCAAAATATTTCAATCCAAACTTCTCGTGTAGTGAATGGATCAGGCTTTGATGTAATGTCCCTGAAAACTAAAGTTTTACTGTTGACTGTGGTAAGCTGTTCCAATTTAAAATTATTTTCATTGCAGATTTTGGAAATGCACTCATATTTTAGTCAGTGATTGCTCTTCACTGCAATTAAACATTTTCTGCTTAATGAAAATGTTTATCACCATTTATTTAATAATCTCAAATCTTACGCAAGAAATCAGGCTTCTCATTTCTATCTTAGGATCATTTTCTCTTCTTACAGCCTTCATACAGGATGGAATTTTTGATTCTTGATTTGCTACCTATATTTTCTTCCCTAGGAACTGATGATGCACTGTTACTTGAACTTGTGTTAAATGTTGAATACTTTGTGGGTGCCTCATGTTGTTAAAGGTCAACGTGATTATTGTTGGTCTACTTCAGAAATTGATGCAGAGCTCTACTTTGTAACATAGTATGATAAACTTTTATTCAACCTATTTAAATTTAAAATACCCAATCCCACTCCTAAACCAGGACTTTTTCAAAACATAATATAGGAATAAAAGCCTGCATGTGACTCTGCACCTTGAGGTCAATTATTTGCTTTGTATAATAATCATAAGAACTACTGGGAATATTCTAATTATATTGGGAATGATATTCAAGGGAGATTTAGATCAGGCCATAAACTTCTGTAGAGTCACAGGCAATTAGCATAGATAAATTTGTGTTCTACTAAAAAGCCTGTAAGGATTTTTTTTTCCTACTAAAGTAGAGTGATTTTTTGGTAATGTATGGTTAAAAGATTTAGCTCTTGGAAATACATGGTTGGTTGATATTGTATTATTTTGATGCAGCTCAATCCCCTTTGAAGAAAGAGTGGTGACTGTCCTTCGCTGGTTGCAGCTACCTGAAGATGAAAGGTAGGTATATATTTATGAGTGTGAGTTCCTGTTTGAATGGGATTACAATGAATTACTTTGTAAACACAATTTCTGTTTTAAACAATATCTTATCCTTTTTTCTAGCAATGTTAAAATATTATTTAGTGTAAACCTGTTTCTGTGACTGAAAACTTCTTAAATTAAGTTGCATCTCTCTATTTAATGTATTTTTCCTCTGAATGACAGTGTTGTTTCCAATATTTGATCTCCATTGTTGAAATATAAGCTCTTCAAACTGTCTCAACATGTATGTAAAATATTACATTTTTGGTACTGTTTGATATAGACCACACTTTTACACTCTGTATTTAGAAGAACCAGATTCCTCGGGCCATAAGTTTGGACCAGTAAGCAGCGGAGTAAGTAGTTTTGTAGTTTCTACAATTAATCTTTTTTTTGTTCAAATTTGAAACTTTGCTCTGACTCTGTAACTTCATAATTCATATTAGGTTAACTGAGATCATGTGAAGTATGCTTTTTAGAATAAAAAATTGTGAACAGACAGTCTGTCCATGATTAACACTGATATAAAGCATGTAATAGCCTTTTTAGTAAGCCTAGTTTTTATTTTCTTTATTTCAATAACTTTTAAATTACCAATGCATGTTTGGGTATGTCTTATATGTTCTTTAATCTGCTCCTACTAATGGTTCAATGTTGATTTTTGGCAGGAGAGGGGAATGGGGACAGAAAATTTGTATAATTTCAGTTTAGCAGGAACAGAGGTTTGCATAACAATGTCCAAGTTGTGGTGATAAAGTATTCCTGTTGCAATTGCCATTCATTTCCCCCCAGTCTCTGTGCTAAGGTTAGATGGATTTTGGCTTTATGGCCCTGCAGTTATAATTTATGCCTTCTCAGAAAGAGACAGATAAAAAGAACATTGGCAACATCACAGTCTGTGATTTATTATAAAGTAAGAAATCTTTGGGACTGCTTCTATCTCAAAAAGTACTGAAGATCTTTACATTAAAAAAAAAAAACCAAAGTGAAAAGTGCAAAGAAAAAAGCTCTTGGAAATTCAGGACCTTTGTAAAATTCTCCCATCTTGAACAGTCAGGGAGTTTAGGCATCCTAAGTAGGTATTTAGCTTCAGTGGTGACAACAGTAAAAAAGCTCCTGCCAGTTCCTCTTGAACTATGAGTAGCTACTGTCCATGTAAGGAAGAAGCAGACATAATTGGAACTGCAGTAGGGTGAACATGATTAAATTGGCTATCTTTTTCTTTGTTTAATAAGTGGATCTAAAGTTCTGTATGTCAGGAATGCTCTGGAGAGAAAGACCCTGAGGATTTGTAGTCATAGTCTCTGCAGGAGCATCTCTTCTTTGTTGATACAAAGCAAGACAGCTTGTGCTAGTAGTTCAGTGAGGCAACAGAATTACTTCATTGGAAAATATGTGGTTTTTTTAATCTAGCAAGTATTCAAAAGTAGCTCTGGTGCTGTACCTCTGCAAGTGAGCTTGGGCACCAGACCCCAGATCACAAGGAGTGCTAGACTGGTAGTTCATTATTTGGCTATTTAAGTTTCTTTAAAGTAGTTTGGCTGGATATTAGTTTCAGAGGACAATTTCAAGGACAGTCTGCTTCAAATCCCAACAGGCATTTTGAGGAAGGGTATTGCAGGCTTGGCTTTCTCTCTTCTATCCAGCACATCGGTGTCTGCATCCTTTGTCATTCCCTGTGCTTGGTTGTGCCCAAGCACAATACAATAAGCATCCTCAATTTCCTACTTTAAAACCACCCTAACTGGTTATAATCTGTGAGGTGGTTTTTTGTTTGATGCTTTTGTTTTGGGTTTTTCCCCTTCTTTTTAAATATCTGCAACTGAAATAACACAGAAAAGTGCCTAGCTGTGTCATGGTGCAGTATACAGAAAAAAAATGGGCTAAGGGCTGTATAGTGTAGATATGGCCAGACTTCTGTAGATGGAGGTAACTCTGATCAGTGCAGGTGATATGCAGTCAGCAGGCTTTCATTTTTATTTAGATATATTTAACAGTATTTTTAACAATTACTTTAAATTCCTTTTTCTGTCCTGCAGGTTATTATGGCATTACAGAGAGTGGACCAAATAGTAGGGATGCTGATGGATGGTCTAAAGCAAATGAACTTGCATAAATGCCTGAACATTATTTTTATATCAGATCATGGTAAATTGATTTTATAAAATATATCAGAACTTCTAAGAACTGTCTTTATAAAGTAATATTCTGAATTTGTACTTGTATGTTTCTGGCAAGGTTAACAAAGCAAGTAATAACTATAAAATATGTTTTATATTATCAAGATGATGTGAAAGATAATCAGAGTGAGAGAGAGTCAGACTATTTTATAAGGAGGTAAAGAAATGGAGAACATAGGGAAGAATTAAGTAAATTTCATATTTAATTTCTAATTCCTTTTGTGACCATTACCAGATGATAAAAGAAATAGAATAAAAAATGTGAACTGTAAGAAAATAGATTTCATTTTCTTCTGTCTTTTAACTACTCTGCACAGCAACAGTTTACAAACTGCTGAGGAACTAAAAATACAAGCCATATCTTCCTTTCCATTATTAGTTCCCTTATATGTCATCAGAAGGGTGTGAATATGAAACTTTGATTTATTTTTGTAGTTTTTCTGTATTTCTGGAATTATTTCTATAAGTTATGTATTTAACTATTGTTTTCTACTTTTCTTGACAAATGAAATATAAGCACACTTTCATGCAGCACAAAATTGACTTGCAAAACGCATTGCCACAGGGAATGATGCAAGCCAAATATCTTTACAGGCTTAAAAAATTATGGACATTAATGGAGGGTAAACCTGCCAGGAATTATTTAAAGCAAAATTTCAAATGCAATAAGCAACTCAAAGTCCCTTTGGCTTCTGAAAACTGATAAAGAGCACTGGGAGAAAGACCAGTCAATAATGAATGTGCTTATTGAGTAATTCTTTGGATATGTAGTGAACATTATTAGGTAGGCTACTGGGCTAAATTAATATTTGGTCTGACCTTTTAGTTCCCTTTAGAAAATAAAGTTTGTCTATTTATTAGATTGGGGAGTCTTTCTCAGCTGAGGAAATGGCTGATAGTGTTTATTTGTGTTTGGTTTTTTATCTTCTGTATGTGAGTATTGTGGTCTTCTTGGGTCAGATGCCTTGGGATTGCTGATGAAGAGGCCAGAGAAATTACATTTTTGATTTCTACAACTGAAATTACATGTCTCCTTAGCAAGGTGACTCTATACTGATATTCCCATTTTAAAAGAAAGCATATTTCCTTTTCAGGGATGGAAGTAGGGAGCTGCAGAAAAACAGCATATCTGAACAGCTATCTCGATGATGTTCAAGATTTCATAGTTGTACCTGGTCCTGCAGCTCGCCTAAGACCTAATAATGTTCCAGATGAGTATTTCTCTTGTATGTAGTTGCTAAACTAACTTTTGTTATTTGGTTACATGTTTTTGTACTTTACAAATACAAACCTAGGATCCACATACTCCATTAGTAAACTTGAGTGAATTCCAACTAAGGACAACCTGGACAATGATGAAGAGGAAATACTGAATAGTGTGTGTGCATTTGTGTTCCTAGTCTGAAAGTATATTTGAATCCCACATCCCACACAAAAATATTTTATGGGCTGCTTCAGAGTTACCAACTGCAAATGCCTCCTGCCTTGTGAATGGCATTCCTTTGAATAAGATCAAAGACACAAGACACTCCAAAAATTCTCCCTTCATGTCTCACTGCATTTCCTGATTTATTAAGTTTTGTATAAATTTGCAATATTTCTGTCTTAGAGAAATGTTAAATTGTTACTGTCATTTATATATTATTTTGAGTATTATGTTTCCTGGTTATAAAAAATTGGCCTAATGGCCTGACAGTAGTTGAGCAAACTGCAGGTAAACATAAATAATAAAATTGAGTAAAAATCAATGAACACTTACAAATTTTAAACTCTAATTTGTTAAGCAGTCTTATTTTAGGTGAACACTTAATCCCAGCAATTTTTGGTACTTTTTAATGTTGAGTGCAGGAGCTTTTTCATGTTTCATAGTATTTTTGGGGTGGGTTGGGCTTTTTTTCTGTCGAGATTATTGTTCTCTCTGCCCTTTAAATCTTGTAGACCTCAACCCCAGTGACTCTAAATCCTGTTTACTTCACTGCTTGATGCTATTCTAAACTGTTTTAAATGTTTACTTGGAGAACATGGGAGTCAAATGCAGCTTCAGGCTCTCTCTGGAGAAGTTCAGGAAGAAGAGAAGTAGTGCACCTCCTCCTTTGGACATGTGCACTGTTATAATGAAGTAGCATAGCTGTCTTTGTAGCACTGCATGTGTCTGTGCAGGAATTATGAATGGCTCTCTTGCCAGGGTAATCCTTTAGGTACTTGAGTCAAGTATTGGATATGAGAGTCAGGACTGAGTAACTGTGAAATGTAGTGGGCCTGTGTTACACAAAATGTCAAACCACATGATGTAATGGTCCCTTTTGGCTTGAGCCTAAGCATCTGAAATTTAGCCAGCTGGTGCTTGGCTTTCTTTCTAAGGATATTTGCTAGAAAAAACTGCTGCCCTGGTAGTTGCATTTGTGTCTTTTTCTTTATAAGCATATTAGTAAAGAAAAATCCACCTTGATTAACATAGCATTTAGTTGCTTCTTCTCTGAAAACTTAGTTCTTGGATTATTTTTCTGACTGGCTAATATAGTATAACATGTAAGTATGGTTAACTTCTAACTAACGAAATTAACTAGATGTTAACTAATATAGTTTAAATTTGAAGCTGTATATAAGTAATCTAGGGGAAGAGAGGCTGAGCTAAAATTTTATAAAAGCAATATCTTGACAGTTTAGGGATTATCTTGCTCTATATGGTGTTCAATCTGGTAAAATAATTTCTTACGCCCAGAAATTTATTGAAACTTATGATTTGTATTACGTGATCGGAATGCTTTCATTTTACATCTGATCTTTTTTAACATAGGTGACTAATACTTACATATGATTCTTCCAGTTAACTATGAAGGCATTGTCAGAAACCTCACGGTAAGTGTTGTCTTATCTGTTGCTCTAGCTTAATTTCTGCTGACATTTACAGGTATTTCATAGCATTAGCTGTTTGCTGGGCAACTTACATGCTGTCTGTACTTTGGTTCAGTGACAGGATGAGGGGGCATAATCTTATAGTGCACCAGGGGAGGTTTAGGTTGGACATCTGGAAGATTTTTTTCTAGTTGACAAGGTGATGTTCAGTCATAGTTGTACTTGATGAACACAGAGGTCTTTTCCAACGTAATTGATTCTGTGTGTGATGTTTGGTTAACAGCAACAACAAAAGTAGTTCCACACAGGAGAAGGTGAAAATTGAATAAGGTGACACACAGCTATCATGCTGTGCACTAACTAAGGCTTTGTGTTCATTTCACTGTACTGTGTTGCTTTTCCAACTGGAGAACTTGTGTATGTGGACCATGCTAGATGAGGGCCATGTCAGTGTAAAACTCAGCTCTATAGCATGGACACAGACACGATTTTCTTGCTCACACCTTTTTGATAAACAGCTTTGAGAGAGTGTGCTGATTTTTTTTTTTCGGAGGAGGGTCAGTTGCAGTTTAATGAATTTGCTTTTTTGCTCTGTCGCTGGCTTCTGTTCTCATCCCTGCACCACAATCTGTTTGCCTCTCATTTGTGCAAACACCGCTGTTAGTGAGAACAACGTTATTTTTATGGATGACTTCAGTATTCAAAAATTCCAATATTACAGTAGATATTTTGTTTTGTGGGTATTTTTTTCCTTTCTAAAATCATTAATGGATCTTGGTTCGTAATAAAGTTTATTTGTCCCTGAGTGATCAGTCTAAAAGCCCTAAATGTCTATTACCTTCTCTAATACAGAGCTGTAGATTTTTTGGACTGGACAGTCTCTTATCACTTGTGAAAGTATCATAATGTTCATGTCTTAGTGTAATTATTTATTAATTCTCTGCAGTACCATTTAGTTCTATACAATCATCGGCTGTAAGAAAAAAAAAGGCAAGTTTTGTCCATAATGCAATATTAAATTTGTCTTTTAGTAACTATTGAATCCAAAACCAGTCAGTATTTGTGATTTAAATATTCATTCATATGTCTCAGGTCTTATGACTCCAAACCTGGTGGAGTTACATTGTTCTTAGTGGAAGTTATTGCAGACCATTTACAAGTGATGTGCATTGTAAGAACTGTGTATGACATAAAATACACATTTCACCAGAATTTCCTTATGTTTAAATTTAAACGTTTCAGTGCATAAAACCAGACCAGCCTTTCAAAGCTTATATGAAACAGCTGCTACCCAAGCGTTTCCATTATTCCTATAATGACCGGATCGAACCGCTGCACTTTTATTTAGACTCCCAATGGCAGCTTGCTCGGTAAGTTACAGCTACAACAAATAATTTATTCTTTTCTAAGTGCTCAGAGTTCAGTGATAGCTGTTAGAGTGTGGTATTCTTGTCTGTCATAGCAAAGGGACATTGCAAAGGAACAATACATGTTTTTTTCTGCAGGTTTTGCTGGCCTGGGGAGGCTTAATTCTAAACTGGCAGCTATTGATATTCTCCCTGCTGGGTTTGGAGGTAGTGGCAGATTAGAAACTAAGGTCCTCACTCTCATAAACTTGAGCACATCTTGCCATGCTGTAGGAATTTCCAAAGTGATCCATGAAAGCAGAGCATGTAAATAATTTCTAGGTTAAATCAGTCTTGTCCGTCATTGAACTTACTGAGTCCACGGTAGTTAATTATGTGTTTTGATGAAAGAATTTGCAAGTCCCAGAACAGTGGTATCTGTTGTAATGGTATTAATATTGAGCACCTTTGTGGTACTTCAGGGCTTTCATCATGGAAGAGTTTTTCAGTGCACCTCTTCAGTAAGTCCTGTTGTGTAACACTGTAGACGTGTGCAAACTGTGCAAATCAGGTTTGGGTTAATAGAACTGTGTGTTTACATTGTGTGTATGGACCTAGCCCAGGTTGGATGTTTGTTTTTATTAGACTATAAGATTCCTGTCTGAATGGTCTAAATTAGATTAGTGTTTTTATTAAAAAAATATTGAGAATATGCTTACATAAAGTACTGTAAAGTTGTTACCCAAGTGAAAGTGAACTGAATATCTGTTATCCTGAAATGAATTTTTTTTTTCATATGTCATGTGTTTTGACTTTAAATGACTCTGATGGACACATGAGAATTCCAAAGGGATAACATTTGTAGAGAAAATTACTATTCTGATTTTAAAGGCATTCTCTTCCCAAGTACTAAAGACTTCTCATGCCCTATGGACAATCCTCTAAGTATCTTTAAACAGAGAAGTAAATACATCATCACTGAGGTACTTTATGTCAATATGATTTGAAAAGTGTGAATTATATAAACTGTGTATTTTTAATAGGAAGCCACTTGAGATTAAAAGCTGCAAAGGTGGATTCCATGGCTCAGATAATCGCTTCCCCAATATGCAGGTGAGGTTTAAGCTTATGTTAGTTCTTATTTTTAGCTCCTTCTGTTTCAAATTGCTGTTTGCTGGCTGTTGAGTTTTGGGGTTTTTTGTTTTTTTTAAGATCTGTGATATTATTCCATCTGCAATTAAATCAAACATTTATAGGACTGATATTGTGATGTACTGGGTAACCCACACAAATAAGGAGAGTCTTGAACTTCTCTTTAATGAGAAATGGGAAAACATCATAGGGAAATGTGAAATCAGATCCTTAGTTTCACCTAATTTGAGGAAGTCACTTAACCTATCCTCTGCCTTAGTTTGTGCTAGTTTGTGCTAGTAAAATGAAAACCGATATTCTTGATTTCAAAAAGCTACTTTCAGGATTAAAATCCACAAACCATTGTGAGGTACTTGGATCTATTACAGTGAATATGTGTAAACACATGTATAAAGAGAAATCCATGTGCTATGTGGACTTTGTAGTTTTTTTCATGAAACTAATTTTCAATAATTTTCTCTCTTAAAAGGCTTTTTTCCCCATCTGTTGTAGAATTATATAGCATCGGCATTGAACTGTTTTTTTAAAAAAGTCTTAATCTTGTATGAATTTAGCCTTCCAGACTTATACTTCTTCCCTGATTTGACAATGGAAAACCTGTTGATAGTGTTTCTAGTAATGGGCTGCAATCAGCATGCCATGTGATGCCAAATGTATTCCATCTCTCTGCTGCAGTTTGACTGTGTAAATTTTTTTCAGTAGATAGACTCTATTCAACCTTTTTTGCCACACTTAGGATTGTCAGTTCATAGCACCCCTAACGAGTCTTAAAACAGATATAATTTATCCTTTTTGTGACTAGCATTTTAGCAGCATAAAAGCATTTCATACTCTGTAATTTCCGAACAACAGAAAGGAGGTAGCATGTCCCTGCCTCATCTGGTTCAAATTAGGCTGGTTGAGTACATCATTAACCTGCAGATTCTAGGATCAACAGTTGCGAAATAATGCCCCGTGTTGTGCTTTAATCTCAAAAAAACTAATTAAGAGTTGAGTTTTAGCCTGTTTTTGCCACCTAGCTATGAAATTTGAGACAATTTAATTGTTTGCAAAGAGCATGGAGATCTTATCCAGGGACGTGCTATACAGTGTAAAACATCCATCATTCATTCAGTATCTTGGTCCCACAGATGTGTGCAATCTGTTTCTCTTCATTAAAAATAAGCTGAGTAACTGAGAATAAGTTTTAAAAAAATGTTTTTGGCAGCAGTTGAGCTTAAGCATTTGTTGCCCTTGCCTCTTTGTTCATGCAGCAAACCCTGCAGTATGCTGGTGTAAGATTTATGTGGCTGCAGTGTCAAGTAGGTTGGGGAATTGAGCCAGCAGGAATAAAAAGGAAAGGTTTTTGAGCTGGCAGAATTCCTGGATCAGGTCCAGTACAGCTCAGGAAGTGGTGCAAGAAGAAGGAGCAGCTGCAAACCAGGCATGGAAACCTACGATCCTACCATTGCTTAAACCACTTAAAGCATTGCTACCAACAGATGTTTTTATAGCCCAAAGTTAAAAGCTTCCAAATTGTTTACAGGATGTGATATGTGATGGTTACTTTGAATTAACATTTAAGAAAATGCTTTTTAATTTCTTCAAAAGCAGAGAAGAGCAAGGGATGTAATAAATGGCTAAAGGCAACAATGAGACAGAATTGGGTTTCCTAATACTCTTCTACTGCTTTTAAAAATTATTCTTATACATCTACTCTTTTTTAAAAGAAAAACACCTGCTTTTGACTTTATCCCTTTTGTGTTGGTAAAGTAAAGATAAAGTTCTTGGAAGAAAATGCCCTCTGAATATGAAGACAATTTTCATTTCAACTTGTCTCAAACAGAATTCCACTATACTTTTCTCTATAAATCCTAGGCTATCTTTATTGGTTTTGGACCAGGATTCAAGTTTGGTACTCAAGTTGATCCATTTGAAAACATTGAAGTATATAATTTAATGTGTGGTAAGTACAATAAATGAGGATCAATTTTGTTTAGTAAAATATAATATCTTTTGGGCATTGTAAATCTTCTAATAACAGATGGTTAAGTGTCCTCAGAAACTCATCCTTAAGAGTTGCTGCTGATTTTCACAAATCAGCTGTTTGTTTTTCTGAGGAAGGGCCATCTCTAAATGACTAACAGCATTTTAGGATTTACTGGTCAGGCTACCTTGTATATCTCTTTTCCACGGGTCACACTGTGTATTTCTCTGGCTTTTCCAGAGCTGGTGCTTTGACTCACCACTACTAAAAATGGCTACTTCACAATCTACCATCATGAAGAGAAGCCTCTTTTCCCCTCCTCTTTCAAACACAATGCTACTGTGACTCTTTATTCCTTCTTCATTCTGTATTTCATGGTTTCTCCAAAAGTCTGTCACTAGATCTACCACTTTCTGTTCATTTATTCCCCTTGAGATCCTCACCTGTTTTCCATTATTTCCTGCCTACTTCCCTCTCTTGTTAGAACCTATACTGCTTCTGTGAGCAGAAAAGTACTACCAAAGAGTTTGATCCAGAAAATACTTAAGAGTGTTGCAAATTCTTGAGATTGGTGGCTGTATTCAAGTGACTTACTCAACCTTACAAGAAGACTAGTGCCACACTGAGCCCTAGCTAAGAACATGTGTGGTCCCTTTTAAAGAGGTTACATTGCTTTTCTTTTTGGGTGTTAGGAACAGCAAGCAATGAAGCTTTGACTCATCCATACCTGTAAGCACAATATAATCAGCTGTGTACTACAATCTTTCTCCTCCTGTTAATATCACTTGAATTCTTTCATAGATTTGCTTGGTTTGAAACCAGCCCCAAACAATGGAACTCACGGACGCCTAAACCATCTATTAAAGCACCCTGTTTACACCCCCCACCATCCCAAAGAAACAAGTCATCCTTCTGAATGTTCTGTGGTGGGAGAAAGAGCCTTTTCAGTAAGCCCTGGCTGCTCCTGCAGGACAGGGGTAAGCACTGAAATGGTTAAAGTTGTGGAGGAAAAGTCTGTTTTGTATTCAGAGTGAAACTTTGCATTCTCCAGATAGTTTTACAGTCCCTTACTATTGGTTTCAAAATCAAATCTTGCTTGTGGTTAGTATTTGTTAGCTAGCCTGTATTGTGTATTAATTTTTTGCAGATTGCTTATGTTATAAGTCACATTAATCTCTGAAGTGCCTGGAAAAACTCCACCGAAGATTGATGGGGAAAGCATTAAGTTCTTGCTTGCTTCACTTAATTATGTTGAAATTTCTGTTCTGTGAATATTGCATTTTGGCTGTGGTTTTCAAGCCTGTAGATTTGCTTGTGGCAAAATCAATTTGTTTCTGCAAATTCTCTGTAGTTCCTCTCCAGTACATGTCAGTTAGTTCTGTGTATGTATAACTTGCAAGACAGAAGCTACATTTAAGTGTGGTACCGATTCATAATGTGCTTTGTAGAATCTCACTGCTTTTCCTTTATAATTATAGGGCTTGCCAATAAGGGATTTTCATCAGCGTTTAAATCTTAATGAAACAGAAGGTAAGAATTTCAGATAATAACATAAAATTTAAAAGCTAACAACAACAACAAATGTTAATCATTAAACATTTTAGGTTTTTAAACTTCCGAGCAGCTCTCAAGTAAATGATGTGAAAATTCTTTGAAATACTTTCTGGAACTATAGTCCTGCCTGGATAATTTCTGGATGCCTCACCCCTGGAAGTGTTAAAGGCCAGGTTGGATGGGGCTTTGAACAACCTGGTCTAGTGGAAGATGTCCCTGCTCTTGACAGGGTGGTTGAAACTAGATGATCTTTTTGGTCTCTTACAGCCCATACCATTCTATGATTCTCATGTTTTTGAATACAGTCCTCCTGAACCATTTGTTCTCAGGTAAATGTATATCCTTATACGTGTGTCTTTATGGCATATGTGTTATCTGTTACTTTTGACTTTTCTAGTACTGAAGTAATGAGCATTCCAGAATGGGAAGCAAGTGTTGTATGGGGAAGTACCTGATAACAAATCAATGCAAATAATGATATCCATAATGGCAGCATACTTTTAATGAGGCATAAGAAGTATTTTACATGTTTGTTATGTGGTCTTGAGCTGTTACTTCTTTTAGTTATGCTTTATCTCCATTCATTGGACATACACATGCCATGTTTAAGCTGCAGTTTGAAAGGCTGTAGATGTGCTCATGAGTCATAAAACAAAATAAATTATTTTGAGCATGAAACAGGTAAAACAGCAAGTAAATAATAAAAACTGTAAGTCAAATGGAACCTAGTCCCAGGTCTAAACTGAATAGATGACATCAAGAAGATTAGGCTGTCAGAAATAGGCTGATAGAGACCTTGCCTTGTGTGTGTGTGCACTCATGAAACCTTGGGAGTTTTATTCAAATAAACTATATTTGGCAACACCCCGCTATAGCTCACTATTATTAAGAACTGGACATAAATGCCAGACACAGTCCAGTGTTTGCTGTTTATCCAGAGCTAATTCAAGGCTTCTACTGATTTGTGTAGTTTGTCCTGAAACAAGGAGTGGATAGAGCTTTCTTGAATCTTTTCCACAAATGACTGGTCATCATTTTAAAATGTATCCCAGAACCCTCTTAAAGTAAGTCTTTCAGTATTGTAATGCTTATGAGAGCAACAAAATCAAATCCAGTTAGAATTATGTGATGTGTTTTCCCCAAAGTATGCAAGGGGTTTTGCTGAAACAGACTCTAAGGATCTCTGAGGTCTTTGCTTAACCTGGCTTTGACAAGACTTGACAAGGCCAGGCACAATAACATATTTCAGTTCTGTTTTGTAGAAATAGGAACTTAAGGCTCTAAACATAAAATTTTGAAGTAGTAGGATTTTGTCTTGAATTATCAGTGAGACCTGGTATAGCACTGTTTTAACAGCAGTAATTTCATTATGAATTTTATTGATTCAGAACTAACTAGATATAAAAAGCATTTCACAGATGAAAGAATTCTAGTAACCAGTCTAAAAACTCCTTAAGACTATATAGATTTCATTAGTTACTTCAGTTTGCATGTTCTTTCATTGGTTGTCATAACTTGGCAGTCTGTAAGGGCAAAAAATCATAACTGCGTTTTTACTTCTATGAAAGAAATTTGAATTGTTTTTCCCTCATGGGTGGAGAAGTAACTGTCATAATCTTCACTTTTTTTTTGTGCTGTGGAATTACTGTGGAAAACACCCTGTACATTCATTGCTCAATTTCTTTCCCCATGTAGTACATTTGCCTTAAAATTGTATAATAATCTGTGGATGGTAGGGACCTATTTAATGGAAGTTACTTTGACACCTTCTTTATAATTTTAATCATGTAATGATTGAAAACACTTGAATTTTCAAAGGCAAAGTAGTGAGTCCTTGTACGGTTGAAAATCCAATCCAGAACTTTATTTAGATCTCTGTATTTCCAAGTCTTTTAAATGCATTTTTACATACAACTATGTGGTTTCTGCTGAAATAGTAATTTCAAATCACCAGAATTGGTTTCTCTCCCATCTAAATGTTACATAAAATCAGATCCCACATTTTTAAATTGAAACACAAAGTCGACAAACACTTTAAGTTTGCAACTTAAATTTATCACTTGATTTTAATGGCAAAAGGTTTTGGTTCAAATATAAGCTTAATTTGTGCAGTATAAGTTTAAATGATTTCTTTATACTGGCTTCATCACTAATTTATTGCTTTAGTATAGAAACTATGCCTTTGACATAATAATGAAAATTTTTGTCCCATTTCTGTGACTTCTGTTTGCTTGGGAATTGAAAATTAAGGCAACCTTAGGTACATAAAAGAGAAGGGTACTTAGCAACCAGTATTAATTGAAAAGCAATAAGCACTATTTCTGTTGCAGTTCAGAAGACAGAGAAGCTTAATTTGCCCTATGGACGGCCCAGGGTTCTGCAGAAAAAACACAATTACTGCCTCCTTTACCATGACCGCTACGTGAGCGGGTACAGCAGGGACTACAGGATGTCTCTGTGGAGTGCGTACACTGTTGGCAAGGATGTAAGTATAAGAAGAAAGGTTAGAAGCAACCTTGAAAAGTAAAAATCTACAGTGTCAGTTATTCCTGAAGTCTTCTTATATCTGCTCATGATATGAGAGTTACAGTGGTGGTGGAATCACCATCTGTGGAGGTGTTCAGGAAAGGACTGGATTTGGCACTAAGTGCCATAGTCTAGTTGACAAGGTGGTGATCAGTCAAAGACTGGACTCAATTATCTTTGAGGTCTTTTTCCAGCTGAAATGGGTCTGTGATATTATCTCCCATATTATGTGTTGAACCACATAAGATATAAAGTAGAAATTTGTGTGAGATTTGCTATGCTTATAAGGATTGGCTTTGACTCTTCCCTTTCTCAGAGAGAAACAGTTTTGCCTCCAGATTGAGCAGATCCACCAGGAAGTGAGGAGTCCATTGCCATTGGTATAGAACCCCTAGGAGCAGCATAGGTCTGCTGCTGCAGTCTGTCAGTGCTGTCCTCAAAAACTGGCCTCAATGTGGGTTTCATAGTCTTAAAGCAGTTTTGTAATGTGGCAGAATCCTTTGAAAAAGTAATCTCAGGACCGTCTTGAGCTGTTCATGCCCTGATATGATCCTTCTCTCAGAATATAATCCTGATTGGAGAAAAAAAGAGGTCAGTGAAAATAAAGCAGGTCTTTGTGGTCCTGAACCCTATGCTTAAGATATACCTGTTCTGTGTAGAGCCCTGACCTGAAGAATAAAAGTTTTTTCAGGTTGACCTTTCCCATTCAGAGAAAATTTAGAAGCCAGATCATGCTTTAAAGGAATTAGGATAGTAGAGAATACTTTTTAATTTGATAATCTGAGAATCATAGGTTTTATATAATGACTGTTATAATTTAGTTTAGCTAAACTCTGGCAAGATTTACTTGATCCTAAATATTTTGAGGATAGTGGCGTGAAGCAACCAGTTACTGTAACAAGTGGCCCACACATCTATCTGTCAGTAAATCAGGTTGTCTTTAATGGGCACCCCTAGATTCTCTTTTAGAAGATGTTATAATTGACTAAAGTGCTGCAGTTTTCTTAACTTTATTTCCAAGGTATATGAAGTGGATGGGGGAACTTGTTTTCCACTGACATACTAGGAACAATTCTTGCATCTTAGTTAAGCCTTTCACACTCTTAAAGGCAGCTGCAGCTGAATATTTAGAGTTCTGCAGTTCCTCATACTGAGACAATTATTGTAAGTCAGCTTTCACAATAATACTTTCTCTTGTTCAATAGGACAAATGGATTTCTTCTACAGGAGCTGCCTCCAGCTGTTTACACAAAGATGTTCGTATTTCACAGAATCATAACCAGACCTGTTTGTTTTACAACAATCATCCTCGCCTAACTTATGGATTTCTTGCTCCTCCAGGTAAGTACTTTGTCTTCATTATATATCATATCTGATTTACATGATCTGTAATTGTAACAGGTGTAGACTTTTGTAGGTGTTCTTGATACCTAATCAGAATACGAAGCAGTAGTTGCTGAATTGTTGCTGTTCAGCATATGAGAAAGGAAAATATTTTAGATGCGTCAGCAGGTGGTGGGTTGTCCAAGGTCGCTTAGTACTTCCCAGAACTTTTGACACTTACCATGTTTCTAAAGTGGCATCTCACAGAAGAAACTGGGTGGGACACGTAGACATTGAGCAAAGTCCAGCAAGCTGTAAATTGTGAGTTCACTTTGTATATGTGGATAAATTGTTTGTGAACTGTTGCTGACCTGATATGGAAGTATTTTTATTGACTCTACTGCACTGAATACCAAGTAGCAGATTATTTAACCATCCACATCAAATGTAGTTCACAAAGTTTCAACAGAATCCTACATTTAAGCCTAGATTATGCAGTCAGGAAAAGTTGGCCTGACATTCATGAATTTTATTTCTTTCCCCACAATTCAGAAGCCTGTTTTAATATTTTTAAATCTCATGAAATTTGCCAACTGTATGTCTGACAAGTGTAATTGCTGCAGCTGCTAAGATTATTTATTTTAGATGTAATCTGGCAGGTGCTGAAGTCAGCAGTTACACCCATATCGGTTTTGGAAAATGAAGTTAGGTCAGCTCCATCTCAATGTTATTACACTGATCACTAACAGCATGCAAATGCAAATTTAAAGTAACAAATTCATGTAATTAATTGCCCCTTTTTTGTTTCAGATTTTATGACAAATGCAAGGAAACCTCACTACGATGCCTTGCTTACCAGCAACATTGTGCCAATGTATCCTGCATTTAAAGGTATTTTATTTGTAGGCCTATTTTATTTCCATAGTTGAATAGAAGACTGCTGGTATTGGACTTGCTTCCAAACCATGCAAATGACCCCTGGTTACTGAGAGAGAGGGAATGTGAGATGGTTGGCTGGGAGAAAATAAGCATATTCCTCATGAAAAAGAAGGATAGCTGTGGTACTTCTCCTGGAAAAAAAAGAGCTGCCCTGTTTTGTATTGGAATACTGTTCAATTCATAATTCTAATTTAAAATATTATATAGGTTAGATATGTCAGGACATGGTGAAGTGAATGCTACTGCCCAGTTGGATGCAACTTTTAGCAACAGCAAACACCTGTAGGGTTTGTTATTTTCTTAGCTTATCATGTCTGTCTATACCCCACCGAATGCTCTGCAATGTTGTGTTAGCAGTGTCTATTGTGAAGATTGTATCCTGATTCCACTACTGTGTTTCAGTGTTATGGGACTACTTCCATCAACACTTGCTACCTGAATATGCTGCAGCCAGGAATGGTGTCAATGTAGTCAGTGGTCCTGTGTTTGATTACGACTCTGATGGGCTCTATGATACCCCAGAAAAGTTGAAAAGGTGAGAACTTGTCACATTCTAATCCTTCTGGTCTGTTAGTAATTGTTATCCTTCTTCAGAAAGACACACAAAAGGTGCTAAGCAGAAAAGAAAGAGGCAACAAGCACAAAGAAAAATGAACCTTCAAAATGTGTCATCCTAAACCTGAAGGTGGAGTATAAGAGAAGTTGTTGCATGTGGGATGATGTCTGCTGCCTGAAAACTTAGGATATTGCCATTGACTCTAGGCGAGGACAAGGCTTATCCCTGGTGGCATGGTTGAGACTTCCTGAGCTGGCAACGTTCTCCTACAAGTTGTGGGTTACTCTAGTTAGCAAAATTGGTTCAAGCTAGCAGGCAGAGAGGCTTCTGGACTCGGGCTGAACTCTTCATCTCCTCTGGAGTTTTACACATTTTTATGGCAAATCAATTTGTTTTACCTCATCAAACTTGTTACTTAAATCAGCCAACAAGCCAAACTTGATTTTCAAAATAGTAATCTGGAATTTTCCTTCCAGACCTAAGCTTTCTTTGGACAAAACAGGTGAAATGATAAAATTGAATATAGCTGAATGTTATAATTTGATCTTTGTGCAAGTATGATTTGGTGGATTTACAGAGAGATCTTTTGTGTTTCAGATACCCTGGTAATTCAGAAGTTTCAGTTCCAACTCACTTCTTCATTGTGCTGACTAGCTGTAAAAATACTTCTGCAACTCCTCTGGAGTGTGAAGGGTCTCTAGATGCCTTGTCTTTCATTGTACCTAACAGAGAAGACAACAGTGAAAGCTGTGCAGTAAGTAGTCAGTTTGGCCCCCATAAACATCTGAAATCAGGCTGGAGCTTGTTTTGTTGGATATCAGTGATTAACTGGTTAAAGCCTGTAAAAATGGTACAGTCTACATGATCATCCTGAGAGAGAAGGCAGTGTTTTTCCGAAAGGAATTATATCAAAATCTGTGAATGTGATCAAATGGGAAAATAGGTCTGTTCAAAGAGCAAAACTTGGAGCTAGCAGAGCGGAGTCAGAGTATGCAGAGAACATCAATGTGATACATACATACATAGACTTTTGTAATGCAACTATTCAGTCAACAGCTGAGTAAGATGAAGAGTTTCTAAGAAGAATCACCCACAACAAAATGTCAGTGCTAAGGCCAAATGCATTCCCAGGAGAAGAAGACACAGATCTTCCTGAAAAGCACTGGTTGCTTCTAGTTCAGGTACCATGGTATTGTGGTGAGAACACACATAACAGTCCATATACACCAGGAAAAAAGTGTGGAAAGTGTGTAGAATAATCCTGCAGCAAGGAGTCAGACACAGGTCTCAAAAATATTTTTATCATACAGATGGTAGATAGATTCTGGACCTAACTTGCCATTCCCCATTATCACCAACTGGTGCAGCCACAGGTTTCGAATACTTTAGGAGGTAACAGCAAGAACTAATTCAGACAAGCTTCTAACTATGTATAAACCTGCATGCTCCATTTGTTAGATGCTTGCCAACAGTTATTGATTTTTGTCTTTATAAAACATCAAAATGTCTTTTTTTTAGTAGATTAAATGCATCTCAGGAGAAGAAAAAGGTTTTACAACCCCCCCTTTTTTTTTCCTCTGTCCCAATAGGACGGCAAGTCTGAGTCCGCATGGGTTGAAGAGAGAATGAAGTTTCATACGGCTCGGATCAGGGATGTAGAATTACTTACTGGACTCAGCTTCTATCAAGACAGAAAACAGTCAATATCTGACATTTTACAGTTAAAAACATATTTACCAACTTTTGAGACAGTCTGATTTTTCCTATGGAATGTTGTTATTCATGTCACAACTGATTTGTAAATAGACTTTTTTAATTAATGAAACCTTTTTTAAAAAAAAATAAGCTGGAACTTTTATTGAGAACTCTTGACCAAAATGCCAGTGGAGAGGAGAGTGGGTGCCATATTTGTATCTCAGGGACTCCTGATGGACTATGCTTGTGACACAGGATGGCAGCGCCTGTCATTCCCACTTGGATGTGGTAGAACCATGTCCATTATTATGTTATCATCATTTGGTCATCATAGTCTGAGACACGAACACAAATGTTATCTTTGATATGCACTGGAGAGGGAGAATTTTATAAAGCATGGTTTATGATCAGTATTCTACTTTAAAAATGCAGACAATTAGCAAATACAGCTGGGAAAGAGCTGCATTCTTGGTGACCGTTGAAATCTAAACAAAAGCACTTTGCTCACTCCAGTTTTCCTTGAAGTATGAATTGCACTCTGAGCTTTGGGTGTCAACAATGCAGTATCATGGTGCAAGAAGCTATACTGGGGTCAGTAGGACTGGTAACTAAACCTTTCCCCACATGGAAGAGATGCCTGGCTGCAGGAGTTTCATGCGCTGGGAAGCCTTGGCATGTTGCTGCCCTCTGATGGCTCCAAAACCGATGGAGAATTAGATGGACAGTTTGTATGTTCTACATGTGCATCCTCTGAATGGGTGCGTGTAGGATGCATCAAGTCACCTGTAAAGTGAGAAGAAGTTATGTCAGGAATGTGTCTGAGCTCCCAGAAGTAATTATCTTACTTCAAGCTAAACTTAGATTTGATGGAAATATTTTGCTTTTTTAAGTAAAGATGTGTTTCTCTGTTTGGTACATGTTTTTGTCAGCTGTGGTTTTGAAATCCCATTTTTGAATACAGATGCTGTCAGAGATGCAAATTCTGAAGAAGCACGTAATGACCTTTCTTGGAAACTTTCAGGCTACACAAACAGCTGCTACAGGCACTCAGGAGTGTAGGAACTCCCTCCTTTTCCAGTACACATATTATCACCTTTGTAATTCTCCCACTCTCTAAAGCTGATGACCTAAAATTGGCTCTGTTATGTATAAAATTCAGCATAGCCAAATTGACATTTATGGTCTTCTCATTTAAAAAGGAGAAAATACATCACGCACAAGTATGTCAGAAGAATGAAGAGCCTATAACTGAGCAGAGAGGCATTTGACCTTATATCTTGGCCAGAGCATGTTGAAGGCTGGATTCAGAGCCTGCTGAAGTCAGAGGAAGCTTTTCCATTAACTTCAGTTTGAGTGGGCTGAAGTTCTGGGACCATTTTTTCTTTTAACCAAGTGTATTTTCTTGATCTTATGTTACGAGCATGAATTCTTTTTCCTCATGTAGTTTCACTGTGTGAAATTTAAATGTGTTGTAGCAACCTCACATTACAATAGGACTGTGACAGCATTATTCAGTGTAACTGCTTTGTAATGTTGCCTGTGACCAATAAACCCATCAGATGTACTATGCTGTTTGTGACCCTTTCTGTAAAAATGCTACCAACTGATGCAGTTGTAGATCACAATTTCACTTTTTTTCAGGGAGGGATGGGATTGCTTCAGTCTTTGCTCCATGAATTGAAGATAATTTCTTCAACTGTAAGGTTAGTTTCATTTATTAAGAGAGAAAGTTAAGGAGGAAGATGGTCAAGGCATTAAGTTTTTTGTTTTTTCATCTTTTTTACAACTGGTACTGTCTCCTGAATACAAATAGATATGTTGACATGTTAAGGTGATGCCAGTTTCCATTAAGAAGGAGGGCCAGCCTGGCTACTGGATAAAAATGGAACCAAACCATCTTCAAGCATGTGACTTCTGGTTTGACCTTTGATTTGGAATGGAGAGCAGTTGTGAAAGCTATTATGGTCATCAAGACAGGGCAGGAGCTAAATGGGATTTGAGATGTCTTTGCCAGAAATTGACAAGTCAAACTGACAATGAAGATTAGTCTCATAATTCTCAATTAAGTTATTCTCATTTAATGTTAGTGTAAATATTTCTGTGATTTGATTTCTCCTTTGATTTTTAAAGACATTTGTAATGGAGGTGTCAGAGCATATGAATAAATGCTGGTGCTAGTCCTGGTGTCCAGTGGCTGGTGATACCCCAGGATGACAGATACTAGGTTGTCTTTTTGAATCCTGATGGGACCTACAGTCACCATCGAAGTCCATACAGAAAAACTCGACAGCTTCATCCATCTGGATGTAAAATGTTCTCTGTTTCAGTTGGTGTATAGTATCAGAGCTTGGTTCCATCCAGGACAGGGTTCATCTTTGCAGTAGCCAGGAGAGGTATGGCCAGGACCATGAGGTTATTCCACAGCACCTCACACCACACACGGGGTGGGAGGGAGGTCGGGTTCCTTCCTGCTGGCTGGTGGTGGGAAGCACTCACCTGCCAATCACTCACCTGTCTTGTGCAGTCTGTTACTAATGTTGTTACTGTTTGTTTTCTTTTCTCATTGTTCCCAGCAAATTGTTCTTATCTCAACCTGCAACCTTTACCTTTTGTGCCTCTAATTCTCCTCTCCATCCTGCTCCAGGGATGAGGGGAGAGAATGGAGGAATGAGAGAGCAGCATGTGGTTTGGAGTGTTTCAGTGGGAACACTAAATTGAGGAATACCATTCCTAAACCATGGCAGAGTTCCACTAAACGTTTTCAGTAGGTAAAGCTGAAAGGTGACATGTGACGTGGGTGTCAGTATTACCCAATAGAACTGCTTCTTTGCTGTGTAGTGGGGCCTTCTTTTAAGTGAAAAAGGCAGAGAAGAGCAGACTTCAGCTCATTGGTCTGGATGTGCCTAGAGGTGAAACGTGTCACAAAACAAGTAGAGTTGTGCCTTCAGAGGTCTTCAGGTGGTACAGATTTATATCACTGGTTGCTGCTGTCAGTAACTGAGAGGTAATTTGCTTGACTAATATGTTGGGGTTTCTTGCTCTTGTTTACCTCAGGATCTACCATGTTTAAAGAAAATTAAGCAACTGTCTGTATTTCAGACAGGACTGTTCTTGTAAATTGCTTCTCAACACATCCCGAATACAGTAAGCCACTGTGTCCAGCCCAGTGCACAACAGCTGTCTGCTAAAAGCACCTGCCAGAGGCTGCCCTGTGTCATCCGGCGAGTGGGTGGCCTGGGCTCCTGCCTTTCCTTAGTCTGAGCGGATTCAAAGTACAAAATTATCCCTTTAAATACACGGTTATAAACCATACTCAGCAAGCTGGAAGGAGCTACCCATCTGCTTCATGGGAGGGCACCCACTTTTCCAGGAAAATGAGATTCATGGGGACCAGCAGTCAGAAAGAAATATAAAAGGAAGCCTCAATCTGTGACTCTGGTTAGAACACTAATCTAAGAGGCAAAGATCTCATTTCTGACCTCCCTTCTTTCAAAGTCTGCCGCAAAGCTCAAACTTGTTGCTGAGGAGGTACCTGTGCCAGAATGAGTTGCCCAATGTACCACTCCAGAGTGGATGCTCAGGAATAAGAGCACTGTGAGGAACTTCTGGTACTGCAAGGTCACAGGGCAGCTGCTGTAACACTCTGTGCCCACAGCAGCACCACTAATGAGCTTGGGAAACCAGCCCAGGGCTCATGGTGAGCTCTATATTCAGCACTTTTACTGCTGGGCTGTGGTAAACTGTTTTTGCTCTTCTGAGGAGTTCAGGGGCAGAGTCAATAGGAGTCCAGCAACTTAGTAAAGCACAAGTTTCCAAATATTTGTGTGTGTTTGCTAGCAGCAGCAATATCTCCTACTTACCCTCGCATACCTTGTGGCAATGTCTGGGAAATGTTGGAGCACCATGCTGTGTACCATGAGTGGTTCATCTACCATAGCTCAGGAACCTCTATATTACAGGAAACCAGTCCAGGTTTGTCATCCTGTGACTCAGACTCCCTGGAAAGGATTTGAGTCCTCTGCTGAACCACTGTGAGTCACCACACCAGGCTTGAGCCTCAGGAAAGGCTGCTATGGAGACCATGGACAAACTTGGAATAATTATGGAAGCCTGGAAACAGATTTTAGAGAATACCATTGCAAATTATTGTATTTCTCCTCAGCCACAACATGTGTCAAATTTATGTTGTCATTTATTGCATGTTTAGTTCTCTCTATTTTTAATTTATTAAAATAGAACAAGTACAGTGAGATGCAAGAGTTTTGAGTTG
This sequence comes from Toxostoma redivivum, assembly GCA_013397375.1. Lineage (NCBI taxonomy): Eukaryota > Metazoa > Chordata > Aves > Passeriformes > Mimidae > Toxostoma > Toxostoma redivivum. The sequence goes on along the minus strand of VXBI01004676.1, from coordinate 947,106 downwards.
CCCCAAAACTCCAGACTGATCTCCTGATCAGAAGACAGCAGAATTGCCTTTTGGTCATGTCCATAAGGCACATAGGCATGGCTGACAGTCACAAAAGCAGAATCATTCTGGTTGGAAAAGACCTCTAAGATCATCAAGTCCAGCCATCAACCCATGACTGCCAAATCCACCATGAAAACACGTCACTGTGTGCCACATCCACACATCTCCTAAATTCTTCCAAGGACAGTAACCACTTTTCTGGGCAGCCTATTTTGATGCTTCACAAACCTTTCGGTGAGGAAGTTTTTCTAATACTCAAAGTAAAACTCCCCTGGTTTTCATCTCATCTCTTCACTAGTTACTGGGGGGGAAAGTCTGACCCCCACCTGGCTACACTGTCCTTTCAGGCAGTAGTAGAGAGTGAAAAGGTGACCCCTGAGCTTCCTTTTCTCCAGGTTAAACAACTCCAGCATCCTCAGCCACTCCTCACAATACTTGTGTTCCAAACCCTTCACCATCTTTATTGCCCTTCTCTAAACTCACTCTTGCATCTCAACATCTTGTTTGTAGTGAGTGGCCCAAATTGAACACAGAATTCAAGTCATGGCCTCACCAGTTCTGAGCACAGAGGAAATGATTCTGGTCCTTCTGGCCACTCTATTGCTGATCCAGGCCAGGATGCCATTGGCCTTCTTGGCCACCTGGGCACAGCTGGTTCATGTTCAGCTGCTGCTGACCAGCACCCCCAGGTCCATTCCATCAACCACGTTCCCAGGCACCCTGTCCTAAACCTGAAGCGTTACATGGGGTGGTTGTGACCCAGGTGCCAGACTCAGCACTTCACTGTAATGTAATTGGCCTTGGCCCATCAATCCAGCCTGTTCAGATCCCTCTGCAGAGCATTCCTCCCCTACAGCAGATCAACACTCCCACCTAACTGATCCCCTCATGCAAGTTATCAGTGTAGATGTTAAACAGGATGGTCCCAGCTCTGAGTCTTGGGGAGCATCATTCATGACCAGACACCAGCTGGATGTGAATCCATTCACCACCATGTGGAGACCCAGTTGTGTAGTCCAGCCAGTGAGCTGGCCTTACCTGAGGTCAACCCTTGGCCGTGGAGAACCTCACCCTAAGTTCAGAGACATTGTTTCAAGTTATGGAGAGTTACGCTTACAGTTCCTTTGCAAAGGATCACGGGGTTATTACGTTAATATGGCTGACTTGTATGTCTGTTATTGGTTAGAATGTTTCTAGAATGTTCCTTACTAGTCTACATAAGTTGTAGTCCCAAGTTGTTCAGGGTCTTGGTGTGCCTGCGTGTCCATGCTGTCTCTGTCCCGTGTAATAAAGGATGCTTGGATCTCACCGAAGAGCCGCCGCCCGCTCTTCATTTCCACAGCTGGGCAGCCGCATCACTGCCTGTCCTCACGAGCAGCGAGAGTGGCACCACCACTCTCTGACTCAGCCATCCACACACCTTTTTATCCTGAAAACTGTGCACCCACCCAAACCATGAGCACCTCTTTTTTCTGGGAGAATGCTGTTGGGAATGGTGTCAAAGGCTTCACTAAAGTCTAGGTAAACAACATCCACAGCCTTTCATAAAAGGACATTGGTCAAGCAGGATCTGCATTTTCTAAACCCAGGCTGGTTGGGATGATCCCTCGGTTATTCTGTACATGTCATGTGATTGCATTCGAGCTGATCTGCACCATGACCTTCTCTGGAACCAAGGTCAGGCTGACAGGCATGTAGTTCCTCAGATCTCCTTCCAGCCCTTCTTGCAGATGTGTGTCACATTTGTTAACTTCCCATCTAGTTGTTATGAGTCTGCATTTGTGGCACTCTGGCAAAGCCATGCTTCAGCACCAGCCTCGCTCTGAAGCTTGACAGAGAATTTTTGTCTTTTCAGATCTCTCTGCTGGAGGCCTTACCTTTGCCATCCGGCATCTGTGCCAGAGCCTTGAATTCCTCTGTGGCTGAAACCATGCTGCTTGAGGACGCTGAATTAATTTTTAAGTTTTGTGGCTTGGCTTCTAAGTTTTCTACTGGCTGCAGAAGATGGCACAGTCTACTATAAAAAATCATGCTCTTTGTCACAGCCCTGTAACTAGGTCTAAAGCTGTATTTATTCTCTTTACATGGAGAAGGAAATTATGTACACTTGATTCTGGTGTTCAAAATAAATTGTTTATGGATGTATAGATAAATGATACTTTGAATGAATAATGAACACAGATGCATTTGCTGGTGATACCTGGCCCTCTTCTGGCCTGACCTGGAATAACTGGGAAATGATCTGTTACTCTCGGTGTCATTTTCTAAGGAAGCATGGACCCAGGACAGTAGAAATCCAGGCAAACCACCTGAAAAGAATGGGCTTTCCTAGGCTTCTTATGAGGTACTTTCCATTCTTGTAATTAGCTAACACACCTGGTAGAATTTTTAGAAATGAGAGCATGGGGAAGCCTGAATTACTGAGGTGCAAAGAATCAAAATTCTGCAGAAGGTTATGCTATCATTTCCCACCACCAAGGAAGTTTTTACTTTCATATAAATTACTGTATATCCTGTTTGTGAAACATGCCAGTGGAACTTTTTAGTACAAGTGAGATAAAATCACTTAAAATGTGCGCTGTCATCTCCTACTGCTGGCTTCAACAGAGCAGAAGGGCATTGCGACTATATCAATAATTTAATTACTTAAGGTCCATTGTTCTCATGACATCTTGGAAATGGATGTCATCTTGGAGATTACATATTATAAACAAGGTTGTCCACAGCTTTCTCTCAAAAAAACCCAAAGAACAACCAACCAACCAACCAACCAAAAACAAAACAAAACAAAACAAACCCCAAAACCAAACAAAAACAACAAAAAAAACCCCCAAACAACAACAAAACTAAAGAACAACCAACAAAAAATCCAAGAAGAATAAAGCATGACCTCAAACTTCCAGCCCCCATATGATGCAAGCTCAGAATATATTGATGTATTTTCAGATTCAGGATTAGATTTTATGTGTCTCCTTGACACGTAACTTCCTTAAATACAGAAAGTATGGAGATTCCTACAACACCTACAATGACTCCTTCACAATGCTAATTTGACAAAGAATAATCCATACCAAAATAAAGCTTCTGAAAGATGAATAATTTTGTTATGAAAAACATGATGGTGAACCTGAAGTATTACAGGAAAAAGCTCTACATGCAAGAAAAAGCCCTGTGGAATTTAGTGTCAGAGTCCACAAAAATTACAGAGCTGTAGTTATTTCAGCAAGAGTGCAAATGCTTCATTACTGAAAGGGCATCAAAAAAGGGCAATGCTTTGGGCGTTGGAGGGAATAGATCTATCAATGAGAACAAGCACACAGCTTCCTTAAAGAGAAAAAGAAGTAACCAAAAGGCTGTTTTGGCCCAAAGGACTTGGATAAACGTGACAAAGAAACAATTTCCACTGTTAATAAGAGAAATTTTGAATTGGTTGATGGCAAACACCTAAGGACTCACCTTTAGAAACAAAACATGCATTGATTTTAGCCTTCTTGGAAGATTTTTTTTCCAGATACATAATATATAGCATATTTTGATGGTATAAGAGGTGACACTTCATGTAGATAAGGATTTTGTTGGAGTGTGTGTACAAGAATTTCAAAGACTGTTCTTTGACCTGTTTGGCTGAGCCACTACCTTTTCCATAAAAAAAGAAGCAGAAGGATTTTTGTGTAAAGCAAACTGTGTTGCAAATGTTTGCCCAACCTGGGTTCTCAAACCAGGAACATGAGAGCAGTACTTGTGCACAGGTAGTTATGGGATGTAACTCTTGGTAGTGACTTAGAAGTTGAAGAAATTGGTCAGTTAGGAGCAGGCTGATGGTGAGCACAATGTTGGGCTATCCTCAAGACTGCCTCCTTTTCAAAGAGAAGGGTGGCACTAGGAGACTGAAGTGATTTTTCTGACATCTGCCTGACTGAGTGGTACTGATATCTCAAAGCCCCTGGGTCCTGTGCCAGGCCTGAGATTCACTGAGCATTTCCAGCCAGGTTAGTTAAAAAAAACATTGACAAAGGTCTGAAGAAGACCCCTTGTTAAAAGTTGTTCAGCTGGGGAAGGTGATCTGAGGAAATATGTCTCTAAAAATCCTCAGTTCTTTGTTCATGCAGATGAGGTGCAGAGTGTTGTTAAGGAGCAGAGTAAGGAAAGCAAATCTCAGGTGAATCTCTGGTTCTGAGTGACTAAGAATGGCCAGTCCATCATTGCAACTACTGAATAAAGTTGTTATTCAAATGAGTTGTAGAAAACATATTAACTTCTGAAGGAAGATTATGGACCTTACAAACATACAGCACTTCTTACCACTGTTTTGAGTAGTGTAGCAGTCTGTGTACCAGACCATGCTCCACAATTTTGTTCGGTAGTTGACAACTGCAGCAGACGCAATCCAGAGAAAATGGCACAGCAGCCCTCCAACCCATTTGTATGTCTAAATCCCTTTCACACTAATGGGTCTCAAGTTGGGAGAGTTCTTTACAAACAGTAGGTTTGGGTTAGATCCAGAGCATCAGAGTCAAAGACCTATTTAGCAGACCAAATCTACACAAAATGGATGTGACTCATTGTCTATGCACGTTGAAGAAGTCAGGAGGGAATTTGTCCCTTTCAACAATTTAATTCAAAAGCTTATTGTAACATAATTAGTCATCTGGAAAAAAGGAGATGTAATTACATAAGATAATTTTATGGATCTCTGACAGATCCCCAAAGCCTACATATGAATCTGTATCTGCCTAAGGAGGAGAAGCAAGGTCTGCTCATCCTAAAACTTGAATCTTGGAGTGTTGATTAGTTTTTAAGAAACATGCATGATAAAAAGAAAGACAATTAAAACATACTCTCCTTTAATACTGTCTTTAATAAATAAATCTCTCTTTCTGTGTATTTTTTTATTGTAATGTATTGTGACACATTATAGTGATTTGTTCCTCAAGGATGGGTGCCACGCACTTTGGGGGTTTCATTTTCTATATCTTCAATATAGATAACAATGATATCTAAGTAAAGCATGGTGCTCATGCAGGACTGTGTAGCTGTTACTTTAATTCACTTTGAGAAAATAGGAAAGATTTCCTATATTTCAAACAAGTCTACGCTTACATGATGTCACATCATCCCTCGTAACAAAATAGCAGGAATTGTTTCAAGTGAATAATCAAATTCCTGCCACCAAAAGAGAACGAGCAAAAGGCGGCTGCAGAGCTGCCACACGGTGTCAGTGTGATGCAGAGAAAGAGACCGGTCTCGTTCTTGTGGACCGGCGTGAAATCTGGCAGAGCCCTCTGCCAGCTGGGACCTGGCAGAGGCTTTGCAGTACTTCGGTGTTTCAGGAGCTGATAGTCTGACACAGCTTCAAGTGGGGTATTAAGTGCTAGATAGGATAAATACAGAATATACTGCTGTACTTCCTACATTATCTATAAACAGCAGCATCTACCATAAATTATATGCTTCAAATTTGTCTCATCATGAAGCCACTTTTATCTAAATGAACTCATGAAATAAAATGACAGACCAGCTTTTGCCTCCTCCTTGTTTTGGAAAAACAGACAGACAAAATGCAGGTGCCATATTTCTTTATTTTCTATCTAAAGGACAGGATGCTTTTGTGCAATCCTACTAGCCCACAACTTGTCCTGGTGTGGAATGTACATAGCAAAAAAATATTAGAAGACTGGTTTAATGAAGTGTAATAAATAACCTTAGAGAGATTTTAGGCATAACTGTAAACTATTTGGAAGAAGGTCCTGCTACCTCTCACAATCAGCAGTAACCCTACAGCACAAAGAGATTTTATCAGCCAGTTGCTTGTTTTGTCTCTGATTTGTGTTGAGAGGGCCATTTTATTTGTCTGTGTGTGGTTGTTAACAAATATACATATTGTTTCTAAATTGTTTTATGATAAGGTCTGTGGAGAATGCCAGGCAGAAGCCAAAGAAAACATTACATAAATAGTCTCTAATTTGCTTTTCAACTGTATGAAATTAAAGCACTCTTAAGGACAGAAGAGTCTTGCTTTATTTCTGCATGTAGAACATCCACTATTTCTTTATACAAAACCCAAGTTTTTACCCAGATAATCCTTGCACTCTTAAGGCTGGGTGTACTTCCAAGATTTGCCATGCTCATTATATTCTTGCTGAAGTCAGAAAAGCCAGAACTAAAAATCCCCATTGCATACAGTCATCCAAAGAATAACATGAGCATACTCACATCTGTAGAGTACAATATTGTGTAAGGTGACATATTTATATTATAACTGTATCTTCACGAGAATAGCTAGATAATACAGAGAGCTACTGTGGGGATGTCTGCGTGTGTGCTTGTGTGTGTGTAAGGTTAAACCTCACAGAATATCCTTATTTGAGATGTTTTCTATGTTGACTAGCTCTAAGGCACCCTCTTGAGAAGTGGGATAGCATTGCCAATTCTTCTCTAACAGCATTTCCTGGTGCCTGTAATCAAATGATTGTAGAATAAAATGGCACTTCTGGAGTGGTCTTTAGTACTCCTGTGGATCATAAGGATAAGCAGCAATGTTGTACCTTTAGCACAGCAAAATAAAACAAATGTTTCTTTCCCTTGAAATACTCATCCCAGGTGACTTCTCACAGGCATTGGCCACCCTGGGATCCATTCAGGATCACTGGCTGGGGCATATTATTATCTATGCAGTTCTTTCCAAAGTAACTACTTATTGGCTAAGGAGCTGTGGCTGGAATAATCAATGGAAGGAAAGAAATATTTCATTTCTATGCTATCATATGAAAATCCTCTGAGTCACAGGTGAAGAAAAACCTCAGTTGAGCAGATAGCCCCAGATGGGCAACTACAGCTAAGAGGCTGATGGGAAACCCGCTGAGAGACACTTGTGGCTGTTCCCAAGATAAGATGAGCTGGCTTTCTTCATTAACTCCTAACATATAAGATTTCAGAATCTTGATCAACTTACTGATCTTGGAATTTTTAACCTCACAACAGCTTAGAATTAGAATAGCATGTATAAATGGAAAAGGCCAAATATGACTTCTTACTTATTTCCATTGCTCTGTTTATTAAAAAAGCATACTTAACACCATATCACACTGTATTAAGATGATATCTAATATCTTCCCACATGTTACATTGCCTAAAGTTTGAATAATATTTCAGGTCTGTTTTGAATCCTTGTTCTTCTCTTTCATTTACCAGATATACTGGCTTATCACTCCCCTAGTAGGTTATATTAGGTAGTAATTTTAGGTGTTTACAGAATACTGTTTTGTGCACTTTGTGCTCCTGGAAGTGCTTATTGCCCCAGTAAATGCCACAGGAGCCAGCCTGTGTCCTCCCAGGAACCCTCCAAGGCACACAGTCCCATGCAGTTCCCCCAAAGTTGTACAGCCTCAGGATTTTGGGTCACAAGTGGTCTAAACCAGTCTGACTGCAGTTATGTTAGTTAGCTGGGTTGACCAGAGTCCTGAAAACTGGCTGAAAAGCTAGTTCTTAGCATTCAGCTCAGGAGCAGGAAAACATATTTCGTAGCTGCTGAAAGCTGCTAAATACCTGCTTTTAATAGTTCTAATTTAAACCAACAAATATTTATTTGGATTGCGCATTTCTTTCAGTGGCTCAATTAATGGGGCTGAGTAATGAATGGAGGCACCACTGGATTGTATTAACACTGCAGTACCATGTTAGCAACCTTTTGGTCCTGCTCAGGAGGCTGTAAAACACTTTGTTCCTCACAACATAAACATCATTATATTACTATCAGGGCTGAATTTACTTACCGTTAAGCAAATGTATAATTGGCACTGTTCCAATAACAGATGGGAGCTGAGGAATGCTGCCACAATATGCAGCCAGATGTTTCAGAGTGGGACATTTCAGAATGGGCCCAAATTCACTACTCTGGACATGTGGGCTTGGACCTGCAGAGAGAAGAGTAGAAAAAGCAAGGGCTAGCACTAAGCACTGCAAGCAGTTGTTCTCTGATGCAGCAGCAATGCTGAATCGTGCCGTGGAGATGGGACCTTAGTCATGCTTCTAAACTCTGTTCAAACACTAAATGTGTTGAAGGATTTAGTACAGTTTGGGAACAGGTTCCTTGAAGAAATTCCTGGTATTTCCTGGTTCCAGGCAGGCTGAAAAACACTGTGAGAATGTAGTGGCTTTTGGTATGTCCATTTATGGACATGAATCAAAGGAACTGCAGGGAGGAAAAAAAGTGGAAAATGAGAGGAAAAATAAGTTAACTGAACTACTTCCTCTCTCAGATTCTTCTTGGGTTTTGGGCAAGGCCTTACAGTGGTATTTCATCCCAACTTCTCCTTGCTAACTACTTCCATATGTAGGCATAATATAACATCAGTTAAAGCCACATTTAAGCACTGTTTTTAAAGAACTTGGGTTTTTGGTGGTAGGATACAAAGTCAGAATGGTTGAATTATTACATATTCAGGTAAGAATATTACTGTTTTACATTACATTTAAAGTCCTTTTCGGTATAATGAAATGAGAGCTTTCTTCAAGTGCAAGGTCTGAAAAAGCTATGCTATATGAAAAAAATACAAATTATCTAGTAAAGAATATGCTATTTCAGTGGTGTCCAAAAGTCAGTTTTCTCAGCTGAGTCCCTGTCTTTCTGAGACAAACAACTGGATACTGTTCAAAGACTTATTTGTTCCTGTGTGGTTGCAGATCATTAAAAGTGGTTCATTCTTGAAGATTTTTTTAACTAGTGTCTTTTGGAAGTGTCTTAGCTCTGAGGAATCTGACAAATTTCCATCTGGAGAGTAGAGCCTATTTCATATGAAAGGGCTATAATCCGTGTCTGTTGTTCACATCTGTATTGTGTTAGAAAGCTAAGCTGCAAATCCATGCAAAAGTGTTATGGTACAAAAATCTGAAATACAATGGCTTAGAACTATTTCAAAGTATTTGATACTCTGGTCTACAGCTACCTTGAATTTCTGTTTAATATTTAATTGAATACCTTCTATTGAATTAGTATTGATTTTACAGTGATTCTTTACCAAATGTATTATTAATATAGCTGGAGATCAATTTAAAGGAATTAGTAATTAGAATGAATATACTTTCATATATGAATAAAATATTTTAAAAATACACTAGCAAACTTACATGATAGGATTTTCTGAGGAAGCAAGCAACCAAAAGCAGACTTCTAAAATAAGGTATTTTGAAAGGAACATGAACCAGTGTTCTCTCCCATGTAAGTGGCTTTGGAGTTTTGAACTCAAGTTTTTATTCTTCCATCTATGCATCTTAGGCACAAAGAATGAAATCAGGAAACTTCTTTACGGTTGAAAGGCCCACATTGTAGCCATCATTTAAGATGCCATAAATTCCACACAAGGACTCCTTTTTCCCGGGATACCTTTGAAAGAAAGCCTTACAAACCATACGATGCCTACCTACACCTCTAAGAGAGCTTACAACAAAATATTTAAATTTCTTTACCTTCAGAGATAAAACCTTCAGAGGTTTAACACCTGTGAAATGGTATAAAACATATGCTTCTAACAGAAGACTACACTTGTTCTTGGGAAATTGAGTGCAATTCATTATAATGCATACCTGAGATTTATGATCACTGATAAGCTCAGGGGAAAGCAACAACTTCCTCAACAGATTTGCATAATATAACATCCTTCCTTATTTTAATTCACAGTGGCAACAGCAAACCACTAACAGAATATTCTGACAGGCCTCTTCTGTGCTCTGCTGACCTGTGGAACAATGCAATAATGTGTCAGATGGCAGGCAAGGCAGTTTCATCATCACATAATCTGGGAAAGGAGAGTTCATGGTCCTGGGCTTCTTTGGGACCCCTTTGTGGGTGTCCTTCAGACAGCCCTTCCTCAACCTGAGCCCTGCTGGTGCTCTCTGACCCTCCAGCCTTGTTTGCCAGGCACAGCTGGACAGTGCCAGGGGAGGCCACAGTGGTGTGTGGCTGAGGTGTTGGAGATACAGTCCACGCTACAGAGAGCTGGGAGCAGAACCTGATGAAACTCATGGGCCCATGGTCATGGGGCTCATGGGAATGATGGTATTAGGAAGTGTCATTCATTATAATATCTGATACTAATTTGCAAAAGACTGCAGGGCAGATCTGTTCATCAACAGCCCTAAGCAGTGCTATAAGCACCCCATCTCTCACAGGAATTAATCCCAGCCTGCCAGGTACATTGTGCTTCTTTCTGTTCTGCTGATCCTGAGAGCTTCTATAGCGATGGTTATGAATGAAATCCACGTACATCCTGCCCTTTCTGGAACTAGTAATGACAGTTTTCTTGTTATTTGGGGGTGGAGACACAGTAGTGGTCAGGCAACCAGTCCTTGGTGTTGTATGAGTGTTTGAAGCATTTCCAGGGTGAACTGAATGGCTGCACAATATTCATAACATAAAAAAAAAAATAGAGAAAAAATTCTGGAGAGTCTCAGAGAGCATAAGAGCCAGAGGCTACCCAAAAGTATTTTGTATGGGACATAGAAAGCCACTTCCTCATGCCAGGAGAATTCCTTTTATTTTTAAGAGGAAGGGAAAATACTTCTATGGCTTTGAGCAAAGCCTGGTGAAGCCATTGGCAAGACTCCCATTGACTTCCCATTCTAGGGCTCTGTTGTTCATCATTAGTCAAAGCTGGTGTTACACTGATTTGCTGCTAATGCTAGCTGAAATCAATGGGATTGGAAGGTGCTCAGGAAGGATGGACATTTTTGTAAGCTAACACTCTTTCAGCACCAGGAAATTCCAGATTGAACTTGTTTGCCTGAAAAGGATTCTTGTTGGAGAGCATGTTTTTTTTCTGAAAACAAGAACTAATGCTTCTAGTGCAAAGGTTAACTTTGAATTCAAAGAATCTCCTTGTCTTAAAAAAGGGACAAAAAAAGTCTGTTATTAATGTAGGACCCAGCAAAGGACTGAAGCTTTTCTTTTAGCTTCAGGGGGATGAGGCAAGTGACTCACAACTGTCCTTACAATAGTTCTTGCTTATCTAAGAAGAATGTTTGGACTATTATCAAAATTCGTAGCTCTTACAATACTTCTCATCCATGGCCTTGCAAGAGTATGAACCCAACTTTACACAGAACTGTCACATACAATGATTTGGCCTTTCAGCATGCAGGAACATAATTGCCACCAGAGTTCAGTGCTCTACCATATCACACTTGGGTGTTAATTCAAGTAAAGCTAGCTCTACATTAGCCCTGCACTGCATGAAGGTTAAATCAGAAGCACCTTCCGACCTGTAGTATTCTGTGATTTTTATGATACAACTCATTAGCTCTTCCCTGAGAATTGTTCCAAATTTTGGACTTCTGGATTTGAGTCTAGAGTCAAGAACCACTTCAGTGCTTTTAGTAATTAAAAATAATTTCCTTGCCTTATTTGAAAACAAATCTTAACCAGTGGAACACCTCAATGAAATTAAGGTTGTTGTGTGGTATATTACAGCAGCAGTTGAATACCATCATGATCAGCTGGCTCCCTTCAAACTACATGTGATGCATGAGAGACCAGCTGCACTTTCTAATGCCATACTGGACTTGGCAAAGCAAGCCTGGCCCTTCCTTCTATTCTAAATTCAGAAGAGTAACAAACTTCAGTTGGTTCACTAGTAACACAGTAAGTAAATCATTAGCTTATTCCTAAGCATATATGCTTCTGGAGAAAGAACCCACCACACATTACTTGATTTTCATCTAGTGCAAAGGCAACCACTTTAGAAACATGGAAAGGAGTAGTGGAGACTAAAGGTAAATGAAATACCAAGCCATTTATATAAAAAATATAAATACTTTATTTTCAACTAAAAAGGTGCAAACATGTAACTTTTGGTCACACTTCTCAACAAATAAACTGTCCAAAAAGAGCCATAGTCAAAGAAAGAAACAAATGCTCAAGTGGAAAGACTGATGAGCTACAGAACAGCCATTTCTCTTAAACCCACTTGTCTTATAGAGTAGTAAGTAAACATATTTTGCCAGACGAATGCTTTGTAACATTAGAGGCAACTCAACTTCATCTTGACCTCGGCTCACCATTTGGCCCTATCTGAATGATTTCCACTGGAGTATCTATTTCATGCTTTGAATGCATTGTCAAACAAGCTTTAAATCTTACCTATCTTGTTCCAAAAGAGAAGGCTATCATTGAACTTTCAAAGCATTAAACAAAAGCACAAAACTTTAAATTAATTTAGATAACTGTACAAATATATATACACACAGTATTTACAATATTCATATAAAGTAGCTTGTTACAGGTAAATTAACTGCCACAAGCTGTCCAGTCTAATTGACATGATTCTGATTCTTGTTGGCCAAGCCATCTGAATCAGTGTCAGAGCTGAAACATTACTGTCCTGACTAACAGAACACCTTCTACTTAGCACTTTGCTGGGTGTTTGCATTCCAGCTGTTGCTGTCTCTAAGCCAGCACCAGCAAACATGCTAATGGTCTCTTCTCAATTGCACTACTAGATGAAGCACACTGAAGGGATGAAGGGAACATTTGCTTGAATCTGCTTTTCCTGCCTGTTTCCCTTAACCCCATCACACCACCTCACGAACAACAAGTTCTGAAGCTGTGTCTTGCTGTGGTCCCACTGTCCGTTTTACGTTCTTCTTCAAACCACCATTTGGGGTGAGTAGAAAAATTGTCTTAAGTCACATGGAGCAGTTTGTTGACATTAAAAAAAAAACTGATTTAAATACCTTGTGCTATTGAATCATGTTTACAAAATGAGATGCAAATCAGTTCAAGTTGAGAATGTACTTAGCGTCTCCTTCTGGCTTTACGCCATGTCTCCATACATTTTCCTGTAGTACAGAGACTCAAAGATGTCATTGTCTCCAGGGCAGTTGTAGTGGCACGCGCAGGTCTTGATGAACATCATTTTCCTTTTCATGATCTCTCCATCAGGGCACTTGAACTCCACAGGGAGGGTGGCTGTTCTGTGGGGTGTGCAGCAGCGCCCGTCAGTGCAAACACCACAGAACTTAGCTCTGTAGGTCTTCACGCTGGTGCAGCCAGACAGCTCAAACTTGATGGGCTTGGAGATTTTGGGGGTGCGAATGCACTTTTTGCCTTTCTGTTAGGATAGAAGTGAATACAAGATGTTTAGAAGATAGGCTTTCACAAAGCACACTGGGCTTGCAAGTTAGTGGCAAGCAGACATGCTAATCCTGACTGTATTATCATTAGGCAAGATTGTCTTATACAGTGCCGTAATACAGCATGAGAGAAAACTAAGGACATTTAATTGTAAATAGTAATAATTGTAAATCACCACTAGGGTAAAACTCAAATTTCAAACCACTTGAAACTGATTACCTGTCAGCACTGCAGTTTTGGTTATTGGATGGAAAAAACCTAGTGAGCACACAAAAAGACAATAGTATTTACCTTGATGTTCTCCTCCAGGTCTGCTTCACAAGGTCTGACCATGCAGAGTCTACTCTGTTTCTCCAGTCTGCAGAAGGCATTATCGTTGGTGACCCTGGTAGAGATACCCATGCCACAGGTCTTGGAGCAAGCACTCCATTCCGTGGTCTGCACCAGGCAGTTGGCACGCATCATTGTTGGGTCTGGACCATAAGTGTCTTCCAGTCTGTAAGCTGCAGGAGACAGAAAACCAAAATGAGACCACTGCCTGACCTCAGCCCTCTAAATGCTTCTTCCTTTTCCTGAGAAATCCAGGCAGCTACACTAAATCCGTGGGGCGATTCCACTAACTGCAGACCTCCAGCCTCTGCCCTGTGTCCACCCAGCCCACTGCCTTCAGCCTCCATGCAGGGTGCCCCCTTCCCCTGGCTGCCATCTGCAGAGAGCCCCTCACTCACCGGCAAGAGCAGGTCCCACGGCAGTCTGCTCTTTGGCCTCATCGCAGACCCACTCCTCGCAGCACTTTCCAGGCAGCTTCACCCGGCGCGGGTAAGGGCAGTCGGGGCTGGGCAGGCGGACGTCCATGCTGCAGAGGGGCACGCAGCCCACCGCGCCGTCCAGGCAGGTGCACTGGTACTTGCAGCTGCTCTGGAAGGACTCTCCGCTCCGGTACACCATGCCGCTGAACACGCACGGAGCGCCGTCCCGAGCTGCGGGGGCCAGGAGGCAGAGCGTGAGTCGGGCGGGCGGGAGTCTCGGAGGTTCCCACTTCCCTCGCTCCCTGTTCCCGTCCCGCGGAGGGCGGCAGCCCCGGCCCCCACTCACCGGTGCAGACGCCGATTCTGCGGTTGGCGGGGGAGCCGAAATCGCAGAAGAGCCCCTTGTGGTGGTCGCAGGGGTCGCGCTCGGTGCAGAGCTCGCCCAGCTGCTTGGCGCACACACGGCAGCAGCCGCAGCCGTCGAGCACCAGGGAGACGCCGGCAGGGCAGGTGGGGCCCGGCCCCGTTCCGCACTGGCACTGCCCGCTGCACTCCTGGCCCTGAGCCTCCTGCAAGTGCTGGAGGGGACACAGAAAGAGAGAGAGGGGGGAAGTCAGAGCCGCCGCCAGCACCGCCCGGACGGGGCAGGCGCTGCGGCGCGGCGGGCGGCAGCACTTACCTGGCTGAGGAGAGCGAGCAGCAGGGCTACGGCCCACGGGGCGAAGGTGTTGGGGACCATCCTGCGGCGGTCAGCGGCTTGTGGGTGGCGAGGCGGCGGCGTCGGGCAGGCAGCGGCGTCAGGCTGCCGGGCGGCGAGGGGAGCCGAGAGCTTCTTCCCGCAGGGCGGATCTCCTCGGCGGCACGGACGGAGCTGCGGAGAGCTGTGGGCGCTGTGTCGGAGGGTGGCTGCTGGGTGCTGCTCGGCTCCGCTCTCCTCCGCTCCGCTCCGTTCGAGTGCGGCGGGAGAGTGGCTGTGTGACTGCTGAGTGCCGGGACGGACGCCCCTTTATAGGCGGCAGCGGCGCGGCCTCGCCAATGGGCTGAATGGGGCCGCGGACAAACAGCGACATTCCGCGCATTCCTGCGCGCCGCGCCGCGCCGCCCGCCCCGCCCCGCGCCGCCGCCGCCGCCCCGGAGCGGCCCTGACCCCTGACTCCCGCATTCCTCCGCCTGCGCCCCCCCAGCGCACACTCTCACCCCCCCAGCACGGTTTTTTATTTTTCGTCCTGGTGTGTTTAAATGTGAGTCCCCGTCGCTGCCGGCGCTCCGGCCGCCCTCCGCCCCCGGCAGCGCGTTATTTCGAGGCGGGCGGCGGGTCCGACGGGAAGGGGCGAGGGGGGCGGCGGGCCGGTTGCCAAGGGCGTTCGAGGGAATCCGCTATTTCCCTTCCCGTGTGCTCCCCGCTCGTCCCTCGTCCCTCCCCCGGGCACAGGGGACGCGGGGCGGGTGGATCGGGGGTGGCGCGGGGTACCCGGTGTCCGGCGGCGAACGGTCCCGGCGCTTTGGTACCACCGAAAAAAGGTATAATTACATTACCGTGTATAAATTGACTCTGTGTACCACTGAATCATACTGAATATTTGTAATGTGTTCCTTCCCTAATAGATGCTCTCTATGAATAGAGAGTGCCTATTTACTCTGAAATACTTGGCACAGCGAGTGAAGTCTGAAGCATGGAAGAAGTGGCTATTATTTTCCCACTGCCTGTGTGCAGCTGTCATTTCTGAGCAACACGTTCCTCGCACATCCCTGCTTCCAACCTTGCTGATGGTCTGTCCCAGGATTACAACAAAAAGAGAATGGCATGCCACCTCACTCAGCCAAAACCTTAACACTGTGGTTTGTATTTGACTGAACCCAGGACCTAAGCATTGTGGCTTGTATGAAGTCATTGCAGATAACTGCTATGATTACTGTTTTGTTTTTTTCCTTTTTTCAACTGGGAGGAGGGCTCTTCCCCCGCCTCCTGTGTATGATTTGAATATTCAGTGATGTCATGTTGTTTGACCTCCACTTTAATGCAAGGAATGCCAATCTTTTGGCTTTTGACCTGTGAAAGTATGTTAGTGTTTAGTAAGGGAGACTAGCTTAATGCAATGCATTAAGCAATCTAAAATCTGGTAGTTCCCTTAAGAGATCTTATCTTTTGTGTGCAGGCTTTCCCCCGTTGTCGTTCTCCCTTGCTCCCCACTTCTTTCCATCTCTCCATATCTAGGCATACTTCCATGCTATCATGCAGCAATAAAACAGGATTAATGAGGGGAAAAGAAGGTCTTCCATGTAATGCCCCAGTAGGACCATTGTGCTGTAAAACTGCTACTTATATTCTGCCAGCATTATACTGTGTCTGGTAAAGTCATTTAGATGTAATTTCTTCTACTTGAAATTCTCCATTAAAAGAAATGAGATTGGCTTTGAAAGAAAAAATGAATCCCAGAAGAAGAGTTATGGTAAATAATATATGTTCCCAAAACTATGAGGTCTCCTAAAATCTGTATTTACTTGAAGGACTTCAGTGGCCTCAGTGCTGGGTAAATAGTATGTGTACCAAACTATGTATGACATGCATACCAAAATGCAAATGTAACCAGGTAAACAGAATGCCTTTTTTAAATGCCTAAATATGGTAGGAGAACATCAGAGAGAGAGAGAGAGAGAGGCTCTAGACATGTTTTATAACTTTCCATGTAAGAGGTTTTTCAGAGATACAATTTTATTAAACAAAACCTAAGAATTTCATTGACAGAAAAAGTATGTTTAAAAGTAACAAACTACCAGAAAGCCAGGAAATCCAAAATTAAAGGATAAATCTGTCTTAAGTCCACCCACTGCAGGCCAAGTACAGCAAGCCCCATACACTTGCTGTCCTGAGAAAAACGGATTGAATAGTTACTTGAATTCAGATCTAATTCTGGTCTTGCACCACTGTGGATCAGGCATTAGCCCACTAAATTATAAGTTGTACCAGCACATGCAGGTAGGTAAGAATCAGTCCACAGGAGTGCCTTTTGGTCATCTTGGTTTCTGTGTTGTTAGATGTGTCCCAGTGGGTACCTCATTGGTGCATGTGTATGTACACACAGGGGCAAGGGGAACTTGGAAGCAAAGGCAGTTCTTGCAGACTCAAATCAGTCTTCAGCTTATCCTTTCTGATGACAATCACAGAATCCTCAACGTTGGAAGAGACCTTCAAGATCATTTAGTCCAGCTGGCAATGTGACCTCACCACAATCACCCCTAAACCATATCCCCAGATGCCACATCCAGGTGCCTCTTGAGTATGCCACAGGTTGGACAAGTACATCTTGTCATTGATGCATAAAATGGTTAAAATGTACTAATTTTGACTTCCATGCAGGTGTTTATACAGCACATGCTTTTAAGATAGTATATTTTTTCTGCTGAAACTAGGAATTCACTACACCAGCCTTGCAGACTTGTTTACACAGCTATATACGGTATGTGTGTGTCTACATCAGCTTCAGTTGGTGAAGTCTTGTAAAATGTACAGGTGTGGATTGCTACATTCCTCTCTGGTGTTTTTCCTTCTTTTTTTTTTTCCTGCTTCCTCCCAAAAAGTCACTTGATCAGGTATCAGACATAGTGAAAACCTGGCAAGACTACAGGAAAGTGGCTAGACTTGGAGTGTTTGTGTACTTAAAGAAAGAATCTTGCACATTTTCAACTTTCAGTCACAGATATTTTTTTATAAGAGCAATTGGAGGTCTGAGCCAGCCCTCAAAGCGGAAATCAAAAGCTCCCAGAGAAACATACCCGAGGAATGTGAATCTGATCCAACAACCATACGCAATGCACATACAGTACTGTCAGTCTTATAGGAAGTCTTGCCATATATGGGCATCTGGACCCTGAGCTGTTTATCATCACGATAGGCTTGTAGCTGGCTTCAGACATTTCTGGCTTGCCTCAGGGTTAGTGTGCCAATTAGTTCCTTTCCCAAAATGCTCACCAGGATATTTCTTTAAAATTGTAATAAATACATCTCAAAATTCTGAGAGGTCTGGTTAAAGTTACGTTAGTAGGCTTTTGCTTAAAGTGCAGATTCCAAGAAAGACTTACTCTGCTAGCTCAGAAATAGACACAGAATAAAAATAAAGAGATTTATTCCATCATGAATGTGGTTGCCTGGTATTTCTCTTTCTTAGAATTCATCTGGTAGCTTATTCTACGTATCTGTAGGCATAGAAAGGGCTCTGAAGTAGACCACTTGCTGAACTTTTTCTCGTCCTTTTCTGGGGAGATGCGTGATCTCATGAATCAAAAAAGGCAAAGAAAATACCACATTTTCCCAGGATCTGTCAAGCAACTTATCCATGTTGTGCAGTTTGTTAGAGTGGTACAAAGCCTTTCACCTTGGAGCCATGACAATTCACGTCAGCTAATCTTACTAATGAGAGCCATTAGCTCTTCTCCAAAGTGAACCAGAATAAGAAGGCAGGGAGGGGCAGTGGATGGTGTAGGGCCTATGGAAATGTTTGCTGCTGAAATGGTGGACCTATTCCAAATTCCTCAAGATACTAGTTCAGATTCTCTGCTAGCATCGGTTGGGTAGTTCACTAAATGCACTGTTGGCCATCAAAATACCATGACTTGAAAGGTCCAAGTCCATTGGGCTAAAGCAAAATCATCAGATGCGATTCTCATTAGCAGACCTGAGTTTTGTTGTTTTCTGTAATGTCATTGTTTATGTGTTAACATGCACATATTTTGTTACTTCTAGAGTCCCTGAGAATGCTGTTTTAAGCACTTGGCTTTATTCTTAAACAGTAATTAGAGTTTTTGTGAATGTGTATAGTCTTAAACCACAAAGTAATTACTGGAAGTAGAATAATCTAAATGGGTATTCAAAGTACATGTAAATCTATTTGTGCAAAAATGAGATTGTGAGTACTGTGAAGCCAAGTGTCCTTTACCTACTGAGCCTCAGCTTCAGTTTATCTTATTTTATTCTGAAAAATTTGCCACAGATCTGGTCTTAGAAGCACTGTAGGAGCAGTATTCACTACTGTGTGGAGGCAGGCTGTGTCCTGGGTTTTTCTGGGGAAGCATAG
This sequence comes from Toxostoma redivivum, assembly GCA_013397375.1. NCBI lineage: Eukaryota > Metazoa > Chordata > Aves > Passeriformes > Mimidae > Toxostoma > Toxostoma redivivum. The sequence goes on along the minus strand of VXBI01004676.1, from coordinate 928,117 downwards.
AGGCCTTCCATGGTTTGCAAAGGTGAGTAAGGAGGGAGAGACTTTCAGCTGTTGATTTGACTGAGGTTTGCAACCTTTTGCTGTAGTAAGTCAGCTAGTGTAGGGCTGCAGTGAGTCACTAACCACTCCTTTGACAATTGTCCCATAAATGGTTAACAATTCATAAAAAGGTAGTGTTGCTGGCTGGAGAGGAAATGTGGCCAGGGATTGACTCAGAACATACACCAGAAATCCTTTCGAGATTCTCAGAGGAACCACGTGGAAAACAGCTGGACGAATACTTCCTCCCACTCTGTCGTGGATTATGTGGGCAGGAATGAATCAGATCTGCTTAGCCTACAATGCATGTGATAATGTTTTCAGTTTTTCAACCCGCTTCTTTCAGGAACTATCAGTGTAAGTTTTGAGGGTTTGTTGGTTTATTTTCCCCCAAACTGAGACATCAGTGTTTAATTAACATTTGACCCAATTAGGGAATTCCCTGAACAAATGCAGTTTGCTTTACCATAAACTATGGGGTCTCTTAATTTATATTGTAGCTGCTGTGGCGTACAAGCCTGGGGAGAATCCTGTGGGATATATTTGCCATGTTGTCTGATAGGATAGGGTCAATGCTTTTACATATGTAGGTGACAGAGTGGTTGCTTTGGGGAGAAAAGAAAAGAGAGAAATGTCTCCCTCATTTTTGATGCAACCCCAGTTCAGTGACCTTGGTGTAGTGGGCTTTTCTGTTTACACAGTCCTTCCAGAGGAAGTGGAGGAGTTGGCTTATTGTGTAGGTCCGCAATGTCTCTGGAGAACTTCATAAGCACACTGCACCAGCTGACCTGCAAAGGAACATAATGTCCTCAACTCACTGGCACTGGATTTTAGAGATTATATGATTTTTCAGGAAAAATCATGGAATTTTATCTATGTTCCCCATGGCTCATCTGCCAGCTCAGCTGTCTGTTTTTTCAGCAAGTGATGTGTGGTATGTGACCTGTGTAAATACATCTGTACAAGTGACGCAGACAGGGGAACTAGGATGTAACCTACAACAGCCAAGGTGGCTTCCTTATTAACCCATGGATGTGTGTGAAATTTAGCAACTACTAAGGGCCAGGTCTGAAAAACATCTTAGACTGCTGATACCTCTGGTGTTGGTGGGAAATTCTCTGTCCGACCATTTTTCACATGGAGAAGGGAAAAGCAGATACTCCAAGAAATGTGCATTTTTAGAGAAGTGGAGCCATGTTTAAAATATTTTGATTTCCTGTAGGAACTAATTGAGGAAACCTAGTTGTTTTAAACATCATGATGCCAGGTCTAGAGTTTACAACCATGTTGCTACAGATGTCTTATTGATGCGTGGCTTTTAAGTAATAAGCATGATGTCGTAGAAGTGGTAGGACTCTCACTAACAGCGTTTCTGAACATGTTACTCCATTTATAACCCTTTTATTAAAGGGTTTTAAATAGAAATCAAGGTTAGGTTTTTACTGTATGGTGTTTGTTTTGACCATTTTGGACAATGGGGTTTTTGTGAAGATTGAGCCTAAGAAGTTATTTGTGGTGCATTTCTTGTGAGGAAGTTATCCCTGATGGATCTTGTGGAAAAGTCTAACCTTAATAGCATGGTAGATATGTATGATTATTTAAGATTCAATTATGACATGGGATGAAAAGACAGTTCATCAACTGCCTTTTTGTATTGCCTAAGCTTTGCAAGATATTTGAAAATCTTAAATCTGTCCTAACAGTGTTCCTCTGTGAGTTAGAAACTTTGTAATAAAAATTTCAGTTGAGTTTTAAAAACATGTATGAACCAGCCTTTCTCCTTCTGTCACTCACAAGACACAGAGGGCTGATTTTCAAATTCCCTGGGAAGAGTTTTTGCATTTTACCTTCTTAAATTCATTGATACCTCACTAGGCCTTCACGTATCTTTATTTTTCTTGATAAATGGATTGCAAAGAGTGACAGTGGAGTGCATGACTTGGGAAATGCGCTTTCTATTTCTTTTTTGCCATCAAGCTGCCACAGGGGGGAGTAGAAGTTTGGAAAGGACTGTGCTGCCCAAAAAGCCGAGGCAAGTGCTGTATTTGTGTGTACTACCCTGGCCAGTCTCTCACGGGGAGGAAAGCAGGAGTAAAAGAGGAGTGGGTGTTCTAGGAATGAAAAAGTTGGTTGGAGAAAGGAGATGGAGGGTTTCTACAGCTCGAACAAACTGAATGTTTCACTGCTTTGCAAAACCATGCTGGCTTTCTTATTCATTCCTACCAACTTTTCTGTCCGAGGAGAATGTGACTGAATTTTTTTCCTGCCTCAGGAGGGAAGATGACATGTGGGAGTTGTAAAGTACTTTCAAAATCCCTGCCTGTCTGACAAAAGGCCTTTCCCACATTGGGGCTATTGGCTAATGAAGAAAAAATGCTAGGCAGAGGCAAGGCAGAGGACACAGTGAGGAAAAGTTTTGCTAACTTGATAGAAAAGGGTTGTTTTTGTGGGAGTGTTAGTGTTGGTGAAATCCACCCTGTCTGCTTCAGGATGAGTAACTGGACTCTGGGTGCTGTGCAGGCAGGATGCATTCCTCACTCCTTGGCCCTGGCTGTGGGGTTACTCTCTCATCCTCTGTGTGACCACAACTTCTCTTGCAAGGCACAGTCTGAAGCAGCATCAGATCAATCAGCCACCATCCTGCCCTGCCACTGGGTTTGGTACAGTTTTGCAGAGGAGGCGTGTGGGCAGAGATAGGGTCGTAAAGAGCAGGAGTTGAAGGAGTGGGCTTGGATTTTGAAGTAGTGCAGTATAACAAGAAGGTGGAAAGAGACTTACCCATTCTGTTAGCTTCCCACCCATGTGCTGTATTTGAGCATATCCCCAGAGAAAACCAGCCAGGGTCCTGAGTGGAGAGGCTAAATTGGGCTGAAGAGAAAGGTGCACATATGTGTTTGTGTGGGAAGGGTTGCGGTGGAGTGAGGTGGAACAGAGGAAGTGGAGAAATCAGTGTGTGAGGAGAGTGGTGTAGGTGAACTAGCCAAGGATGAGGTGGGCTTGGCAGCTTCCTTCCCACTGCCTTCACAGCATTTCACCACCAAGAAACCATGCTCAGGCCATTTTCAACCATGGGAAAACTCATTTGCCAGAAGAGAGATGTGTCTGCAGCAGTCTGGGTGCTCCTCTTCTCCACACCTTTGGTAGCCAGTCCCTGCTTTCTCTTGCCCTGCTGCACTCAGGAACAAGCTGCATTGGGGTGCACAGTGGAGACACTACAAGTTTCTCCCTTTTCGGGTGTGCATTAGGGAGTTTTATCACTGGACAACCTAGCTAACAATTTTTTGGGAAAGAATGAAATAATTTTCAGGAACTTGTAAGTGATCAGGAAAACAACTGAAAGGAGTGAATCAGGTACATTTTCTAAGCCCTCAAGATCTGAGCGCACAGATCTGTAACAAGGTAGAGTAAGTGAGAATAAAGGAAGAATTAAAGGAGAAACACATTTATCCTTCCATAACATATCATGAGAAATAATAGTAATGCTTGCTAAATGTGTTTTTGTAGAATGCAGAGGAAAATATGGCAGATAAGTCTTTGCTTTTGGTTTTAATGGTGAAAATAGGTTGGGAAGGAAAACTATTCTTTGGGAAACATTTTTTTAGTGCATTTTGTATATCTGTGATTCCTAGACTTTTGAACTATCATCAAAAGCAGCCTGGGCAAAATCCACATTCTTTGTGTTTAGCACATTGATAAATTCAGTTCTTACTCCACAGCCTCAGTCTTAAAAGACAAAAAAAAGGGAGAATTATTGGTCCAATTTCCAAATAAGACATAAGGAATTTGTTTATGCTTTTGGGAGGTAATGTGCTTAAGTTTGAGTGGAACTTTGTTAAGTATAATGAAATTCTCAAGGAATGTAAGGCTGGTTTTGCTCAACAGTAAACATCTAAGATTAAAAAGATACATATACATATTCCAAACTTGTGCCTAAACCTCAAGTTTCTTATTTTTAATTAGGGTGGTTGTTGCAAATTCAGATAGTTAACCAAACATAAAAATACAAACAGAAAAAACACATTCAGAGCAACTTTTAATTTTTTCCTTAGTTCCAGCTGTGCATGAATTATAGAAGAGGTTAAAGTCAGAAGCATTGTGAAGCTTGTGCCATAGTTTACTGCACTCACCTGGACTCTTGCAATAATAAAACCCAGGAGAACACCAGTCTGTGTCAGTGTCACAATACCTAGACCCTGTTAGAGTGCTTTTACAAAGCACAGTGTCAAGATATTAATTCTGGACATTGTAGGAGCGGCAGCGGGGAGGACGGTCAGGACTGATGAAGAGATCTGTAAAGCCAGGTCTTGGAACTTGTGGTTTATTGCAAAGGGCATGGGTGGAAGGGCCCTGCTTTGGAGCTGCCAGCTGCAGCTCGGAGCAGGCCCGCAAGAGCAAGAGGTAAAAGCATGAGAGGTAAGGGGGTAAGAAGAAAGCGTAAGAGAAGAGTGTAAGAAGTAAGGGTAAGAGCAAGGGTAAGAGAGTGAGGTTCCTGTTACAATACAATAAATCTTCTTCTGTGCTGAATATTCTAATTTTCACTAACGAATCTAATGCAAGATACAAATCCTGTAGCATTTACATGCAGCCTATAAAAATCATTACATTACCATACTTTGTTACACTTTAAACCCTAAAAACTACTGTTTGGACCCCTTTTGCCAAGCTAGTAGGGTCTTCTCTGACGCTTGGACCTGTCTGCAAGCAGAGGGGGTTGTTCAATCAAGATGGGATTGCTTTCATCTGGCCCTGCTATTGTTTACTCGTTTTCAGTAACTAAGGTTTGGTATCTCAAAGATGGCTTTCATTTCAATCTTGCTTATAGTTTTCATATTCTCAAAATCTTTGGCCAGGCAATCATATTTATAAGGTTTTCCTGCTTCATCTTCCCCAACAGGACATGATGTGTGTTTTTAATGTTTGAAGAGTCAATAAGTGTACAAAGACAAAACCAAGAACAAAACCAGCATTACATGGTTTGAAATTCCAGTTTCCATGGAGTTTCCATTTTCATAACTTTATTCTTTTTAGGAAAGAAAAGAAAAAGAGTGTAAATAAGTCTAAGGGAAATTGCAGCAATCCTTTTTGAGTCCAACACTTTTACTTGATGTGTCAGTCCTTCTGTTTTGACTCTTCATCGTAGTTTAGGATGAATGGACAGCATAGTTACTGTATTGTAATTGAATCATTCTTCTCGTTGAAAAGATATCGATGTGTAGATGTGTGTTTCTACTGCTAGAGGTCACAAGTTTGTTCCTGTAGAGGCTTGGTTTTACATTGTGTCCAGACCTGATTCCTTATGCACTTTTGACATTTTATTATATAATTGCAGCAAGAAAAACACACATGCTGTATTTCAAGACAAATTAGTTGAATAGATGAGGTGTCTAATTCTTATTTCTTGAAGGCCACCAGAGCAAATCTTGCCAAAGTTATGTTTTTACTCAAAATTCCTTAATTTTTCCTGCTTTTGCTTCAAGCCAACACAGAACAGTACATTCTCATTATTTAATCATTAAAATAAAAATGAAAAAAAAAAAGCACCAAGGTAACATGAAGTTCTCTGCTACAGATTTTACCAAGAAAGCTAAGCAGGACCATAGTTGCAGGACTTAAAACATATTTGATAATCCTGGACTAAATGAACAAATGCATTAGAGTTTTGGGGAGAACTAAGATGGGAATAACAGGAAAGCTGGAGAGAAAAAAATCTCAGAAGATTAAGACGGTAGAGTGCCCCAAATTTTTGTGAAGAACTGATGATGAGATACTTCTGATGAAAATAGACCCAGGGTGATCCTCTTACTTAATGACTGCTCTTTCTTGGAAGGAAGTTTTGAATTTGTAAACAATTGTAGGGATGAGGTAATTGTTAGCCATCATACAGTATCCAGCTGTGGATAGCTTCAGCACTGGGGCAGTGGTGACACTGCCTGACCAGCTGTAACATGTCATCCCCAGAGCATGAGGGGTAAAACTTTCTTCTTTGCCTGCCTCTGCCCTTTGCACCTTGCAAAGTATCCACTAACTTTTGCATCATTTGTGCATCAAATCCCTCTTCATTTTGGAAACTTTCTCTTTTCCTGACCATCATTTTCCCCGAGTCCCAGTGCCTTTTCTCCACATTTCCTCATTTTGCTTGTGTCTTCACTGAACTGTATCTTCTCTAGCACAGACATGAAGCTGCCATTGCTCCTCACCACTGCAGCCCACGTTCCCACAAACAGGCTTTTCTGTCTTCAGAGCAATGCTCTCCTCTTCAGGAAGTGACTCCTCAGTCTGCTTCTGGGCATCAGCTGACAGTTAAGACTACCTTTGCTAGCCTAAGTGAGAAGTTTTTATAAAACAATGTATAGGTGAATATGGAAGACTTTTGGGAAGACGATTGAGGAGTCTTGCAGATTTGTTTAGCCTGTGCCATAGCTTGGAGGATGTTTTTTAAAACAACTCTGCTTTCCAAGCTGGAAAGGTCACTGCTTCTTTAGAATATTTTTGGAGATGTTTCTGTGGTTTGTCAGATCTAAAAATAAACTGTGATCAACACACTTTAAAATTATGACAGGATTTTTTTTTTAAGAGTATATAAGGCAATTATATGCTTGTTTTCCAACTGGGAAACCAGTCAGAACTACAGACAATCTATGAAAATCCCCTTCAAAATTCCAGGACTATTTTTTTGGTGTGTCTTCAAAGTTGTGAGCATCTGCTTGCCTATCTGTTCATCTGTCTTATGCAGTTTATAGAGTGTATAATTTTTCTGAACTGAGAGACAAAGACACCAGGAACATTTCTAGTCTATTTTCCTAAATTTCTTGGACAACTGGGGAGCTTTGATTGAATTTTTTTTTTTTTTAGAAAGATAAATCCTTATGAAATAGACCCTGTGCATTGCTTGTGTTGATTTTCAGCAAAATGAAGCTGAGAAAAAACTTGGAATTATTTTGTTCTGAAACATGTCAATTATTTGGCTTGATTTTGAAAGGGAGAAACGTTGGAGAAGTGTATTTCAAATCCTCTTTGCGTCAATGACCTACTGGTCTTGATTGTCCTCAAAAACACTTAAAAAATTTTCACCTTGAGTGACATTTTTTAACGTCTATCACTGTAAGTAGGGCTGAAGTCAAGTTTGGAAACCCAGTCTTCAAAGAGAAGAAAAAATGTTTTCTGGCCTACATCAGGGAACACTTAAAAACATCCAATTATTTGTTTAGAGTTATGAAAGGCTATTATGTAAAATAAAATTTGGTAATGCAGTTCTACCATTTACTGTCACTGGAGTTGTTCCTAAACCAAATCCCATTGTGAGTGTCTGCAGTATGGAGCCTTGGGTTGGGTAGTTCAAGAGGTTAGTGTTGGGTACAGGCCAGTGAGTCCAGCAGGTAAGGATCACATAAATCACTGAAGATGCCTTGGAGACCTTCAGCCATCATTCTGCATTTTCTGTGCTTTACTACAAGTCCTGTGCTTGAGTGTGCAGTATAGTGGAAGCTTTGCCACCTGTAGAGAAGTGGTAGCTGTTTGTCATGCTTCTTCTCTGCTGGAGTTGCAGGGGGAGTTTCTGAGGCACAGCTGCAGAGATAGAGTCCAGTGAGATCTTCTTTGAAGACCTGAGGGTACTAAACTTTTCTCTGATGGCACTCACACACAAGGGCCTTATCTCCCCTCACAGCTGCCTCAGGATAATTTTGTGTTTCTTGAGTTTTATCCAGGTGTTCTAGCACAGAACAGCTCTCCAAACTAGTAGTAGTTGGGTTTCTGCCCTAAGCCCTCAAGCATGTTACAGAAGGGTGATGTGCCAGAGATGTTTTCAGAGGGCTCAAGTGTGGACTGCATTGCCAGTGCCTGCAGGGCAGAGGGTTGGTGCAGGTTATCCCTTCAGGGGTTTTCCTGCCTTTCACAGCCAAGGGCAGTAGCATTCAGCACTTGTCAGTGTTACCAGCAGGTGCTCTTGTGGACTACCTGCTTTGCAGGGTGGCGTGGGGAACAGCTGAGGGGAGAGCCTTATCCACCTGGTCTGCCACCTCTAGAGTACACAGGTTAGGAAATTCACCCCTGCATTTAAAGAAAGAAGAAGTAGCATGACCTCTCTATCTGTGCGCTGATTTAAATCCCATCCTATTTTAAACTCCATTTTTGACAGTGAGTCTTATCTAAAATTAGCAGAAAAACAGAGGATGTTGTTTCTCATCAGGACAGAGCCTGCATTTAGCTTTCTTTCAAGTGATGCAATAAAATATCAGAATAGATTTCAGCTTCCCATGTTTTAATTCTTGTTTTTTAATCCGTTTTCATTTTTGAAACTATTTGGATCTGAAAAGACTTTTTTTCTCTTTCCACTTCTGATTTGTTTGTTGGACCACTGCCTGCTCACCCTATTCGGATGTCAAGAGACTCTCTATTTTTCCATTTCTGGAATAGTCATTCACTACTCAGTGTTTCTTGTGAAAACCCTCAGAATTTACAGTGTGTTTATTGGTCTCTCACCAACTGCAGTTTCTCTCTTGTAATATTTTGTTTCAAAGTTTCTCTCAGATACTGTTATATAGATTTGGTTCACAAAATAATTCTGTGGTAAGGCTAGGAGATTAAGAGACCATCTTCCTAAAAGATCTAGCTAATAAGCTAATTAAAATATAAGGGATTTATATAATTTGTTGAACAAGTAGGTTTGAGACATAATTGATGGTGTAAGACATTTTTAATAGTAGACTAATGTGCAAAGGATACCAGTTGTGTGTACTGTGCAGTGTTGCAGGAATGCACAGTAAAACAGCTTCTGGGTGAAGAGGCCATTCTTGGGTCCAGATTTTGCCAGTTGTGCTGCACAAATTAAGAGCAGGTTTGTGCAAAAGAGCTTGTAAAATCTGGTAGAACAGGGGAGAACCAATAATCTGTGATGGGTAAATACCCCAGAGTGCAGGCAAGGTGGTTTACTTTAGGGGTGTTGCAGTTGAAAGGAAGACTGAGGAAGAAGAGGTTCATGGTATAAACTGGAGCAGAAATAGCAAGAAAGTAAAATGCTGAGGGGAGAAGTTCAAAAACTGTAGAGCAGAAAAACATATGGATGAGTTACTGAAAGAGTAGAATGTGGTGGGTTTTGCAACAGAACCCATTGCTGTTCTGCCCAACACCTAATTAACCTGGTAAAGCCAAACATTAATGAACTTCACCACTGACTTTTTTAATTTTTACAGCTATGTAAGTTGAAGTGTGGAAGGAAGCTGTAGAAGCAAATAGCTGGAATGTGCTACAAGAGCCTCATGCTACATGTGCCTCTCGTGTGTGAGAGGGCCAGGGCCACAGAACAGTGCAATGAGGCAGAAGCAGTGAATGGAAACTGGTATACTCGTCCATTAAATGAAAAATCTGCCAGATCAGACCTGTCCTATGACTCCATTTCTCATTTTACTTCCTTTCTGTCTCTCATTAAAGTCTGTAACTCTGGAGTAGGTGTGAACTTTTGGGGGACTGGCTCAGGAAAGGAAAACTGCATATATGGTTTGGTTTGAGTGCTACCCTTTAAGCCTAATGAACTGGTTCATTAAACTATTATAGTAATTGTGTTTTGGACGTAGCTTTATTTTAAGCCTGGGCATGAAATAATTATTTTCTAAAAATCAAGATTGTTTATGAATCTTTCTTTTCCTGCTGTGGTTCTTGCTGAGTTTTGTCCAGGATGTCTCTGGAAATGTGAGCTCCAGATATATCACAAGACAGCCTGTGTTGTGTGGCAGCTGTATATTTAAAAAGAAAATGCTGGAGGAGATGGCTAAATGTGCATGCAGCCTTCTGGGTGTTCATCAGCACTGATTCCAAACATCCTGTTTGGTTTCTGATCACTGATTAGCAGCACAAACAAGATAGATACCTTTAACCACTAAAAATTATCCCTCTTCTGCTCTCACCGTCTCTCTAGACTGGAATTTTGTAAGCTGCCAGATGCAGTTTTGTTTCCAGGGATCTCACAATCCAAATTTTGGTCCCAGCTATAGTCATTTAAAGCCTATTTAGACTCTCCTGAAAGATAGATTTATAAGGAAAACGTTGACAATTCCTGGCCTCTTGTATCACTGGTCAGAGCCACAATAATATTGATTTCCTCTAGCTGTCTAGCAGCATTTTTTCCTTTGGTGCAAACATCAAAAATGTGGACAGTTTTGTTTTCCTAAACTTGGATAACATCTGTGAACATACCATTTCTGTGGGAATGCAGCACACCCTTTCCCAATTTTATTAAAAACCACCTTTCTGGATAGTGTGCCATTGTACGCACTTTCACTCTGTCTCATGTATCTTGTTCTAGGAAATGGAGTCTTCTTTTTCTCATTCCTCCATGACTTTCTTCGTGTGAAGAGCATAGATGAGAACTGTGTTTTTTCTCTTAGAATGCCTTCAAGTTGTTTGTCTTCCTAACCTAGACATCTGAAGTGTTTCCAAGTAGTTAAAGACTCTCAGTGATAGTAAGGCTTCACTGATATTTATGTTGCTTGTTGACCCAAACCAAAATCGATGATGATTATAGGGAGCTCTGGCATCTGGAAAAAGTTATATTGAAGCCTGGCTGCAGTTTAGTTCTTTACCTTTTGGGACAAGCCTTTTGCATTTGATCTGGGTTGGAAATCTCAAAATCATATTTGGATGTGCATGTGGAAAGAAGGATATAAGAGAAAATGGAGAAAAATGGAGAAGGATCTAATATTTCCATTGTTGCATTTTTAAATTCTGCCCAGCTGAAAGGTAGGCACCCATCTAATGTCAGTGTACAGGCTTGTCAGTGCAAGGTAAAATTTGCATGTTAAAATGTGTATCCATGTTCTGTGAGCAGTTTTTCATAAAGCAGTCCTCAGTGCCTGACAGGAAGACTGAGGAAAGATATGTGCTGGCTCATCAGATCCCACGCAGAGCAATGAAGTGCTTTCCAAAGAAGGAACTAGTCTTCTCTGAGCCAGGGAAGGGTAAAACTTGCAATCTTCCCAAAGTTTTACTTAGGAGTTTGTGAAAGGGCTTGGCCTTGCATACATGCCTCTCATCACAAATGGAAATAGGCAGCCCATCTGAGGGAGTGGCCTTATTTACGTGGAAACTGTTTTACGTAAGGAGAGAAGGCTAGTCCAGCAAAGGTGTGGTTTTATTTACATCTGTTCTCTTCCCTTATGATTGGAGTGTGTCTGGAAGGTGTGGTCTCATTTACATCCCGCCTCAACTGCCTTTGGCTTCTCTGGATTCAGCCCTTGCCTGTGGCTGGAAAAGGAACTCCTGCAAGCAGAATAAAACGGCTGTGTGAAAAACATGTTTTTTCTTCCTCTGTTTCTTCAGTGTATGCATTCCAACTGGTATGTACCTGAAAAGGGAAGGCCATGTTCCTGGGGAGAGAGTTTTGGGTCTGCATTGGTATGTGTATGTATGTACCTGTGTGTGTATGTGCTTGAAATACCACATGAACATATCAGATTTTGTGCTAGCCTGAGTGTTGGAGGGTGCTAGAGCTGTTTCTGAAGAAAGGTAAGAAAAATAAGTTCTTCAACATGGNTTTTTTTTTTTTTTTAAGGTAAGTATATAACTTTTCGAAGATGCTGTTGACAGCTCTGGAGGAAGGCCTGTCTTTGGGGTGGGTATGTGTGTGTGTGACATTTCATGTAGTCCCTTGCATCAAAGTGGAGCCAACATAAACATGGTGGCAGCATCTTGCATAATCTCTGAACCAGGATAGCAGGCTACAGCAAAGGACATGCAGGGCAGTCAGGCCCTGGCTACTCTGCATGCAGCTGCCAATCAGTACAACATATATATGGTGTATATTCAACTGTGGAGGCTACACTACCTTATGCCAGGAAGCAGTTCAGCTGCTACTGGCCTCTGTCTGTATTAACTTTGGGATGCAGATACATTTGTAGCAGAAAGTAGACTGGAAGAACTCTTGCATGTGGGTTGTGGACCATCCAGAAAGCCTTCAAATTACTGTTGACTTGGTTGGATTGAATTTCTTGGGATTGCTCTAGTCCTTCCCTATTTTTCTTCTTCCATCCATGCCTTATCAGGCATCATCTTTTTTAATTCCAGGTGATCAGAAAGGGAGAGGGTATAAGAGGTAGTTTGCTGATTTTTTTCTTTGTTTTCTAAAACATAAATTAAAGTCTCTTGAATTTAACAACACCCTGAGAATTGGTCCAGATGCACATACATTTAGTATTATTTTCACTGAGAACAGAGCTGTGGTGTTGCTTACACTGTGAGCAGAAAGTGGACAGAAAGTGCCTTCAGTGTGAAGCCCTGATGTGACTGTGTCCAAAAGCACTGAATGCTGAAGGAGCTGTAACCAACACACTGGGACTGGCCGCCCCTGCCCTGTCTGGGATTCCTTTGCTGTGACATGCTGTTGCCCAGCACAAAACCAAGGCCCTTCCAAGAAGCCTCATGTGGGGATGTGCAGGTCACAATCCATTTCTCTAATACTGCTGCCTCTGCTACATCTGATTATACTCCTGTAACTCATGGCAAACATGAGGCATGACAGCCTCTATATACTAACATTTTCAGGTTAGACTCAGAATTCTTTTTCAACTTTAGATACCTCTGAATACCTTTATAAACACCTTTTAATGACCCATTTCTCCTTTGCCTACAGAAACTTGGTGAAACTGGAAGTCTAGCTATCTGCCACACTGGTTTAGGAGATAAAAGTTACTAAATTATTTCCTCTCTTTTTTTTTAACCAAGACAAGCTGAGGTGCACAAAAATAATTGCATGCTGATCCACCATGGGAGGAGAAGTGTCTGGCACTGTGTCTTTGGATTGCAGACAGGCAGGAGAGACAGAATGTTTGTTGTCAGGATCCCTTGCACGTACTCTGGAGCCACAGCTGAAATTTTTAAGTTACACACACACACATTGCACCACCATGAAGACATATCCTCCAGATGATGTAAACCAAGTGAGTGATGCATGCTGAGGACACTGCTGTACAGACCTTTATACACCCGAGGCACTGACTGGTTTAAACTGCCATGGAAGAGCTGTGTAAGTTAGCCTGGACTGTGTGCTAGGCTGTTCTGATTCTCTGGAGCCAAACTAGCATGTTTAAATAAGGCTTCTGAATCTCTACACTGCCTTGCATTCATGGCTTAAGACTGCACTAAGAGACATATACCTAATTTTTAAAATTGGCATAGATTCCAACACACAAGGGTGCTTTATAAAACTTTCTGGCTTCTTGATCTTCCTCTCCTCCTTGAACATTCTTCCTCAGACTTAGGTTCCCTCCTTCGTCCCCAGCAGTGCTTCTGAGCAAACACACTGGTTTCATCTGTGTGGGCAAGGGAAGATGTCTTCCCCCATGTCAGCTCTCTGGTGAACGTCCAGCAGCTGTTCCTTGTGTGCTGATGGACGTGGTAGCCCTTTAGCTGCTGTGCATACACCAAAATAGATTGTTTCTCCTGTCAGAGGAAAAGATGGCAAGCATATAACTTAAGGAAAAGGGATCCAATGGGAGATAAGAGTGTAGGAGACATTACTGCAGTTCTATATTTGGAATCGGTTACGTATGTGTGTGGTAACCCAAATGATGGGTGGACTGTACTTTCTCATTACCATAATTACATTTCCTTTCATAGCTAGGGTTGGGGATGCATCCAGACGCTGCAGAACACATCAGTAGATTTAGTGTGGCTTACTCAGTCTCCATTTATCAGACTGTGTCCCAATTATGTTACATTTAGGAAACAGAATAATTTTCTGGTTATAGCACATGGAATTTGTGGCATTCTAATCCTAGTCATCCTGCTGTATGACCTTGGACAAGTTGTTTTACTACTCTTTGATGGTAAAAAATTAACTCGCCTCATGGATGGATTTTAATACCATGCCAAGTTTAAAAAAATCTGAAGCTAAAGTTAGCCTTCTAAATCCATATTTAGGGGCTAAATGGGATGATTTGTTTCCACAACCCTGAGCACCCAGAAACTGTCTCCTGCTGAGACCAGCTTGAGATTTTGGGTGTTCAGCAGTCTGAAACATGGAGCAAAAGAAGAGTGAAAGCAGCTGCTTGTGTGCACATGAAGGGGAACTCACTGATGTGGTGTGGTGAAACAGGAACAGCAGTCTGTCTTTCCCTAGTGGTTGCCACAGTCACAGCAGTGGGGAGATGTAGGTGGGATTAAGTTTATAAATTTTGTTGTCTAAAAGTGGAATGTCTGCCTTGAACAGCCTGCTGGTTCTTCAAGATCTCTTTAGTAGATCCCTTAGTTCAGTGAATTCAGAACAGCTCTCAATCAGGACAGATGAGCATCCCTTGATGTGCTATCCTGCCCACCTCTCTGGAAGTGGGATGAGTTATCCTCTGGGGGTGCTCAGCTCTGTCCATGGAGTTAGGCACTTCATAAATCTTTAGATGGCTTGCTTGAGCTCTGTTGACTGTAAAGTCAGTGAGTGCATTAGGTGTGTCAGGGCTGCCTGTAGCAGCAGAGAATGGTGAAATGCTATTACAGGCCTGAGGAGTTTGGTTGTGGAAGTTAAGAACAAGTGAAAGCAGGGAGAAATAGTTGGGCCTTGTAAGGAAAAGGAATTATAAACTTGACTGTACTCATTGAAAACCTATTCCACATTGACGGCATGGTTTGTTTCCACTGGAGAGCTTTGTTCTGTGTTTGAGGTGGAAGATTAATTTTCCCACGGGAGAAGTAAGCTTTGAATAAGTCAGCTAAAATGGACTGTTCTTATGTGCACCACACATCTATAGGAGAAACAGAAGACGTTTACATGCTCCCTGAGGAGGAACTATGACAAGCAGACAATTAAGCAATTCCCCCGGATCCTCAGATTTAAAGAACCACGTAATGGCTTAATTGAGTTGAGTTGCTGAGAGTGCAGCACTGCACTGAGATTCGTGCTGAGAAGTGCACGATTCCCAGAGGCATCCATCAGGTTTTAAAGAATTGACTTTCCATGCTAATTGACCCAGATGTGCTTGGTTTTACCTCACAATCTCCATTTCATTCAATTAGTATTAAAGAGAAGGGAATGAGAAAAAAGGGGACTCCATTTGTCTCATTTAGTATATTAAAAGGGAGCTTTCTTAAAGCAACATTTTGTGGTGTTGAACAAATCTTTCTACTTCAAATGGAGCAGCATTTATTTCAACTTTTTTTTTTTTCAATTTCCCGAATGACCGAGCATGTATTTTGCAGGGAGTAGAGGATATTAGTTAAGCTGCTCTGCTTGGCAAAGGAAGAGTAAGCATCATCACCAGAAGAAGTGAGGGCAGTACATGTGGAAGGACAGTGTCTAATCTGTCTGACCAAGCAGGGCTGAGCAGCACAGGATGAGGGTTGAGGACTGTCATGCCTTAGTGCAGTGCTGGTCCACCCGAAACAATGAATAAATGAAGAAAAAAAATTAATATTTTATCTATTTATATCTGCTAGGAGGCAAGGAGACAAGTTTGAGAAACAGTTTGCAATGTGACTCAAATTTGCAATGTGAATCAGCAGCTGAGCTCTTCCACGTAGCAGGCCAGTAGACACCTCATTTTGGCAAGATATGGTCATCTTTTATGTGTGTGTAAATGATCCTGGAGGACACAGAACAATTAGTGTAAGTCTGACGTTCCCAGGGCATTTTGTATGTGTGCAGAACCTGGGTTTTGTTTCTGGTCGATTCACAAGGCTTAATTCATTTACAAATCAAGTATATCTGTGTGGTAGGGAATGAGTCTACCTCTGCAGCTACTTTCCTGGAGTACCATTGGATGCTTTCTTCTGTAAGGATGCTGCTCTCTATCTGGCTAGTGACTTCAAGCTTATCTCAAACAGCACCAGCAAGAGGTATGTCCAGAAACTTCTGTACATTCATATTTAAACAGACTGCGTATCACTGAAATTAGTGGAGTTCATCTGAATTTACTCAGTTGTTAGGGGAGCAGAATTTAGCCCAATGCTTGTGATAAGCCATATTTTGTACCATCCAGTCAAGTTATGGAGCTCTGTTGTGAAATGAAGGTGTTCAACAACTTTGCTTCTTTGCTAGGAGTTGTATGCCATATATAGTCAGCTGTGGCTTCTTTTGCTGCTGTTTTTTCTTTTTTTTTAACTTAAGAAGGCTCGCCTCCAAACTGCTGAATCATATTTCAACCATAGACCTGGTGATTTTTCAGAATTTGAATCATAGTTGGGCTCCCTGGATATCAAGCTGTGAAGCCACACGTGGGCTCAACAGTTTGGCAACCACAGAGTACAGCTTTGGCAATACTATATTCACAGTCCAGATGTTGGATGGTTCAGCCACAGCATACAGCATGTTAGAAGGGAGCAACAGCATGACTCAAAATTGCTGTTTACTTAATTTAAATACCATGGTTTGTTCTGTTCTTGATGCTTAGCCTGGGTATTAAGAGCCAAACTGCTTTAGATCTGTATTCCATCCCAGAAGAAAGTCTTGTGTAACAACCCCACATGAAGTGAGAAACCTTTTTTTTGGATATTTTAGTGTTGCATTCCTCCTGCTAAGGTCTTCTGTGAGAAGCTGTCCCGTTAGGGTCACTTCTGAAGCCAGGTATAGATATACCAGGATTACCAAAAAGCACCAAGGTCCTGTGAAACTGGAAATAAAAAAGTCAGGGTGGTACCTGAGATTTGTAAATGTAATGTGAGCATGTTTTGACTTAATGTTCTGCTTTTACCTTACAAGCTGCAGTGATTGCTTAGCAATCGTTAGGAAAGATAGAGGCAGTCTCCATTAAAGCAGAGTTCTTCTTCAAAACTGCAGACTAAGTCAGTTGAGCTCCTTTTGCATGTGCCTCATTTTAAATAATGTTCTGTAATTAAATGGTGAGCTTTGAATTTACTAAAGTTTTGTGCACGTGATACAAGAAGCTGAGGAGAGTCTCAGTAATTTGATTCCTTTATCAATATTTCTTAAGAAGTAGAGAATTTAGTCTGTGAAAACAGCTACTGTTGTTTTTCAGGGCACTAAAACCAAAGAACTTTATTTTTTCATAGTGAAAACTACCTCTGGAAAGGAACCAACAGTGATGCACCTAGTCCAAATTACTTTCTTATGTCTGCAGAGAACATGCTGACAAAAGTTTGAGTTTTTATTTTGTATTTTTGACAATGACTGTGAGACACGTGGTAGAAAATTCTTCATTAATTGGATCTACTTTATTTCAGTGAAATCCTAAACTTGAAACCTAGACAGACATGAAAATGGGGAAATGTTTAAAAAAATACTTGCAAAATGCAAGGAAGTTCCAGTAAAAATGTGACTATTGGAGGTTCATCCTTCAGGCAGGACCGGTGATTTCTCTATGCCTGTTGTGCTGAAATGGAGCCCTGAAGGTAAAATGCCTGGCAATATATCAGGGATTTTTTCTGGCCAAAGAGTTAAATGGAGCATTTTTGGTGGGAAGAAACTACTGGAGCTGAGTAAGACTTGTGCTAGAGCAGGAGACACTACAGAGGTGAGCAGAATGCAACTTCTGTGTGCCAGTCTCAGTGATGAGCAGATGGACAGGAGGTTCAAGGAGAATACTGTATCAAAAGAAAGAAGGGATTTAGAGACAAGAAGAAGGGTTTTTGGAAGAAAAAGGGCTTGTTTGGATCTGTAAAATGGAGAATAGTTCAGTTGTTTTGGTTTGGAGGAAGAGTCTTGAAGAGAAAATTAGGAGAATGGGATGAAAATATGAAGGGACCAAGACAACTTCTTGTTTTTCTTGATTTTTGTTTCAGCAGCTGTGGTAAAATTGAGTTCCTCAGAGGAGGACATTAATGGAGCAAAATAACACAGGCCCTCGAAAGAGAACAAAAAGGCTGGAAGGAGAGAAGGTAAGTAATATCAGAGAGTTCAATGACAGCAAATTGAACTGGCCAAAGAACCTGAAATTTTACAACATTTTTTTCAAGGAATATGTATAATATTTATCTAATAGAAAGTAGTAAGCTTTTGCACTGTTCTATGTAATTTCTGTTTTCTACTACAGTCAGCTACCTGAATGCTCATTTATTAAGAAGAACAGAAAGGTTTTGAATAGAGCTTTCCATGATCTCTTTATTATTAGAGGTGAGATCTATGGGAAGAATTAAGAAAACTTGAACCAATGAAGGCCTTGCTTCATGGATTCGTGAAAATTCTTCAGTCTACAAATAGGAGAAAGCAGGCTCAGATAAGATGTGTAAGTTCAAGTCAGAAAACTTCACCCTCAGTGGGTCTGTCAAAGTAATTAAAGCATCTCTTGTGATGGGTGTTGATTGTTATTTATTTCTTATCCAGGAGCCCAGTCAAGAATTCATGAAATACCTGAAAAACAGCTCAGTAATTATACATTACTGTGGTCCTGTTTATGACAGTAGAAGGTCAGGTCAGAGACTGATTATGTTGACAGTTTGTGTTAGTACTGTGATTTGGAAATATTTTGTTTTTGCAAAAGCAAAAATAATGATCCCGGGAATAAGTTGCAGAAAGATGTATGTTATATTTTTATTCAAATGAAACATATTCCACAATTTTTATTAATAGAATTGAAAAGGAACTAGAGGAAACTTTAAAAGCCAGAGTGCTTTGTTTCCTAGGAACCAGAACAACCATAATGAAAGCAGATGCTTACCTGGCATACAAGATTCATCACTTAAAACATCCAAGCAGCAAAAGGCTTGCTGTGTTCCTGGAATTATGAGAGACACATCAAATGCTTAAATTAGTAAAAGACTTAGTCATACTTGGTTCAAAGAAATCTGTGTGCATGTGCATTCACGTCTGCCTAGATTCTGAGCTATTATCTTAGATACCCTTAATCCTATTCTGCATTTTATTTTTAGGGCATAATATTCCCATACTACAGTTATCAAATATCTTGCCTCAAATGTTTCATAATATGCAATTCCAGGGGCTTTATGTGTGTTCTTATAGAGAAATGCCATCAGCTTTAATCATGTGGGAAGGGGAAGTGCTAACTCTTATTAAACTCTGTGCCATCTTATAGCAGGTTAGAAAGACATTGTCAAAATCTGGAAACCCCAGGAATATTCTCACTTTCCTTTGGCACAGTGACTAAGGGTATTGGACCAGGTGCAACACAGGATTTATCAAGAAGCTATTCTCTAAGTAATAATTTCTAGCCAGATGCCTTAATTTAAAGACCTTTTAAATGGGAAAGCAAATCCTAGAATAATTTCTTATCTTTACTACAAATTCCAAGCTCCACAGTGTATTTGGAAGAAAACCAGACATAGGTAAGGGACTGAGAATTACAAAGAAGCCCAGAAGCTCTGGTCCTCTCCACCTGAACTAACAACTAAATTAACAAATTGGTTTTGCTATCTCAAGACAAGAAATATACAGTGTGTATTGAGAATGCTCAGCTGCAGAGTGGAATTGAAATGCCACAGCATTTTTCCTCCTGGCAGGGAAGAGAACAAGTACAAAGTTGGGAGGGTACAATTAAAACTCTTCAGTCTGTTGTGTAATACATAAACTAGGAAATATTTCTTAGTGAATATAAAATACCAGTGGTTTCTATGTATACCTGTGTATCACAGAACTGTAAAATCATTTGGGTTGGAAGGGACCCTAAAGATCATCTCATTCCAACCCTTATGCCATGGGCAGGCTCACCTTGCATTAGACCAGGTTGCTTATCCAGTCTGGCCTTGAACACTTCCAGGAATGGGGCAACCACAACTTCTCTTGGCAACCATTTCCAGTGCCTCACCACTCTCACTATAAAGGATTTCTTCCTGATGTCTAAGCTAAACCTGCCCTCTCCCAGTTTAAAGCCATTAGCCTTGTCCTGTCACTACATGCCCCTTCTAAAATTTATCTCTCAAGTTCTCTTGGAAGATTCCTTTGTACTGGAAGGCTGCTGTAAGGTCTCTCTGGTGCTTTCTGTCCTTCACAGTAAACAGCCTCAACTTTCTCAGCCTGTCTTCAAAGGAGATTTGCTCCAGCCCTCTATCATCTTTATGGCCCTTCTCTGGACTCACTCCAAGAAGTCCACATCCTTCTTACATTGAGGGCCCCAGAGCTAGAGGCAGCACTCCATCTGGGATCTCACAAGGGCACAGTAAAGGGGCAGAATCCTCTCCCTTGACCTGGTGGTCACACTGCTTTTAATACAGCCCAGGATGCAGTTGGCCTTCTGGGCTCTAAGTGCACAGTGGCAGCCTGTGCCCAGCTTTTCATCTACCAGCATCTCCATGTCCTTCTCTGCAGGGCTACTCTCAAACAATTCTCTGCCCAGTCTATATTTGCTCCTTGGGATTGTCCTGACCCTCCTGCAGGACCACATGCTTGGCCTTTGCACAGTCCCACCTCTCCAGCTTGCCCAGGCCCCTCTGAATGGATCCCTTCCCTCCAGCCTGGTGACTGCACCACACAGCTTGGCAAACTTGCTGAGGGTGCCTTGATCCTGCTGCCCGTGTCACTGACAAAATGTCCAACAATGCTGGTCCCTATGCTGGCCCTGAGGGAGGGCACTCCTCACTGGTCTCCACTGGCACATTGAGCCATTGACTACAACTCTTATAGTGTGACTATGCAGGTAATTTCTTATCTACTGACTGGTTCCTATGTCAAATTCATGTCTCTCCAGTTGAGAATCAAGGATGTTGCTCAGGACGGTGTCAAATGTCTAAATAGATGATGTCAGTTGCTCTTCCCTAAGTACATAGTTTTGAAATAAAATAGTGGTTTTCTCACTGCTAAGATATAGTACAGGACAATTATTCACCTATTTACCCCAGGATAGCTGGTATGTTATTAATTTCTTTGTTTCATTTTTGCTTTATAAGCTCAAAACCTGAAGTAATCTGTGTGGGTTGCTTTCTGAGACCTCCAATTTAACTGATTTCTCCATTCTATTACCAGAATAATAAGATGTATCTTTTTTCTTAGTTGTCCCAACCTCTCACAATCACAGAGTGAATTCTTATCAAGAACACTGGTTTTTCTTTCCTGGGTGTTTGGTTTCATTAGAAGAAAGTTTTGAATGCATTTCTTTTAGAATGCCATATGGATAAAGAAATTTGCATCCAGTGCGGTCAGAGTTACTATAGGACATTGTGGGAAAATGTAGGAAGCTAAGGAGAGGATCAAGAAAAGTTGAAAGTGTTGTGTGAGACAGCCATTAATGTTTCTAATCCACTGAGAATTGTAAGTATGTTTCCTGGATCTGTGTTTCTCCATCCATATAACCAGAAAATAAACCTCACAGACCAATTTCTAGGAGCATGAGATTCTTTCCAAAGGACATTATTATCTGGAAAACACATACTCTTTTCCAAAGTGCACCTTCTGGCTGTACTTGACCTCTTCTGGTGAGAACACGACTTTCTTTTACATTGGCATTGAAATAATTAGTTCAACCCCTTTTTGTACCAGTTCTGTTTCTGTGGGCCCTGCAGGAAAAGAGTTGTTGACTGGTTCCCAGTCTATTAATGGCAAAATAGCCTTTTCAAGAAACTGAAAGCACGATATTTTTTCTTACTCCTTGCTAGAATACTTGTCCAAAAAGGATATGACTTAAAAAGAAAATGAAATTTCTGGTTGAAAGTAAATAATGAAATCACAGATAAAACTGAAAATGCTATAGCTTTTTGCTTAGCCTCTTCATCTTCCTGTAAAAACAGTGGTTTTGTCTACATTGTGACTTCTCAGTGGAAAACAATAGGAATAGGATTTTCTATTCTAGTTTGATATCAGCTGGTAATCACCTTAAGGACAGTATTCATAAATTATCCTACGTACTTGAGAGCAGCAATTCTTTTTTCCATGCAAAATACCTATGCTGTATATTATACTGCTGGATTGCCTGGACTTGTAGGAAAGCTGTTTTTCCAGATGGTGTTTGTGAAAAAATCTGAGCCATAAGTACAAATGAATCAAGCAACACCAAAAAGAAGGGAAATAACATAAAATCTTTCATTTCTACTCAAAGAAGTAATTTATTTAGTGCTGACTCTATGCACTTTGTGCATGTGTAGTGTGCAGTGAGTATCTCTGCTGTGCATGGATGAGTATGCCTATCATACTTTCTAGGCATGGATTTACTCAAGGGTCAGGAGCTTGTTGCCCATTTCCCCTCCCTTCTCCCTGTACCACTGCAACAGGAGCACTTGCTGCTCAGATCATGTGAGGCTTGTGCTGTTCTCCTACCTAATACTGCTTGCAGCTGCATGCAGCCTTTCATGTTTACTTCAGCTTGGAGTTGTGGGTCTGCTGGGAAGGAAATCCAGCCACGAGACATTTTAAGTAGTGGTTTGATCTTTGTCAATGAGATCGACTCAATTTAGACACGTTCCCTTGAGAGGTCAGATCTGGACTGGAATATGTTAAGGGCTGTCAGAACGCTGTGAGCAGGAAAGGCAGACATTGCAGCCACCAAGGGTTTGATTCCAGCAGAGAGTCTTGTAAATGGGGATGTTTAATAGACCGTGGAGAAGTTAAAAGGAAGGATTAGACAACTGGTAGGGTCAAGTACACTTAAGTAATCATACATGCATAGGGTGGTGCTGTAATTAAAAATGCTCCTGGACTCACTCAGCTGGCCCTGGAGCATGCCTACTACAGGCAGAGCTTTGCTTCCAAGGGGCTTCTGTAATTGTCCAAATCATATGAAAGCTTTAAAACTTATAATTAATGTTAAACTTGAAAAAAAATGGGGTGGGAGAAAATACACTAATGATTCAGAGTCTTGAATAAACAATTTAAGCACACTGTACTCTGAAGTGAAAGTGTTCATGATAGCTGTTTGAAAAGCAAATGTTTGCACAAAAAAAATTCAATTCTCATTTTAGCATATTAAAAGGAAACTATTCTCTATGAGTATTTTTGTTAAACATGTTACCCAAAGAGCCTTGATAAATGTTTATTAGATGCACTTTGATACTAAATGTCTGTAAAAAGCATAAGCAACTTATTTTTTTAAATAAAAGGGCATTTTTAATTGAAAAAATGTTTCTTGGCTATTTTTACTATCTTTAGCAAACACACAAGAGTTGTGCAACTCCATTAAATGCTTAGAATAATATTTCCTATGCACACTTTGCTTGTTAAGTTCAAAGAGTGTTTTCTTACACACCAGGCCAGAATCACATGATGAAATTTAAACTGATTGCTTTAGGCTTTCATTCTCTTTGATTACTTATTTGGGTCAGACATTTAGAAAGAAGATAAATATCGTATAAAAAATATTGACCTTCTCCTTGAAAACACATTTTTAAACAAGTTTGAGAGTTGTGCTTTGTGATGTGCTTCTTAGTAAGGTCAATTTCAGATTTAGTTATATTTTTTGAGCAACAGGAAGTTGATAAATGCCCTTCTCATAGCATTGATGGAGATGTATGAGCCTGAGGTCTGTAACTGCTGGCAAGAAAGATGAGGTAGGAAAGGACAGCCTGCTAATAAAAGGATTATTCAGAATATGATACTTACATGACCCAAAATAGCACTTCTGTTTCTCTTGTATTTTATTTCTTGAAGTTGGCATATGAAAATTCAGCTGTGACCCTGGCTTCTTAAAAACCCTTTTTGCATGAAAACGGTTTCCTTAAATGTCCTGGCCTCTCTTGGTCCTTATGCCAACTTCAGCATTGTGGAAAGGAAGAAACAAGCTTGTCCTGTCACTTTAGCTAAGGTTTTCAGGAAACTGAAGCAAGGACAGAGTCTGGAGTTTATGTGAAAACTGATGGAGCTGCACTGGAATCTGTTTAGCAGCAATTAAACTGATGGAGATTAGCTAAATTCTACTACTAAAAATCTTTAACACACTTTTAAAAAATAACTTTTTATATACTACAGGCAAAAGTAAAAATGGGTAATACAGGGATTGCCTTGGAATACCAGTGAATTTCCTCACAGAAGCAGCAGGGTCTGAGGAGCATTTCAGACGGAGGTGGTGGAATTGCCTTCCCAGAGTCTTTTCAAGCAGCATCCTCAGATGTTCTGGGCAAATAGCCTGTCAGGACATCGGTCTGGAGAAAAAGTTTTGATAACCTTTGACAACTCTTTTGCCACATGTCGATAATGACATTTCAGTCTTTCTAGCATGAAGCTCTCAGGTGATTTGTGAAAATCCAGAATCCTGCCTTTCTTTGTGAATAAAGAAGACCTGTATTTCTTGCCAGGATAATGAGTGGAAAGTGTTTATTCCTTTATTCTGTCCCTGAAGGGGATACATTGTCTTAGTACCGTACATTTTGAGATTGGGCAAAGCATGAAAGCAAAATCATGAGGAGCTGTATTTCTGCCTGGTTCTTAGTAAGATAATAGAGAGTCTCACAGGGGATAAATGTAAGCTGCTTTGTTACTTATTTTCTTAACATTGTGTTTTGTGTTTTGCCCATTCTGAAAGGTGCAGGCAGGCAAACAGAAAACTGCCTTTCCTCTTCAGTTATTTTGCATGAAAAGAAGCACATTCTCCTGTGCCTTCCCAGTCCTACACAGATACTTCTGAGTTTGTACAGTATAGCAAGGACTAGCTCCGAGATGATAATTTCAGGCAACTGATCCACAGCAGTGATTTTTTGTGCAAAAGCAGATCCATTCTCCGCCAGTGATGCCCTGTTCCCTGTGAGGAGGCAGCTGCAGGGTTGCTCTTTGCCCAGTGGTCATGGAAGGGGTGAGCCTGTGCAGGGACAGGCTGGATGGAACATGGGGCTGAACCCTTCTGGCAGACACAATACCAAAGGCACCTGGTCTGGGCAGCAGGGAAGGCTGGAGCTGCCATCCTCTCCAGCAGGGCCAAACCCTTTCCTCACAAGGGACAAAGTTGCTGTGTCACCCCTGGCACTGCTGCAGCGTGGGTGGCCAAGGCTTGGTCCCACTGCACTGTCATGCAGGCTGCAAGCACTGGCAGCTGCAGCAGCCTGCTGAGGAAACACTGTGCATCATGAGGCCTCAAGGCAAGTATTCAAGCAAGGGTTAAACTAGCTGGACAGCTTGCCCACTAGAAAACAGAGGTTTTTTTTCCATAGTCACTTCCCAGTCTTGGATATACAGTCTCTAGTTACTGGAGGGATTCGGAGCTGGCACAGACAACCTCTTAAGTATTAGGCTGCCCCTGTGTGCTTGGCACCAAATTCAGACAATTTTGAGAACATTTCAGATCTTCTGGAGGCTGGTTTTTTTGTTTTGTTTTGTTTTGTTTTGTTTTGTATCTTTTTTCTATTTTCTTTATTCCTCTCCATAAGAAAGCAGTTCTATTTTTAGGACTTGGCCCAAACTGTTGAACCCAGTGGTTTTACTGTTGTTGTTTTTCCTCTCTTCAATCAAACTGAAGTGGTTCTGGCTGATCTGACTTGCAAAGCTGCTGCGTCTCTTAAAGTTACACTTGAGGAGATTTTGTGATTGCACGGGTGTGTGTGTTTGCATGGAAAGTTTCTCTCAATTTCCTGGAATAAAAGGAGTCTTGACTTCTTCCAAATCTATAGTCTGTGCCTGTAAATGTCTCTGTTAAGACTGGTTTTGTGTAATACTGTGAAGAGATGCTGGCCTAAAACATGATATGTTACTAAATTGAATTTTATATTTGAAGTTTTTCTGCCCAGTCTTTTCTGTTCTGTCTTGCTGCAGCTTTTTCAATGTATAAAGTTTGTCTTCAACCCACAGAGATACCAGAATATCCCATTTTTATCATCTGTGGAAAATAAGACATCATAACAAGCTGATGACCAGAGCAGTGACTTAAGCAGTGATAAGTATCCCTATCACCTCTCTCTGATTACAGCACATACATAGACCTTGGTCATCCAAGTTAGCTTTTGGATGAAAGGGAATATTGCTTTCTCTGCATGGTGCTATGCTTCAACTAATCAGATTTTCCATCTGTGCTGGTTGCAGGGCAGGGCCCAGGGGATTAAGGGAAATGTAAAAAGCTACCCCTTTTCTTCCTCTGTGCATAGTGTTTAAGTTGCCACTTGCACTCACTTTGTCTGAGAACATTTGTCCTTCTGTTGCACAGGATGTCTGAGCAGGCAGGAGGGCACATGCCTGTCACTGGCTGGTTTGGGAGCTTTCCAACAAAACAGAATTTCTCCCAGTTTTGAAGGACCAGGTTGAGTAGCAGCCAGCCACTTCCCATGGAACCACAGATGTCAACTAGGCCACTGCAGACTGCCCTGATGTAATTTTTCCAAAGCATGTCTGGACACCTCTGCTTCGTATTGTAATTCGGGCAGTTTTCCTACCGACAGAGACTTTGATTTGAACGGGGGGAAGGCACCTTCCCATAACTCTGAGTACAACACATGGTGCCTTGAGGGTGGAGTTAAAAATCTGAGCCTGTCCTCAGGATTTCCTTGTTTGTTGCTGGTCTCCCTGTTTGCTCTGCTTGAAATCATTCTCAGCAGTGCACAGAGTGGATTCCCTGTATCTGTCTCCTGCACAGTGCCCGGAAGAGGCTCAGCATCACCAGGCTGTGTGCTCTTGTTCCAAACACATTCCTGCATCCCACCTTTGGATCACTTTCTGGACTTTCTTTTGCTTTTACTAGTAATGAGTATAGACTTCAGATCTTCCTTGCAAAACTTAAAAGCATCCAAAAGATCCCAGGCTATTTTTTAAAGACTTGAGGACTGCCATCAAGACCATATGAAATTGCCAAACAATTTTCAAAAGTTTCCAAATGTAAGTGTAGCTCCAGGTCTTAAATCCAATGGGGGAAAAAAAGGCATTTATATGAAGTTTAGCATTTCCTGGGTCTGAAATACCCCTGATTCTTTCTGCCTTTGGCCCTGGCTTCTAGATGTGGGAGGCTCAAAACTAGCCATACTTACCCTTGATTTCCATTTTGCTCTTCTTAGAGAGTTATGGCTTGTTTTTTGTTTTTTTTTTTCTTATATCAGATTAAAATTAATGAACATTCAAGTGACATTTACTCTGTTGTACTTACTTTTTCACTTTTTTGCCAGTATTCTAACAATGCAATGTGTACCTAGTAAAGAGACTTAGATCATTATATGCTAAAAAGTACATTTTTCAAAGGAATGGAGGCGTTTGCTTCAGTTTCCTAGGCAAATTCTCACACAAGTAATTACATTCTGCCTACTGCATTCCTCTGCCACTTCGATTGGATATGGTGTTCTTCCTTAGTTTGTTCCCTACACTTTTGCATAGCATTATCGACTACTGTTAAATATTTGCTGTCCACCATCCCAGCAGTGACTTCACTATAAAGGCAGTGATTGAAGTAAGCCACCAGATAAATAAAATTAGGAGCATATTCTCCTGGAATTTACCATCCAAAACATTTGTTAGTTCAAGTCTTCCAGATGAAAGTGTTTTTAACCATGACTAGATAGTACAATAACATTAATTAGCAACATAATTAGCTGTGATTGCTTTGAAAGGAGAAATATTTGATGATGACTTTGTTGCAGCAATATGCAGCTAAGAGGATCACTGTGGACCATGTATACAAGTACCTTCAAACTATGACTGCTGTTTTACAACAGAAGTTACATTGGTGGGTGAATTTGAGCATGTTTCCTGTAAGTAGAGGAAGAGAATGATCAGCGCTATCCAACCCACAGGCAAAATCTGGAGAAGGAGAGACGAGGGCTCCTCTCTTGGTATGTTCACAGTAGGTATGAGTTCAGGTATCAATTGAAACAGCCTGATACATGTTCATTAGATAATTCCAGGGGACTTTCCACTACTGCCTCATAATCAGAGCATTTCAGAGCTCCCTGACAGAAGTAAGTCTTTCCTCCCCTCACATTTCAGTACATTTATTCAGTAATGGCAGAATTGGGACCTGTGAAGCTAGTATTAGAATGCTAATTTTAGCTTTTCTTTGATTCCTTCATGTCACAGAAAAAATTATCCCTTAATTTGCACAGTCGTTTTCCTTGCAACTTTTGGCCTTTAACACATTCAGTGTAGGGAACCAAAACCACTGCTACTTGTTTCCCCTGAAATTATACCAGTTTATTTGATTTCACCCTGGACCTACTCTGTATTGTCACTGGGAGGAATAGCAGACCCAGTGATCACATAGATGTTCTTGGGTCAGGGCTGGGGCTGTGCTGCATTCCAGGCCCACCTGCTGGCTGGCTCCACAGGGGCTGAGCTCAGGGTGGTCTTGGAGAAAGCCACCCTCCAAAACCTCAAGTGACAAAACTTGACAAGTGACAAAACACCCCAAAGTCTTTGAGAAGGAGGAGAGTTTTTGTGGGAAGAGAAGGAATGGCAAGAATAATTTCTTATGGGAGCTGTCATTATGCAGGAACTGCTGAATATGTCAAGAATTTAAAGCTCAGATGCATGAAATTTAGCTGAACAAATCTAAATGTGACCTGACGTGGCTACTGGAAAACTAAAATAATGAAGTATCTGACTAGGTGTGTTTCCTATAGTGGAATTTTCTTTGATAGTTCTGAAATGCAGTGGTGTGTTGTCATTTGGTTGAGCAGTAATAGCACAAGTGGGAAACAGTGGAAAAGCTCTCATTGAGGTAAGAACTGTAGCCTTTGGTCCTGTCTTTATTCCCCTATCAGTCTTCAGGTTTGTTTCATCTCTGGCTTTTTTTGATTGATATGTGATGCCATTATGCTCCCAGATTTATGTTTCATTGATATATATTGTTATTGTTCATCCATGCCAGGAAAGAAGCAGGGGCAGCCATTGGCCTGCACTTCCATAACAGTCAGCCAAGGGAGGGAGGTGAGGGTTCCTTTGGGGTAGAGAAAGGAAGGGACTCCAAGTCTGAACCATCCATACTTTAAAAGGAAACAGAATACTAATTTAATTGCTTCTAAATCTTAAAGTCTGCTCGTTACCAGCCGGCAGATGGTGGATGCTTACAGATCCTCCAGCCCTCCTGCTAGTTTTCCTTCCTTTTTTTCATTTTTCTTGAAGGAGATGCCAGAACTTGTGTTACCTCAATGCAGTAAGAACTTCAGAAACCAACTTAAGCAACAGTTTTTGAACACAGAACTGTAAGACAGCATATTTTTGTGAAGTGCATATTGAGTTCAGAATTGTTTATGACTTGATTTACTTAATCTCTTCAATTTACATATATATCCTACTACTTTGAACTGAGCAGAGCAAATATCCTGCTTCTTGGAACATTTTGGTGTACTTAGATGATGAGGAAAAACAAGCAAAAAATATCATGAAGAAATATTTTTTGGTTTTTTGGTAGGCAATATAACTCTGCACAGCAAACATTCTAAGTTTGTAAAGCTTAGAAGCTTGCTGAACTTCCTCTGCATGTTCTCAGTGTTTTAACATTCCTTGTAAGATGTTTGCTATAATTAATTTCACAGATGCATTGCTTTGCAATTGCTTAATATATATCAAATGTCTTTTGAATTTTTCTTACTTGTGGATTATAGAAATGTCCCATAATTACCATTGTCTTTTGATTGACAAACACCTGGAAAGCAATATTATTTTTTTCATGGCAGAAAGTTGCTTTGATCAAGAAAACAAAGACAGACCTCATTTTTTGTTGTTGTTTCTGGATTTAGTACTCTTGAAAAGAACACTCCTCTTTTGGGCACCAAAAGTGTCCATATTTTTTTTGTCCTTTTTAATGCTTATTTTTTCCTGGATTTGCCCTGTTTTTTGTTTGATTGTATTTTTACATACATCCTGACAGAGGCTGGTAATTTTTCATAAAATTTGAAATCTAGCAGGAGTGAGTTCTGTACTCTGCAAGATTTTTTGTTTCCTTTCTAGAGGAAACCTCTAACAGTGAAGTATTTAACCCTTTGCCACAGCCCGAAGTCTGTGAAGTCCACAGGCACTGCCCATTGCAACAAACCAGAAGGTTCCTCACTCTCTTGATGTTGCACTAGGAGTGGAAATGTCCACAAGGGTGTGTTTAGAACAGAAGAACATGGTGTAACTCTGTAAAGACCCCATTCCTACAAGGCAACAGTGATGGTGTGATCAGCAGTGTGATTATCAGAAAGAAGCACAAAGCTGCTCCCCCAATGACACCAGCAGAAGCCAAAGTGATAACACTGGCAGGTCAGCAGGCATGGAGCTTGTGCCACAGCAGATATGGATGAGGATACTGAGTTGTTAAGTGCTGGGAGCATCCATGGCTCAGCTGCAGCTGTCAATCCTCATGAGGGGAAATAAGAAAGTTGGAGAGTGAGCAGAGATGCTGAGAAAGGACCTCCAGGGATGGCTGGTCTACCTCACTAGGCATCTACCACATTCTTCTGACAGTGCTACAACATGTGGGCAAAGGGAAATAAAAATGTAGCTGCTTTACTAGCAAAGATTGAGAATCACTGGACTGGAACTTGAGAGGGGGAAGAAAGAGGTATGTTAAAAAGTGACATCTGTAAATATTTTTCCTGTCAGTATAACATTTCTTCTTTTGAGAGAGAAAAGTCGAACCCACAGGTTTCAGGAGTAGGAGAAAAGGCCACTCAGGTTTCCAGGTCAGGCTTGGGTCTCCTGTTCTGCGTGTTCTCTCTGCTTGGTCTCCAGCTCCCTGCTGGGAGCCAGGAAGGGCAGAGCATGGCCAACAGGCCAGGTTCTTCTGATCACAGCTGTCCCTCTGTGTGCTTGCCTGGTGTGTGGCCCTTGTTAATGCTGGCTGAAATGTTCTGCTTGTTTTTATAGAATTGTCAAATAGTTTGGGTTGGAAGGGACCTTTAAAGGTTGTCTAGTTCCAAACCCCCTGCCATAATTTCAGCTAGATTATATTGGTCAGAGCTCCCTCCAGCCTGACCTTGAATGTTTCCAGGGATGGGGCAAGCACCACCTGGGAAATCAGTGGGTTCCAGTGTTTTACCACCCACATCATAAGGGAATCTCTTCCCTATATCTACTCTGAATCCATCCTCTTTTAATTTAAAATCATTACCCATTGTCCTATCACCACAGGCCTACTAAAAAGTCTGCCCCCAGGTTTCTTGTAGACTCCCTTTAGGTACTGGAAGGCTGCAAAAAGGTCTCCCCCCAGCCTTCTCTCCTCCAGGCTGAGCAGCCCCCACTCTCTTCATAGGAGAGGTACACCAGCCCTCTGGTCATCTTTATGGTCTCCCTCTGGTCTTGGCTCAGTGTCTTTCCTGTGCTGAAGACTTCAGAGCTGGATGCAGTACTCCAGGTGGAGTCTCACCAGAATGGAGCAGAGGGGCCGAGTCACTTCTCTTGACATGCTGGCCATGCTGACATTTTGAATTTTTTTAGCAATGAACACTTCCCCTTTGTGCAAATAGGGGCCACAGAGTCATTCTTCTGGCTTTAGTGGGATTCTGCAGGGGTTTGGACCACGAATATGCTTTACCACATGATATATAAGAGCTGCTATTCCACTGTCATCTCCTGAGTGCATGTGAATGTTTCAGGGGCAGCCATCTGTCTGTCTGTGTGCACACCTGGCTAACTGGGTGCAGCTATATGGCCATCAGCTGAAGATCTGCAACACTGCCCTTGCATTTGGCTCAGCTTTCAAGAGCTTATTTGACTGCTAGGCGTCCTGGCATGGTGGATACAAGGCCAGTCCACTCAGGGAGGGTTACATGGGAAGTGCCTAGCACCATTGCCTCATGGATTTTCTCAAGGCAAGAGAAGTCTTCTCCTGGCCTAACAAACCTCCTGTGGGACTTTACCCCAATCTCATTGTACAAAGTTGTTTTCCTGTGGAAGTTTAAGACCATAGTCCCCTTGCTGCAGGCTGAGATTTTCAGTCCACAAGAGCCATGAGTTTCTTTCTGGCTCCCCTCTGACAAACATGTAGAGATGTATCTTGTAGTGGATCTCTTTTCCCAAGAGGTCGTTCTCCTAAATACGCCAGATTGCAATCTAAAAATCCAGGTGGGCCAAGGTTTTGTTAGAAAAAACCTTTATCAGATCTGAGAAAGTGAATTGACTTGATAATTGAATGAAAATCTTGGTGTTTTTTAAAAGAATCAGTTTACAAGATGGAGACCATAGAGCGGGGAGGGAGGGGAGAATTAAGTTTAGAACTTAATTCCTCCACACTCAACAGGCTCATTTACAGGAAGAATACAACAAATCTCTTGTTTTTGCAGCACAAGGCCTTTATACAGGTAAACATGTTGAGAATGTTGCCTGTAGTGTTTGCCCAGCTAGACCATAAAGAATTCCTGGTAGCAGGGGGGATCTAGTGCCATTGCCCAGCCCTAGCAACCTCTGCTTTCCTCCTGCCTCTATCTGCCCTACTGCCAGGGAGGGAGACAGCCAGAGTCGTCCTATTCCTCTGAAACTGTCCAGCAGGTTTATTCTGAGTACAGACAGAGTGGTCTTCCATTTTGCAATTACAGAAACAAGAACATCCTGTTGAGCTTTCTTGCTTTCCTCCCTTCCCCACTGCCACCGCTTGGTATGACTGTAGGGAATATAAATGGAACAGGAAATTTGACCGCATCCAGGATCAATGTCATTAAAGACACATCTTGTTTTAAAATCTAATTTTATATAACTGCTGTGTTATATAATATGCTTTTGTTTGTCGTCTTGATTTTTATCGAGGTAGTGTACATTCCCCTGTACCTTTTCATGAAGGAATGTTTATACCTGTGGGCAGGCACTAATGGCAGTGAAAGGCTTGCATTCATGGGAACAGCATTTAGCAATTCATGGTTGCCAAGGTAAGCAACAAAGGCATGCCCTCTGCCACTCCACTGCCTCTAAAAGAAACAGTCTCTAAGGTAACAGGCTAGCACCCCTTGAGGCCAAAAATCTTTAGCTTTTTAGACAGAAAAACGCGTTAAATAATACCAAGAAAAGCATTTTTTTTTGTCCAGGAATTTTTTTTCTTCACAACAGAGAAGGGGCTCAAAGTGTTCTATTTTGGTTCTGCGCAGGAATTTAATTCAGCTGCTGCCCAGTCTTTGTGCACTCAACACCCCTTTGACAGTTTAGTTTCGGGGGCACATAGGACTAATGAGCCAAGGCATGACTGCAGTTGGAGACTGGCGCCTCCCAGGCCTGTGGCTGCTGTTCAAGTGAATAGGCAATTTCTCTGATTAGCTTGGAATTTGCTGCATTATCTGGATGGTTATTTGGCATGAGCCCTTTTTCCAGGATCACAGTCAATTTGAGAGATTGAGTCACCTGAAGAAAAGGTCTGCAGAGACAGCAGTTGCTAGATGCTGCTTGTGATAGGATGAGAGAATGGGCTTCTCCACTTCATCTTGCTCTGCAGCTGCTTGCCAACCTCTTTTATCTTACTGTAGCAAAAGGGAAGAAGTAGATGAGTCATCACATCTTCCTAGTGCAAGACTTTAATTGGGAGAAGAAATAAAGAGTAGAGGGCTGAAAACTGAAGTCTTACAAAAAGTGAAATGCAACAGCCAGATCACCTTTCTGCTAACGTTGGTGTGTCAAACTCACTGCATGCTGAAGACAACTTGTCTTTGCAGGATATTCATATGACTCTAACATTGGTACAGTTTGCTGTATGTGAGGAAAAGAAAAGAAGCATTTTCTGAAATATTTTTCTTTCTGAATGACTCAGGTTATCAAGATTGCTTGACAATTATAAAGTGGCAATTCATGGACTGTAACAGAGTAATACAAGACCCAATGGATGTAATATATCTTTTTATACCTGATGTGGTTCCTAGATTCATAACAAAGGTCTTAGAGCTGTCATAGGAGGAGAGATGTCTCCTAGAACCCTTTTGCAGCTTGTTCAACAGACTGGATGCTGATATTAATAAGTTTTTACTCAGAACAGTGGCAGACTGATAATCAGACCTAGCTGTATCTTCAGGTGTTCAACACGTCTCACATTTCAGTCAGTCTCTGTGAGTAAACTTCAAATTGTTGAGCTAATTTACAGCAGTGCAAGGGAAAGATGATTTGCCTACTTTCTACTCAGGAGAGTCTGACAGAAAGGCTGCTGCCCTCACTGCATTCAAAGAAATAAACCCAAAGAAATTTCACAGCACTGAAAATTCACTTTGTTTACTTTCATCTCATGTTCTATAAAATAATTATGGTATACTGTAGACTTTCCAATGGTTTAAAGCAGAATAGCACAAAGATTAAGCAAGGAAGTGAATTAGTAATATCATCCACCCCAGAAACACCAACAGTGTGACAATTTGTTATTATGCAAAAGTGCAAAGTTGAGGCCATGACAGGAAGTATTCAGACACTTTTTAAGTTCAGCACCTTGTCATGTTCACATTTTGATGCAGCCCACATTCACATGCTGTCATGCAACAGAGGTCCTGTTCCATTTTGAGGCATAGATTGACTGGTGCTCACTAAAGAAAAAACAATTTGGTATTTGTTTATTGCACATCTTTATTCACATCTCAGATGCACAAAAGGAATTAAATATCATCTAAGGTAGAATGAAGACATGTTGCTGTCTGAGCAATCTGTGCCTGCCTTCTGAGAAAGCAATATTTTTAAGCAAATGCTCAGTGTGCTTAGCACATGCCCACAGCACTGAGTTGGGCAGTCATAGTCACTTCCAGCTAGATTGTGACCAGGTTGTGAAATGAGTCTGGTCAGGAAAACAAAGCATTGAATCTCTATTTTCTTACACATTCCCAGGAATATCCCTATAGACTTGGCTGAAACATTTCAGAAACATTCATCTTGAGGAAGAGGTGCCATATGGAAAACTTAAATTTGACACAATTTTAACTAACAGGATATAAGTTCTTGAAAGCTGATGTTTGAAACAACAGTAGTAATAGAGAGCTGTATTAGACTTATCATGAACTAGCAAATAAAAATTGATTTATAAAAAACAGTTTTTCAAAATTCTGGCTTCAGTTAATTTCCTTGAACTTAGTGTTGATATTTTTCTTGACTTCACAAAGTAAGTTAACATAGAAACTGCATTCCGTATCTATAATTATAAAGTACTATTTCATGTCTAAGCTATGATTACTAGCTGAACATTGTAAACACTTTTCCTTCTCCCCCTCCCCATCCAAACAACCATTATAATGCTACTGTGAAAAGGCAGAATCTTGGGAAAATTAAAGTAAAAACGGATTGCTCATACTTTGACAATGTGGTTTATAAAGATTGTTTTCCAACAGCTATAAAATACTTGCATTTCCCTGTCAGAAAGATGAAAATATGTAACCACCATTGCTTAGCAGCTCTTAACTGCAGCTGGAAAACATATTCATTTCATATGACTTAATTACCGTCACATTTGTATTTTTGCAGATCCTAAAGCAATGTACACATGCATTTATATGACATTCCTTTTCCAAAGTACACATAAGCTGATGTCTTAGGGACTGATCCAAAATGCAGCAAGGTCACGAGGTAGGCTCCTAGGTAAGCATCATTCTATTCCCCATGTGCTCTGAGCAGACCTTTTCCCCCTAATGTAGATTTCAGTAGCTGCTCCCAGAGTAGGTACAGGGACCTAGAATCTTAATGAGATCCCTTTTTTACATTCAGGTTTTATTCCACCATTTAACACAAAGTTGACTGATGATGAGATTTCAAGTAATCAGTGTTTTGTACAGCAGATTGCTACTGGAGCTTTTAGAATACTCTTCCTATAATATTTAAATTGAACTAGTGCCCAAATATTTTTGTCCCAAAGTTGGGAACTTCAGTTTAGTTTTGGACACATGCTGGAGAGCCCAGAGTCTTATTCAGAACTTATCTAAATAAGTCTAATATCTTGATACTTCAAAATTGGAGAGGAAGAAATTTTAATATAAGAATTCTAGGACAGATTTCCAATGGTTCTGGTCCCAATTGCCACTATCACAGTTTTAGCTTTTATTTTGTAATATTGGCATTTATTTCCCTGTCTAACCCAGATCTTGAAGAGCAGAAGTCCAAAACATTTGTAAAAAAAGACCAACTTAACATTTTAGGAAGTGAGGCAAGCTTTAGACAGTACTGACTCTAAGAATAAGCAAAGACGTTTAATTTTGCTTCAACTACTTTGCCCTTCTTCATCTCAGCATAGGTTAGGAAATCTCAAGATATTAAAAGGCAGACCTCTTTGATGAACAAAGACAAATATAATAATGCCTAATGGAAAATACATTAGTGAATGGAAAAAAATGGTAAACTGTGTTATCAAGGATAACTAAATATATAGTAGTAGATACTCATGGGGAAGGAGAGGAGCCCTTCTCTCGGACCAATGTATTTGAACTCAGACGGAGTTCTGTCTACTGAAGTGTTTTTTCTGAAAATGCTTGCATAGGCCATGTTTTTTTCCTCCTTCTGTCTTAAAAAAGTTTAATCCATTTACAGGTAAAATATCATTAAATATTGTTTTTCTTTCAATCCCATGGGTTATGAGTATGCTTACCCAACCACAACTAACCTCATTGTTATAAATGATTGTGACCTTGTGGTGCTTCCCTGCTATTTGGGCTTCTCAGGATCTCTCCAGTTCTCTATATTAATGTCTTACTGCAACTAGGACTGGTTTAGAGGTGATGGTACATGAGCAGGAAGGACTCCACCTTATTTTCAAACCAAGAAACAACTCAGTGACCTGACAGCTGAAACCACCTTTTGCTTTTATACTGAGGAAAAGTGATGGGAAGCCACTGAGAGACAGTAAATGTGAGCCACTTTTAAATGCCAGCCTAGCTTTAAATGGTGCTTTGACAACACACAGAAAACTATTTATTTTGGATTTACAGGATTTCTGCAGAGTTGGTGCAAATACAATGAAAATTGTAATGTTTACATAATCTATAAATAAAACAGTAAAGAAACCCAAGTTCCACCAGGCTCACAAGTCAAAAAGGAGTAGGAATAAACAAGATAATTAATACATGGATTTTTTTCCATAATAAACAATGAACTCCTTGATATACACATATTTGCAGATATGTAAAAGCATGCAAAACACAGAGAAAATGAAAATTTTTATCGAGTTCCATTTCCCAAAATACTACTAACAAGAAACAGTCAAAGGTTTCACAGAAAGGAACTGGTTTCTTGGATTCACAACTAGCATTTCTTAAGAGTGGGTTAGATCCTAGAAAGGCACAAAAACCACTCAGATAACATTTCCTAGAGATAAAATTATTTGTAAAATACAGCCTTTCAAACAGAACACAGTCTAACACTACATGTATGAAATTGTCCACATGAATATGTGTATTCTTCCTCACTCACCCAAAACATAAAATATTCACTAAAAATGTGACCTCATTATCATACATAGTAGAAAGATGACCCTTGATAAACTGAAGTTGTAAAATATCAACCTCAAGTGTTTGAGGAGGCAGAGGGAATTACATATTTTGGTTCTTCAGTTTCCTCAGGATTATTTTTTGATAGTTCATCCAAAATTAATGGAGATGCCTCTTAGTTCTTTGGAATCAATGCAAAAGACACTTTATTTTCCCCAGAATCTACTACCTATATAATGTAACTGTTTCCATTTCTAATCTTCAAAGTAAACTACAACCAATGAAAGTGTAATGCAAAAAGTTTCATTAGGCTCATCTCCATAGATACAGGATTAATGAAAGTCTATTTTTCGTGTAGATATCCTAATATATTTATGGTACTACTATAATTTAAAAAAAAAAATACACTGGCGAGGGAATCACCAAACATACAGATAAAGCAAGATTTGAAAAGTGAAGATAATTTTAGCAGAATCAATAAAGTTTGCTTTGGGATTTGAGAAAGCTTAATTGAACGACCTGGAATCCTTATATTGCTTACACTTACCACAGTGTTGCCAGGAAATAATAAAATGCATTTGAAAAATTTCACATTATTTTCATTGAGTACCAGTAGAACTTAGGCATTCAATTTCTGCCTAACTCAAAAAAGGAAATATAAACTGTATCTTTCTTTATAGAGTATATATAAGGCTGAAGAAGACTTTCAGTCACTGAGAGTTATGGGGAATAAGAACATTCTTCTTTGTTTCCTGCTGGTATTATATATTCAGCTTGAAGGAAGGCCTACTGAAGAGGCTTTGGAAAGGTGTATTTTGTTTTTCAGTGGACCACTACTGCTCAGGTTGGTTAGATAAGAGATGCAGATTCTGGAAGTGGTAGGCTGTGTGCCAGGATTCACAGATTAGACGGGAGGTGTTTATGCATTGCTACATTTGCAGACTTTCATAAAAATGGGTATAAAGGCACCATTTCTTAAGCTAGCACCAATGGAATAGAGAAGATGTTGAAGTCTCTACTTAGCTTGAACTATTTGGCCTAGAATGTTTAACAAGTGTTTGCGAGGTTTTTTACATCCTTATCAGTAAGTTTTCTAATATTGGCAAGGAAAACTCATGACCATGAACTAAAAATTTTAGTTCTTTAGGCTTTATCAGCAAATGCCTACTCCTGAGTATATGTTTAGGCTTTACACCAGAGCTGCTGCTAAGGGATTTCCAAAAGCCCTGTGTGACTTCCTTTTGCCACTTGTAGTGCAGTCAGGGAAAACTTACCTTCAAGTTTTAATACGTCCGTCACAAGACTGATTTAAGGCATCTGCAGAAACCTCTTTTTGGGCAATGTTTCTCTAAATAATTTCTTTTACAGTCCACCAGTAACTTCCTTATGAAATGTGTGCTTTGACACAGACCAAGAAAATGTGGAAACCAATGGGACAGTTATTACCAGCTTTGCTGACAATAGAGTCAGGCACTTGAAGTTTTGAAAGTGTCAGGCCAAGAGTGGCAGAGACATCTGAAGGCTTGTCAGAACATTGCTCCTGGACTCAGCTCTCTCTCTCACCAGTGCAGGTTCCTAGACTTGATGCACAGTAGGGACCAAGACTGGAATGACCTACTGGGATAAAACAAAAACTAATGGAAGGAGGTCATTGTTACACCAAATCCTGATCAACTCTTTTTTTAAGGCTATGGAAAAAAAGTTATGGAAAAAGCCCATTAGTTTTCTTTTTTTGTGTTGGTAAGGAGAACATTCTGGACCATCCAACCTTTTGGGAACTTTCAGATATCATGTGGAGCCCTTCAGCAGACAGGGATGTGCTCAGTTGTCATTTGCAGACCCCCTACAGCTAATTAGGAAGAGGAGTTGAGAAGCCAGCTGTTAGTTAAATGCCAGAGGCTATGGATACGTCTACACTGTAACTCAGGTGCTAAGCCTGTTTTCATACTCTGACCTCTATTCATTTTCTTCCAAGGAAAGCAGAGATTTAAGCTGCTATTTGGAAGAAATCAAGTCTTCCCTGAGATGAAATCCACTAATTATTTTGGCGATAATTTATTTTCAGAAAATACTAGTTCAGCTTGTTCAGCTCTACGCAGTTTTTCTATGTAATTCTAGCAAATTTGTTCTCTTGACTATCCTCTCACTAACTCATAGCATGCTCCATGGTGTGCATTACTTACACATTACATTATAAAGACACCACTGCAGCAGGCTGAAATATTCTGGAAGGTCACAACATAAAATAAATATATCTTAGGCCATGGGGCCTTCCTGTGGACTCCAGAGGAGACAGTGGGTGAGGTGGTCCAGAGCATAGCCCTGAGGAGTATGGATTTGAGCCACTCTGTGCCACCTGGTGTAGGATTGCACCCTGAGGGGAAGTCTGTAGTAATGTGGCTGTAGCTATTGCTGCAGAGATAAAATTGAGAGTTCCTAAACCGGGGAGGAAACAGAGGGATTTTAGAGGATTCTCAGAAGAATTAGTAAGATCTTGGGAGGAAAAATATTTACAATCTATTCAGACAAAATAAAATAAGATAAAAGGGATGATGGATGAAAAACACACCAGTTGGATAAAAGAAGCTCATTCTACTTCTGCCAATTTTTCATTGTAATATGCCTCAACCAGGCCTCAAATAGAGATTTGCTCCACTATAATTCCTGCATTCAGTTACCATTGAAATATATTTATTGCTGGTGGTTAGCAGCCAGCCTTTGAAATGGTCCACTAAGTGCCTCATTTTTATATTATTTAGTCAGAAAAAGCCATAATTTAACTTTGTTTTGCAAGTATTCTGACAGGAATAAAGGAAGGCTTTTCTTTATTTTGCTGTCCAGCAGTTGGGTTGCAGAACATTTGGCATCTGAACACTTGAGCGTTAAATGCAGCATCTTTTCTCCTTGAGCAGGGTGATGTGCACTGAAGGCTCAGCTCTCCTTCCTTCTCATATCCCAGATCCTTGGAGAGAGAAGAAGCAGAACAGTTCCTCGAGCCAACATGAGGCTTTGCTTCAGAGACACTGTAGGAAGGATTGTGCCATTCTGGCAGAAATGAAGAACAATTGTTCTTTCTGTTGTTGAAACTTCTCTTCAGGAAAATATATGGACCAGGGGGATGAAAGATCTTGAACTTTAGACCTGCTGCATCCAGCACGTATGCCACCATCTGGGATATGCCACCAACTACAGGAAGCAACCTATGTGAAAATGGAAAATGTGCTACAAATGCAATGGTCTTTTTGAAGAATTTCTGCTTCCCAGAGAGATTTGATAGTCCTGCTCCAGCACCAGCTGGGGTGTGGCAGACAGTCTGGCCAGGAATATCGGCAGAAATGTGGGCAATGCCAAGTGAAATCTCTCCATGCCTGTGTGTGGCCTTTCAGGAGCCCATGTGGAGGCGATGCAGTGTGGCAGCCCTGAGAGCTCACTGCAGCAGCAAGTTCCTCTGCAGGTAAAGGTGCTCAGAGCTGGTCTGCCCAGCCACACAGTCCTGAATGAAAGGGG
This sequence comes from Toxostoma redivivum, assembly GCA_013397375.1. NCBI lineage: Eukaryota > Metazoa > Chordata > Aves > Passeriformes > Mimidae > Toxostoma > Toxostoma redivivum. The sequence goes on along the minus strand of VXBI01004676.1, from coordinate 887,506 downwards.
ATTGCTCTGGGCAGGTTTGGTGGGGGCACTCATTCTTTTATTGACTTCTTTCTTAGCAATAGAGGTATAAGGAAGTGAAGGATCTGTTGCAGATACAGAAGAAATCATGTGCATTTATGCTAAATTCTAATTTGAGGCTATTAACATAGAGCATTTGACCTCCATAGGAAGTGTAATGCAAAAGAGAGGAATAGTTTTTTTTACATCACTCCCAGGAGAGTACCTAAGGGGAATCATGTCAGTTTTCTTCTGGGTGTATTTGCTCTGTTTACTAGCTTGGAAAGTTTTTTTGTTAGTTTGTTATACTAGGAAATGTTGAAATGCTGGGACAGGGAAAAAAAAGCCTCAAACTTTTCTTAGGCTGTTATAGTCTTATAAATTTAAGTAGTAAAGTAAATAAAGTATTGTGTCTGGCAGTCCTCTTTAACTGTGATAGACATTTATAGTTACAAGCACAATGGATTTTGTTAGCCATCACTTTACCTCCACAAAATCTCTCCGTTTACTACAAGCCTGGTCGGAACAATGACCCCAAATTAATGATAACCAAAACCAGTTCTACAGGCACTCTCTAGTTTTGTTTTAATTGTAGAAATCTTAGTTTATATGCAAAATTTTATTATGCGATCTAACAGCTCTTGTTCAGGATCACTTTTCTTCCTCTTTGGGCAGCTAAGTCCTTTGCAGAGCTCAAGCATAAATACTTATGTGTATAGGCATACCCAAGATCTGTGAATGGGTCTTTTGGTCTTTTCAGTAGTACTACCACCACTACTACTACTACTACTACTATTATTATTATTATTATTATATTTTATTGTTTTGTTTTGTTTTACTTAGTTTTATTTTCAGCTGCTCATGGTTCAACATGCAAGTAGTTCCGAAGTGAGCCTAGTTGTTGAGATGGGTATCTCATTCAGAGAAAGCAAGCAGACTTAAAACATGCATAACTTGATTCAATAATCATGGGACACTCTACACTGGCACAGCTTTCCTGGTGCCCTCTTCCTCACCTTTCTTCAACATATACTGTGGCACATCCTGAAAGAGAAGTCTCCCACCACCACTTCCTTGATATTGATATAAAGGCAGCTTCACATCCACCCAGATTCTTCCCTTTCCTCAGTAACCATGAAAATACATCCATCTTTTCCTCTCTCTGACTGCGTCTTTGGACTTCAAGCCAGGTAAGAGTATGAGCTATAAATTGAAGTGAATTATCCAGCTGGGTAAATAAAGTAAGACGAAAGGGAGAAAAAGGGAAATGTGTTTCCTATCACAGAGTTTAAAAAACAGACTTGGCACACAAGGGGAAAAAACAAAACAGGAAGCAAGTCTCTACATATAAATTAAACTTTTTCACCCTCAAACTTTTTAGATAGCCCAGGAGTAATAAGTACGTGTGTTTCTTGGACCAGCAAAGCAAGCATTCCAACACTAAATGGCTTCCTGTTCAACACGTTCAAAGCCAGAGACTGTTTTTGGGGGTTGGTTAGAAATATGTGTGAAGTATGCACTTTTACTTCAGGCCAAATAAAATGTTTTTAATCTCCCTCCCATCCCCCCCCCAAAAAAAAATAAGGAAAAAAAATTCAAAAAAGGAAAATGTGACTGAAGTTTTCTCTTTCACTAAGGAAGTTCAATGATTAGCCTTCAGTTAAAGTGCAAATACTCTCAGTTCCATGTAAAGATACTTAAAAGGGAACTGGCCAATGTCATTCTACACTGGCATTTGATGCTGTTGAGCTATAATGAGTAGGTGCATACAGGAGCTGAAGAACTTGGCCCCATGCAAAGACAAGAAAACATCAAATATTTGAGGGTGTGAAGTGTGTTACAGCATTTTCCCCCATTAGTGTAAAAGCTATAATTCATAAATTGTTGATCCATTTTCTTCTTCTACCACACCAGCCTCAAATATTATTTGGTACTACATTTTGTTTGCCCATAGATCTTTAGGTTTTTGTTTGGGTTTTTTTTAGGTTTACAAGATTTGATTACATGGCCAAAAATCAAAGTGAGACACATGGGAAAAAAGCATGGAGCACCATATGCCATGCCAATGTGAAGGGATTTTCTAGTTCCTCAGTGAAGCCACAGAGTACTTCTTGCAAAAAAAAAAAAAAAAAAGAAAAAAATTAAAAAGTGCACTTTTTTTTTTTCTTACAGCTGGCAGGCAATAGGTACGTCTAACTAACCTAGACCTCAGTTTGTCTGTTTCTATAATTTCAATAATTATTGCTTCTAGTAACATATTTTCTCCCAACTCCAAGGAAACAGAAGCCATGTAAGTGGTAGCCAACTATTTTCTTTTAGTATTTTTCTCATTCCAGTGTTTTTGAGCAAACTCAGGTTCTAAACACTGTCCTGTTTCAATATTTGAAGAATGCTATGTACTGAGTACTGTCCAAGCTGGTATGTTGTTGTGAGGCATCAGTCCTGTCTGTTGCTCCTATCCCACCTCGAATGAACTGAACTGCATATTTTGTTTTGGTCCTTCTTGCCTAATTTTTACTAAAACCCAATGAACTAAAAAAAAAAAAAAACAAACCTGACCAATCCCCCTTTCCCCCACTGCTAGGTCCTTATGAACATATATTTTTGGGTTTTCACTTGAAGAAAATGAGTCCTAGGCAGACTCTCAAGTCTCACCTAAATCAGTAAAATTGAACTTGTGCTGATTTGCACCAGAATAAGCAAGGATTTTGTTTAGGCCCTGCCAAATATAGTACTCTTTTCAGAGGTTCTGCTGAAGACAGAACTAACAAAGTTAGTGTAAGTTAATGAATGCTAGATAGTCTTCGCTGATGACTCATCCCTGGACTTCTAAATACTTCAATACCATACCATACTTGATATCCAGAGCTATTCCTGGCAGTGGGGACACCAGTGGGAGAAATGACCAGTAAAGGATAGGTTTCCCTCCTTGAAAGACCAGCTTTCCCAAGCAGAGTTGTAGGAATCCAGTTTCTACTGAATCTGTGGCAGTTGCTCAGTGAGGCTCTTCTGCTACCTCCCTGGAGCACTTCAATTCAATTTCAGTTCAACTCCATTGTCTTCCACCCTTCAGATGCCTTCCTTCCCACAGGCCCATCTTCCCATATTCCCAAAATAAAAACACCATGTCTGTTTGTTATTCTGAGCCTTGCAACTTCCTTTCCCTGACCTTCACCATTAATACTTTAGAGTTTCTCTTCTTGTTCCTTCTCATATAATATGATATTCCAATGTACCAGTAATTTTTCTGATGCGTTAAATCAGTCATTAGTAAAGTAATATTAATTTTTAGGAAAGGGAATAGGTTTAGATATTATGGAAACTTCAGGGTCGAAACTTTCTGTACAGTTGGGTTGGTCAAAATTAAGGCTCACAGCAATAATCAATATCAACAGGTTATAATCCAAGATCATACACTTTGGTATAATCAATGTTTCTTGTAACTCAGTCTGTTCTTCTAAAATTTTCTTTTGAAACACAAACCTTTCCCTTGCAACATGAGAAAAGAAAGATCTGAGAAATATTATGAAGATGCACATGAATTTTATGTGTGAGCTGTAGCAGTTACTCCTGAGCTGCCCACATATACTCTTTTGAGGGAAGATATAAATAGAGCATGGAAAAAGAAGAAAAAAAAAGAAACATAGAGCAGGAGAGAGAAGAAAGGAAAGGAAGGAAAAGAAAAGAAAAAGAAAAGAAAAAAGAAAAGAAAAGAAAAGAAAAGAAAAGAAAAGAAAGAAAGAAAGAAAGAAAGAAAGAAAGAAAGAAAGAAAGAAAGAAAGAAAGAAAGAAAGANAAAAGAAAAGAAAAGAAAAGAAAAGAAAGAAAGAAAGAAAGAAAGAAAGAAAGAAAGAAAGAAAGAAAGAAAGAAAGAAAGAAAGAAAGAAAGAAAGAAAGAAAGAAAGAAAGAAAAAGAAAGAAAGACAGCTAAAATTGGAAAAGAAAATGAATGCAAAAGAAATATTTCACATAGAATTTATGGTAGTTTAAATCCCTATTTCTTTTGCCAGGTAGAGAAATCCTAAGCCTGTTACATGATCTTAAACATCTTTCCAAGTGCTTCAGTGAATTTCTGCCATTACCAATATGGGCAGAAATTTACTATATCAGCTTCCCAGACACTGAACACAGTGTTGGCAGAGCTGATAGATATTAACTCAGTGAGTCAGAGAGGGTGTTCTTTTTTTATCTTCAAGGCACACAGGAGCAGCTCCAGCCATGCTGCCCCTGCAGCTGCTGCAGAAAGCTGGCTGGCCAGCGTGATAAGGCTGGGACTGCTGATGATTGGTACTGCAAGACTTACAGTATGGTAAGTTCAAGCTGTTCCAGAAGGCAATAAGACTACTACTGACATCCTGGAGTAGTTCCCTGAGGTCAGGTCAGTCATACTCAGGAAGCTAGGGAAAACCCCAACAAACAATACTATTGCTGTCATAGTATTATGTATGCTATACTATGTATGCATAGTATAGCATACGTAGTTGCAGGAAGCATTATCTTGGTGGATAGTGTTTGTCCGTGACATTATTTACTCTGGAAAATTTCACATTTAACTTTTTTTTTCTTGCCCAGTCCTAGCATACACCCCTTTCAGACACAGCTGCCTAAACAAAGTAGTTTTGTTTTGTGGAAGCAAAGTCCATACATTACTATTTGCTTAATGGGAATTTGTTTTGTTTGTTGGCAGGAAGGTTTTGGAGTATTTTCTGCACCTCTCCTAAAGACATAGCTATGGTTGAAGGTGGTCAGGATAGAAGAGAGCAAAGAATACACTCTGCACTCTGTAGAAGCACAGCATGAGAGCAGCCTGAAGGTGCTTTGAAGCAGCTGTGTGTGCCATGGAGATATTGAATGGTTGACTTCTGCCCAATGGAATAAGTGGATGAAGTAACAGCCAGAGTCTCAAGTTGCTCTTCAAGAGACATGAGTTTTTGTTTTCTCTGATTTTTCCATTCTTTTCTGATTTCAGCATTCCATCCTTTGAATCATTTAAGAAGTCTAAATTTCAAAACCAAATACTCACTGAGAAAGTTAGGCAATGCTGACCTATAGCTAGGAAACAACGGCCATTTCTCCCAGATGAATGCATTACTCTGTGCTTATCTTGTCCTTGTACTTTTCCTTTTCCACATTTGGCCACAGGACAAGGAAGAATGCCAGGGAGATGGGCGCACTTACTTCTTGTGAGCAAACCTACTGACCAGGTACACCCCATCTCTGCTACCATACTGCATTACTCTGAAGAAATCTCCTTCAAGTCACCCCAAAACATCAAACCTACAGGACTTATTAGAGTTTAGCAGAAGGGACTTTGGTCTTTTTTTCAACAATGCTTGGGTTCATCCTGTTGATCTGTACCATTTTGAAGAGGGATATTGAGGACCTGGGGCTGTGTTCATTAAGTGATTTGGACAGTCTTATTTACGTAGGGATTGTTTTTTCAACACAGTCACAACCATATTGACCCATCACATTTCTGATGAACAGCCAGATGGGTACCAGTTCCCTTCAGGGAGATCAGGAGTGCTGTCCCAGACTGTCTTAATACAAGTTTCCAGCTATTTCCAGCTTACAAAAATTCCAAAGTCTTTTGCAACTCACTAGAATAAGGGCTGCAAGTCTTGACAGTGTGACTTCAGGTTTCCTTGAGTGCTATACTGCAAGAACAGCCAACGGGAAGTCAGTGACAGTCTAACAGGAAATAAATTGCAACTCCTACAGGAATTTATTTTCTAGTCTGCATAAGTTACTGATGCACTAGTACAGTGTTAAAGAGCATTTGCTTGACTGTTATACACTGGTAGATGTCAAGGTTCTGGGTACAATGACTGACCTGTTCCATCTGCACCTGACAGTGCTCCTCTGCCTGCAGGGCTCCTCTTCCCCTTAGGGTATCTCTCCTACATTAAGTATCTTGATGGGAGATTGAACCAAATTCGAGTGCAATGCCAGTCTAGGTGATTGAATATAAGTGATAAGTGATACTTACTGTTTATTAGCAGTAAAGCCTTTTCAGGGACCAATCACATTGTAAACAAGCAAGTCTCTCTTTCTTCCTGGTTGTCAGTTAGTATGTACACACACACACACACCCCCACACCCACACATGTGCATACACATATGTGAAAGAGCCCAAATTAATTTCAGGAGTGCCCAAATGGCATTGAGTGTGCTGGAAAATGACATCAATGCAAGGCTAATGTTACTAGATGTGAAGGCTGCCATCACTGGAGAAATGCTCCAACCTGGTAATTCAGGAATGGGAGCTAAACCATTTTAGCCAGCTTGTTATAAAGACACCATATATTCACTGTGGAGTAATTCATCAGCATCTTATAGAAAACAGGGACTGGAGATTTGCCATATCTTAGTGGTGCTTGAGAGTCGTGATTGCTTCTGAACAGTATGGAGCAGTCTGTCAAGAGACATCCAAAGTGGAAAGATGCAAACAAGTAAGGGGGAAAGAACCCTCAGAACCTAACCCTCTGCTTATGCTAAGGGTCCTTTTTCTTTTCTTTCTGTGCATTTAGAAAGTGGCCGATGTGATACATTTTGCAAATAGAAAAAAATACATGCACAAGAGCTGGGAACATCTTGTACACAGATGTGAGTCAGTACTTGGCAGGTGGCTAACGGGAGTCAGATTTCCCAGACAATAATTGCATTTTCAAAATAAGAATTAAAGAGACAAGAAAAAAATGACTTATTCCCATTAACTGAGAGTGTGAACTCTGGAGCTTTTTTTCCACATAATTGATTCTACATCATTTCAGAGGTTGCCTGCATAAAACATCCAGGAATGATAAGCTGAATCTTGCAAGGATTTCACTTTCTAAATGGGTACAGGTTAAATGACTACATGTTTCTCTCCTCCAAGCTGTTCAGCTATTTCTAATCTAGAAACTGTAAAGACATGATAACAATATAATATAGTGTTCAAACATGTCCTGTGAAAATGTCACAAGAGGACTCAACTATCAGTGTAGTTAGCCAAGGAGAATGGCATGTGGCACACCATTTGTTTTTTTGTTACTGTGGATCAGAAAAACTTTTCTATAGCAAGACTTTTCCATACTAAATTGAGGACTATGAATTCAGGCATGTCTTCTACTTCTGTGGAAAACAACACCCAGCTTCCTCTTAGCCTTGCAGGACCATGACTTGGGCTTACAGCACATTTCTTAATTTTGTCATAAAGTTACGGATGTGGCCAGAACCACAGAGCTGTAGGTGGATTTTGAATCTGTACATTGCAATTTGACTTTTAATTGCTAGTGATTTCAGTGTTTGGTTATTCTGTCAGAATCAGTCTTTTTAATAAGCCTTTGAAAACTGTCTGTTCAAAAACAGTACATGAGAAGATGCTTGCCTTTGGGAGAAATATTCCTGGCTGTCTACCTGTTTACATGCCTGTTTGTTTATCTACTATTCTACACATTGCTGACTATGGAAAAGTAGAATGCCAGTAGTTTGAACAAATTAGTTTTGGGGCAGAAGTATACTTGAAAGTTTGTGTTCAAATTTCCTGATGAAAAGGCACACTCTTGTGTTGACCTCTGGCTGTTGTAATGAAACAGATCTCCTCTCCAGGTAAGGAGTCTCTGTTGTGCCCTGGAAAATGTGTTTTAACCAGAGAACTCTGCCAAAAGAGGGAAATAAGAACATAAAGCCCCCAGCATATTGGCATTAGGTTACCAGTTCTGTTTACAGTGAGATATGGAATATTTTAATATTTAATATTTTTTCTGAATTTGTCCCCAAATTTTCTGTCAAAAAATTTTGCTTTCTTCTTAAATTCCAATTTTCAATGCAGCTCTAGGTGTTTTGTGTTTGTTTGTTTGCTTAATGCAGGATAGGGGTAGGCCATGGAAAAGTATGATCCATATAGTGTTGGATTTTCACAGAAGCTGCATCTGAGAAAGTGTAAGCCACAAGAACACTGTTAGACTACACATCCTTCACAGGACTTTTTAAGCTTCTAGCTGCAGTTTGTCCAGGATGTTATAATATTTTTCCATAATATTGTCCTTTAACATGCATATATCAGTCCAAAGAAAGATGAGTGGGTAGAAACCACATCTCCATGAGAGCCAAATATCAGCACAAAACCAGTGGGGTGCAATGCTTTCCAAGTGACATAAGTGCCCTGCCATGAGATGGGTCAATAGCTCAGAACAGGATACATTTTTTATTCATTTTATTAGGCCAAAAGGAGATTTAGTGAGACAGAAAGTGCACAAGCTAGCCGACAGATTATATGTTTAAAAAAAAGACTTATAAAAGTACTTTGCTGGGAAAAGTGAGATTAAATATTGCAAGCCATGTGTTATGGTACTTGAAAACTAAAATGAAGAATTTTTTTTGTATCGTCAGCTTCCTTTTTCTAAGCAAATTCCTGGGGATACTTACAGCATTACAATTCCCAGTTATTTCCCATGATTGAAAGCTTCCAGGCTACCCACCCACTGTTAAAGGAAGTACTTGTCTTGGCAGAAAACCTCACTGTCAGCTCAGTCCTGACTGGGGCCAGTGGGAAATTTCTGGTTGTCCAAAATACAGCCGGGTTGAGTTCTAAGGGACTTAACTTCCTGGGGCTCATGAGGATGTGGAAATTCTCAAGAGTGCACTTGTCTTTGGAGTCATCATGTGCATGACAGATATTAAAATTTGGGCTGTGACTTGGATGTACCCAAGGGAGAAGGGGCAGCCTTTCTGCATCTGGTGCTCAAGGTCCCCCATGTGGCTGTGAGAACAGCTTCCTGAGGTGGTGAGTTCATCCTGCCCAGGGAAAATACACCCAGGATTCACTGATAATCTGTAGAAAGATTCCAGAATCACAGTATGGGTCAGGTGGAAGTGTCATCTTGTCCAATTTCCTTGCTCAGTCAGGGTCATGCTAGAGCACATGACACGGGATTGTGCCCAGGAAGCTCTTGAATATCTCCAGTGGGGGAGACTCCACTCATAAGAGAGATGTTCCAGTCCCTTAACTATCCTTGTTACCCTCACTGGACCTCCAGAGGCTCCATGTCTCTCCTGTACTGAGGAGCTCAGGACTGGACACTCCAGATGTGGCCTCAACAGGGCTGAGTAGAGGGGCAGGATCACCTCCCTTGTCCTGCTGGTGATGCTCTTCCTAACACACCCCAAGGTTCTGCTGGCCTTCTTGGTCACAAGGGCACACTGCTGGCTCCAGCCCAGGTCCTTCACCACCTCTGCTTTCCAGCAGGTTCGCCCCCAGCACTGAGGCCAAGCTGGCAGTGAGGGTCTGTTGCTTGTTTGTTTTTGGCCTTTCTGTGGATGCAAGTTATTCAGTGGGAATAAATACTCCATGGCCTGAAAGTAGTATCTCTGTTTCCGGGCTCCAGATAAGAAAAGATATAATATAAAAAGTGTGTTATAAAAAGAACAAAATATTGACCTGTTCCTGTGGTGAATGGGTGTGAGTGGGCTCAAAGTGCTGTGCTGTTACTTTTCCTGATCCCTGAGTAGAGATCGCTGTTCATAAAAACAAACAAACAAGAAGCTAATTTAAAGCATTTCAAATCCAGTTATCTCTGAGCTTCAGAAGAATGGGCACCAACTAGTTCTGTATCTGGAGTGTGATGTCCAGTTCTGATTTTAAGTCATAGCTTATACTTTCATGGACATTTAGGGTAAGGTTTATCCTGCCCTAGTTCTCAACAAGTTACTTCATCCTAATAGAATTGCCCAGTTCGTGGGAAGTCTGCTTTCAGATGTCCTTGAAGAATTTCTTAATCATCTGGCTTTTGGAAAACTTGTTTTCCAAAAACAAAACTCGCTCTCCAAACAGCTTCTGTTAAAGAGGAAACCTTATGTAGTGAGGAATCCAACATTCCCTGGGCCAGAAAAAAAGGGAGATGGAGCACGACACTTAAGGGTTAGCAGGCTGCAGGGCAGTTTCTATATTTTACCTAATGTTTTTATAAAATGACTCATTCTTCTTTGGGCATCAACCAAAATCTTGGGTAAAGCAGGTACCAAAGCTCAGCTTGTGCCATCTGACTTGCTCTAGGCAGCTCTGAGTGATAAAGTACGCATGGTTTGGTGTTCAGGGCTCAGGTGCCCATCTCTGCTGAGGCCTAGTAAAAGGAAACTGGATATCTAAGTTTTTGAGCACAGCCAGAAAAATCTAGTGTTGCAACAATACCTGTGCTACAAAAGCTTAGTTTTGCTTTTGTATCTAATGTCCACTCTGATCTATACATACTGCATGTGTCCTGTGCCTTAGTATTCACCTGTGTGTATTTCTTTATCTCCAACCTTTTGACTCCTGCTCCATTACAGGATTATTTTTATTTAGACCTACAGCCTTTAACAACCAAATGTTTTTGGCTGGACTGAGTTCTGTATCAAAATGCTTTTTCCTTTTGGTACAAAAATTTGTAATTCTCTCTAACATCTCTTCCCCTTCAGCAGTCACTTGAAGGGTAAAATATCTACTAGTACCAAATGCAGTTTTGGTAATGGGGTACTTGTCCAGAATAAACACTTCTCCACAGCATTTGTGTACTTCAAACCATTCCTCATTAATACAGTTTATTTTAAATTTAGCATAACGTTGTAACTGGAGACCATTTCACTAGTGTCTATTAATACTGGGTCAGATTCTGTGGCATTGGATACATCCAAAAAGTCCTTACTTGAACCAGAAAGTTCTGTTTAAAGTAATGGCAATTTAATTCCTTTTTTACTGCCTAATCTGGCCCACATTTAGGGATGCATCAAGATGATAAAAAAACTTCATAGAAAAAGATTTAAGCTCTTGAAGAAAGTGATAGCTGATGTCACAAGTATCATTCTTTCCAAATCCTCCTTATAGCAGTGTAGAGTGGGGATCTTCTGCTGAAATGGTTGCCAGTATTTTCAGTTTCACACATTTTTTTCAAGGGGTTATAACCTTCCTAACAGTAGTTTGAGCAGAAGGCTGTTGTGAAAGTGTCTTTTCCTATCTTGGAAGAGTGATATTGGATTTAAATTGAAAAGTAAAATAACTGTTAATATTTTTTAGATACTTTTCTGAGACATTTGTTCATGTATTAAAATGACATGTGGAAGCAGTTAGCAAAATGTTCACTTTAAAAAGAAGGAAGCATAGAGTGGAGAAGGACAAGCATTCTTTTTTTTCATCCCTTTAACTATTGTAAGAAATCTGTTTTTAACAGTGATATGTGTTGTGTCAGCACCACAGAGGGGCTTGAGTCCTATGTAAATGGAGGCATCTGCTATACTTCTTTCAAAAGATCTGGCACTCTTCATTTCTGTTGATTGGAGGGCTCTCAGCCTCTCTCCTGGGGTCACACATAAAGCCAAGAGTTAATCACACACCCAGAAAGACTCACCGCTGCACTGCTACGTTCTGACAAACACACTGTGTTTGCAGTTCCTGTGTTCCCACCTAGTCTTCTGTCAGTGCTGTGCTTTCATTTAAATCTTCCTTGTGGGTTTTTTTTTCTGCTTTGTACTTGTAAAAAGGGAAAAATATCCCCTGTTCATCGTCTTGCGAAACAAATTAAACCAGTCTCACTTACCTTCTGTGTAACTTTTTTA
>VXBI01004676.1:802476-874477 GCA_013397375.1 Toxostoma redivivum | reverse complement strand
ATCTTATATATATATATATATATATATATATTCCTGGTTGAGATGTAAGACTAATATAAGGAAAAAATGTCTGCAGTCCAGGGAGGTTGTTTTTCTTCCTTCTAAGAGGTAGAGCAAAAGCCCAACTGGGCTATTTGTTGGTATCCTGAACATTATTATTCTCAGAGTCTCATTAAAACAAAAGAAAACAAAACAAAACCCTTGCCTTNAATTGAAAAGTAAAATAACTGTTAATATTTTTTAGATACTTTTCTGAGACATTTGTTCATGTATTAAAATGACATGTGGAAGCAGTTAGCAAAATGTTCACTTTAAAAAGAAGGAAGCATAGAGTGGAGAAGGACAAGCATTCTTTTTTTTCATCCCTTTAACTATTGTAAGAAATCTGTTTTTAACAGTGATATGTGTTGTGTCAGCACCACAGAGGGGCTTGAGTCCTATGTAAATGGAGGCATCTGCTATACTTCTTTCAAAAGATCTGGCACTCTTCATTTCTGTTGATTGGAGGGCTCTCAGCCTCTCTCCTGGGGTCACACATAAAGCCAAGAGTTAATCACACACCCAGAAAGACTCACCGCTGCACTGCTACGTTCTGACAAACACACTGTGTTTGCAGTTCCTGTGTTCCCACCTAGTCTTCTGTCAGTGCTGTGCTTTCATTTAAATCTTCCTTGTGGGTTTTTTTTTCTGCTTTGTACTTGTAAAAAGGGAAAAATATCCCCTGTTCATCGTCTTGCCAAACCAATTATACCAGTCTAACTTACCTTCTGTGTAAATTTTTTAGCATTCCTGATCTTTTGAGAAGGTTTCTTGTACTTCACCTTCACTTGAATATCGGTCATTATACAAGTGACTTTACCTGTTCACAGTACATTCAGAATCTTGCCTGTCCACATTGGGAAAAGATGCTTTAATGAAATTTCTACTGCCCTTAGTCTTATCACGTTAACATTTTCAAACAGTATGATAAGAGTTTGGAGTGAAATTTATCATCTCTCAACTTGAAAACACTATTCCTTGTCTTATCCTTTTCCATTCACCGTGTGCTTAGGGATGTCATCTCCTGTGACCTGAATTCATATTCACCTCATTTAGACACTGCCACTTGACAGCTGCCATCTAGTCCATGCTATCTCTCTAGGGTAGGGCTCTAACTGAAGTGAGGCAATTCAGTTCTGATCTGAAGGTGAAAAGACTAGTGTCTAAAGGTAATGGTCTCTCTCCTTTAACTACAGAAGGATCCAGAAGAACTGACTTGACCATATGCCATAACTTTGTCATGGTTATGTGATATGAGTCCTACTCCATTATTAGCATGTGTACTGAGAAGTATATTCAAGTGTATTCATAGTCAAATATATTAGAAATGTGATGATGCAAAAAGGCTTGAGGGAAGACATAATGTTGCATGTTACCAATTCCATTTATAAGAACGAGGAGGCATACCTAAAGCTGTCAGTTACAATATATTAGCTGCTGCTAATAAGGAGCACTTGGTTATGTGCTCACTGTGCTAAAAAAAGGTGAGGAGCAAAGATACTCCTGACAATTAAAGTGCAGACTTGAAAAGAGAATTAAAAACTACTGTTAGAGTTCCAAGTGGTTTATCAAGACTTTTAAAATGAAATAATCCAGAGCTTTATAGCAAAGATTGCAATTTTGGCATAAAGAAGGAGCTAATGCTAGTCTTCTTTCAGCATTAAAACTGTTCAAAGTTCATGATCCACCAAGATTTCCTAACCTTATCAGGAGAACTTCAAAGAAAATGTCCGAGAGTGGGTGTCACCAGGGAAAAAGAAATAAACAGGGGCTAACATAACTATAAAATTCAGCATGCGAAAAGGTTCTAGGCAGACAGTCAAAATGACAAGAACAAATACGCAAGAGGGCAGAACTCTGTCTGCCAACAGTTACAGCAGTATTGCATTGCACTTGTGTTCCCGCTTATGGTAACGTTGAGCTAGCACAGCTCACTTGATCTTTCTGGATCTAGTCCTGATTTTCAGTGATGTGAAAGCAGAATCATCCACATGTGCCTCTTGCTTTTACTTCTCCTTTGAACTAAGAGCTGAGGAAAGTGGAAACTTCTTGTGAGTGTTGATATTATACCTTATGGAAGGCTGGGCTGAGAAGCAGGAGTTGAATGTCTTTGTATATATTCTTCTGTTACACAAGAAATTATTTTTGGAGGCAATCAAAACATTGGCCCTGGATCCTACTTCACTAAACAATGGTGTTAAGGGTTCTCTGCAAGCCAGATGAGCAAAAGTAATGAAAACACTAGTCAAAGTTCAAAGCCACATATCTTGCTTCTGATGGGAAAATGAATCAGGTACTCCAAATCTTTTCTTTCTCTAATTCTGACTTTAATGACTTAATATGTTATTCAAGATATTTTAAAACACTCTAGTTGAATAATAGTGCATCTTCAGATGTACCAGTTAATGCCTTCTGTGAAATGATTAAAAAGTATTAGAAAAAAAGATTCTGAGTATAAGGGGTATTTTTCCATTTTTTGTGTTTGTTTCAGTGCTGATGAATAGATCAGTTCTATGCCTGGCTACTAATAGTCATTATCATTGCTGCTACAACTACAGCTATAGAAGAAAAACATCTTGAGAAAAAGCAGCTGCATCACCCTTAACATAAGGAAGAAATCTGAATACTTGAAAACCTTTTAATGTACAGTCGAACACAAGCAATACTAGCCTCCCATTATTAGCATATATATCTTATATATATATATATATATATATATATTCCTGGTTGAGATGTAAGACTAATATAAGGAAAAAATGTCTGCAGTCCAGGGAGGTTGTTTTTCTTCCTTCTAAGAGGTAGAGCAAAAGCCCAACTGGGCTATTTGTTGGTATCCTGAACATTATTATTCTCAGAGTCTCATTAAAACAAAAGAAAACAAAACAAAACCCTTGCCTTTGTCTCGGGTCATTCCAGAACATTTGCCCTCTGTGGTAATGTATCCAGGCAGGAAATGTTTTTCTTCTTTCAAAATGAACAGTGCAAGGATATTGTGAAGAATTCATGTAGGATAATATGCTATCAGCACCCTCCAGTTGTTTGTTATGGCCATTTTCAGCTCAAATGGGGACACTGAGTTCACTTGAATTCTCACAGTTCTGGCAAAGTCATCTCTGTGTGACAACAAAAAACCCAACAGTCGCTTCCTAAAAAGTTTCAGAGAATTACTTTTCTCACACTTATCTTACTGTTTAATTCCACTGCTGAGAAGAAATGCAGTTTTACAACAGACTTGCCCCTTTACTGTATATTTTCAGTGGTGACTGTACAGTTTTACCTTCTCACGCAATTTGCTTCTCTCTGGAGGAGATGATAAAGAGGACATACTCTCCTGTGTCCTGTGGTTGGATGCAGCCCATGCTTAAGGTCACCCCAAAACAACAGACCCTCAATTGCAGTCATGGCTAGGGGCCTTTTCTGGAAAAAAAGGCCTTATTTTGCTGGAGGCAGCAGACTTCATAGGAGTATGGCATGCCAGAGATGCACAGTAATGTGAGGCTTCTTCATAAACATAATTTCCAATCTCAGGATGTTTCTCCACCGCAATTCTGTGTTATAAAGTTAATATGGATGCTTTATACAGAGAGCTTTATGTTCTGAAGACCAGCCATGATGCCACTTAGGTGAGGAGGGCTTCTCTCTCCGTTAAGTCACAAGACCAGGAGCAAAGCAAGCCTCCTTTTTGCACAGAGAAAAAGGAAAGAATTTTCAGCAGTAGAAACGTTCTCAGACTTCCTCAGACATTTTCCGAGAGAAAGCAGTTCTCAGGGTATTTAAGTGTCAGTGGTGTTGGCTGCTTGGTTACTTTATTGCCCAACTTGTGGCAGTTCTCCTCTATGCATATTTTGCCCGTGTCCACAAGGAAGAGCATATATAATTGCACCCAGAAAGAAAGCAAAGCTCATTTTCTAACTGTGGATGCCAGCTGGCAATTACAGGGCTTGTTTTCTTTCTAAAACATAGACTTTCTTTTTAGCCTTAGCAACTACCTCCCACTTCCTCTAAAAATATGTGTTTGATGCTTGGTAAAGATCACTGTGGTGATATTACTGATGAGAGGAAAAAGGTAGGAGGATGGTCAGGATGCTAGCCACAAATTAAGGAAACCTAAATTAAAATCTGTGTCACATACTTCCTGTGTTATCTTTGACAAATCACTGAGCCACAGAGACACAACAGACTTAGTTTTCCTCAAACTCTGTGCTTTAATTTCACATCTGTCAAACATGAAGCATAGGATTTCTGTAGCATGAGTTTATGTAAATTCTGATTGTGAGGTTTCTGATATTTGCTGTCATGAGGGCCACATTGCTTTTTAAACTAAGGCTTCCGAAAGGGTCATTAAGATATATAAAAAGAAGACTTGCTTTTACCTATTTGTTTATTCTCATCATACAGAAGCTCAGTCTGATTACAAAAATAAATACTGTGGAACTGCAGAAGAGGATTTCTTCATCAGGAACAGATGAACAAACCCTTGCAATCTTTTTGGGAGAAACTTCTCCTCTGTTGAGTTTTCCAGAAGAATAATGGTTGAAATAATAAATTCTTCTGAAAAAAATATGGTTTCCTGTTGAGGAATCCAAGGCTTTGTTTCTCAGGAATCAGACAGCTGCAGAATCTTAAAAAAAAAAGAAAGAAAAAGAATCAACACACTAGTTAGCACATGCTAATAAAGTAACTGTTAACATTATATGACATGCCTCTGGAAGAATATTTATTGCCCCAAGAATTCCCCAGTGATAGTTTTCTGACTGATTTTGTTTGTTTTGTGCAACTTAGAGTCGATTGATATGAGATTTAATTTTAAAAACATGAGGATGAGGAACAGTTTATTTTATTTAAATAATTATTTTACTTTCTTATTGCCAAGTGCCTATTCAAATCTATCAAGAAACTGGTAAATAAGTCTCAATCCTGGGCCCACTTAGGTAGGAAAGAAAATGATTGCCTGTTGTCAGAGTTGACAGTGGGCTTTTGCAAACAACAAAACATACCCAAGAACTGAGGTCAAGGGTCTTTTTGAGTGAGCCAGCCCAAGGATCAGCTTGCAATTATGTAATGTAAGTGCATTGCTGTTGTGGGATCTGTTGTCTGGGATCAGGGCTGAAGTGCTACAGAGGCCAGCACCAACAGAGTGGGAGCAGCTTACTAGAACCCACACAAAATTTCCCACAGCTTGACCCAAGCTCTTCAACATCCTCTGGAAAGAGAAATAAATTTTTCAAGAGGACAAGTTCATCTTCAGTTGCTTCCCTTAGGAAAGTAATTCTCAGTTTTGTTAGTGCAGTGCAGCAATGAACCTCATTGCAGTGGTGGCAGCTTTAGAGTGATGCCTATTTCCCACCCACCAATGCCACCTGCAAAGTTTTTACTGAGCTACTGCAGTAAAAAACTTACGAAAGTTATTTTAATCAATTGTTTTCTTCTCAAGCCTTAATATTGTTAACTTTAAGAAGTCATTAGAATGCTGGCATGAACAGTAGACAATAGTTACAGGTTTTAATGAATGCAAATGTGGGGAGGAAACCTTTTTCATCTTCTAAGAAACAGAAGGGATTAATCTAAAATGGCGTACTTAATTACCTAAATCATGCCTTCTTCAGAGCTTGTGATTATTTCTATATTTCTGAAATAAAATGTTGATGCCATTAGCTAAGAAATACTTCAATGACAATTTGAAACAAATGTCTCCAATACACATTTTAAGGGTTCATTATTCTTGGTTTGTTTTATGCCAGTTGAACATTAAAAACAGATTTTCTGAGGCTTAGGAATTATGCATCCTTTACATGAAGATTAATCCTCAATAAACATGCCTTCAACAATCAGTTGGTTCATTTTATATGTATAGCAAGGAATTCAAGTCACAGAATCCTTATAAGATGCTTATTTTAAAGTACCATAATTTCCCTGCTTATCCTGTACTTTCTTCTCTAATTCAATGGAAAACCGATTATTACATAGGCATAAGAAATGTTTCTAATTTGGCTTTTTCCAGATCTCCTCTTAGCAGATATTACTTTCTCACAGATTGCCCCAGTTTAATATAGAAAGTGCATAAATAGGATGTCAGAAAGAAAAAAAAAGATTGTCAGAAAGAAAAAAAAAGATTGTCAGAAAGAAAAAGTGCACTTCTTTGGTCCCTACAGAGAACAACTGCATGTGAACAGATACATGTTTTCTGAAAGACATAACTCTACCCCGAGACTTGTGACAACTGATTGAGGCCTAAAAGGTTCAGAGTGGTCTTTCCAATGACTGGAGGCAGATTAAAATTTGTCTAGTGTCATGTCAGGGAAAATGTCCTAGTGCAGATTCATTCGAGGACTCACAAATAACTGCAGCCATTTAAATTGGTTGTGCCAAAACAAGTCTTGCTACAAATTTTCTTAAAATTTGAAGACAAAAGGAGATTAAAAAACCCAGATCTCAATTTTGCAGCTCAGTCAACCTTCTCCATTATCTAAGTCATGGGTGAAAATTGCTGTCAGGTAGAAAATCTGTAAAAAAAAGGTGATGTCATCTTAAAATTGGGCAAAACTTGGTATTCTAGCTTAATTTATTTTGAGTTCTTGCCTTTGTTTTACCACAAAATTAAAATCAAATTAAGATTTGATAATATAAAGAATTTAGCCAACAAAACCCTTAGAAGAACAGCTATCCTTCCCTCATTCTAATTCCAGTCATTTTGTGAGATGGAGTTTTCCCCCCTCTCATTCTGATACCAGTGCATCACCCAAGAAATGCTGGTCATTTTAATCTCAATTATTTATACTTCTTCTGCAAATATGAGATATTAATGTAGAGCAATATATATTCAGCTGTACTTCTGTTATTTCAAATATATTTATATATTGACACTTTCCATCACAAATTTATAGATATGTCATATTCTTTCTGGCAATTGTAAGGCTTTCAATCCCTACTCAGCTATTTATCTAAACAGAGAGGAAGGAAATTATTGCTATATGGTAGAGCTCATTGCTTGTCTTCTCTCAGCTCTTGTGTGCTACCTACACAATATGGTATTCAGTATTTTTGTTTTCATTTTCATATCTTTTGATGACTTCAGATATACAAATACCTTTGTATGTATGTCCCCTGATCCCTGTAGGAGGGGAAGACCACAGCATTCTGCACACCAATGTGCGGTTAAAGAGTTGCATGAAGGTAGAAAGGATCCTGCTTGCAGGGCCACTGTGTGAGTTGCCCCAGCAGGGTTTGCTGTAATCCATCTGACTATAATGCCTGTAAACCTGTTAAGATAGTGGTAGAAAAGTGCCCAGAGGGTAACCCTAGAGCTTAGCTTTCTGTGAATCACAGGTATTATTGTAGAGAAATTGCAGAACCTGAAACTTTTGTAAAGCCAGGGAATGAAATCCTAGTTTCATTTAAGGCAGGAAGGATTTTGCTAATGATGCTACCAGGTATACCTGTTCAGGTGAGATGCAGGGCCCTTACTTCCAGCAAACCTTTGGGTATCAACAGGTCTAAAGAAGAGCATTTTTTCTCATCTAGGAGAAGGTAAGAACTCTTCACAACTGAATGATCTGCAGAAGGTGGGGCTAGAGACAAAGCAAAAAAACAAACGAACAAACTTTCCCCATGACTATTGGTAGTCATCTGTGGTTATGTTGCAGATCAAGAAAATGACATAACATTTTTTGCCTGTCACTTTTACTACAGAGGATCACAGGCTTAGCCTACAGTAAGCTACCTCACTTTGCCTTTCTTTCTTTTTCCTTTCCTCCCAGAATAGCTCAGAACTGAGGTTCTCCAAACCATGGTTACTTCAGAGGGTGTTTTTTTACCCAAGCCCCTGGGCCAAACAGCAGGTGTAGCAAAAAGCTGAGAGTAAGCCTCTGGGCAAAATGCTAATGGTCAAGCTGGTGACCTACTTGGCACAGCTGACATATTCATGCTTCCTCTGGGGCTACAGGGAAGGCCTGGGCTCTCCAAGTGCTGTGTGTGTACAGCTGCTCATAGGAAGTAGAGGAATAGATCTTCTAAGCAAGTTGTCCTATTAGCCCTGAATTTGAGACTGACCTTTTTTTTTCTGGTGGAATCTAGGACCAGGTGGCCTTTTGCTTCTTGAAAAGGGGCATATGGTTATGTACAGGGCTCATGTGATGATATTAATGATTGATGATTAGTAGAAGGAAATACCAGGCACATGGCCTGTTCTATAGGGAGTCATCAAGCTAGACATGGTAGCTGTATTTCAAGAAAATGCCTAAGAGCCTAAAGGCTTTCTAATAGCATTAAAAGTTTTATGATCTGGAGTAAGGTAATCAAATCTCATGCTTCAGGGCACACGCTGATCTCCACAGGAACCAGGAAGGCATTTCCCACCACGAGAGCTTTATGCAGTTTTCTGGGTGGTTTCCATCTTTTCCCAGATTGATGGTAAATGGAGCCTGTTGGAAGCAGGACACTTGAACTGCATGGAGTGACCCTCACATACCTGTGTCCCCAAGTAGCTCTTAAAGAGCTAAAGATTTTGAATCCTATAGAAATGAATGCATTATGACAAGAAAGCTCCTGCAAAATACCTTCAAAGTGAAACTCTAGGCCAGCTTTCAGTCTCTATTAGGTAGGTGCAGTGCTCATTGAATGCACTCCCAGAACAGAGAACAATACTTGGCAAGCTGCTTCTAGTGAGGAAAATGATTAATGCCGTATGTCAAGTGCTCATAAAATGGTGTGGCACTTGTACACAGTGTCTTTTCTCATCTTAGGTATGAGGCTAGTCACTGCATCAAAGCAAAGCAGAGTGTTCACATCATTTTTGTTCTCCTGCCCCTAATGCACTGTCATGCCAGCCAGCTTCTCTGCATGCCCATCTGATAAAATCTGTGCTCTGTTTTGGCTGCCTCCTGCTCCTTTTCTACTTTTAATTGTCTCTGCGGCTTTTTTCTTCCCTTTTTTCTTTTTCTTCTCATTCTCTTCTGCCCAACTGAAGGAAATAATTTGTCAGTTGTTATTGAAATTTTTACTTTGATCTGGATAATGTAAAATATTTTAATCTGGAATGAAATATGATACTACCACTTTGTCATTAGAAAAAAGATTTTTTTTCTCATGGGAACATTTCTATAGACATGTATATATACATATATTTAACAGTAGCAAGGACAAAAGCAAATTGCTTCAGCAAGGCAGCATTTGCCATCAGTTCAAGCCATGACTTCTTAATTTTTCCTGCTTGGAACACAATATTTAAGAATGTTTTTCTTATAATGTCACAGTCAATGTCCCTTTTGGGTCCAAAGTTAATACTCCTTTTGACACCTCAGTCAGTATTTTTCCCTAATACCCTATATTTTTTGTCATTATTTTTCACAGCCTTGTAAAAGTTGTGATGACATGGCCGAAGAAGAGTTTTGAAAAGCTACATCTCAGACACCAAGGTCAAGAAAAGCAATTGGCTCCTCATATACTGTGTAAGTTTAATGACCAAAACAACTTGAGTTTTTCTAAAATGAAAGCTAGTCCTCTGTCTGAGAGAAAGAAGACAAAGTAGTCAAATTACTCTGTCATTTCTTTTTTATTTATTAGTTAAAAGGGGGGAGATGCCCCCTCCCTGTCCTTTGTTCAGTGGAAAATACAGAAGTACCAATTAAGTAGGTACAAATATAATGCNTTAAATTTCTGTGACTTTTAGGTTCTCATATAAAGCTGGTAACTTGTTTCAAGGGCTATAATCAAACCCACAGGTGTTCCTGGCTGCCTGCCAGGGTCCCAGAGCCCCCCGACAGGAGTCTCAGCAACTCTGGACTCCCAAAGGGATGTCCTAAGCTCCAACACAGACCGTAACAGTGTAACCATTGCCATTCTGCATGGAAACAGCAGAACAAGATGAAATAATTGACAGAAAATACTACTGCTGGAGAAAAGCCTCCAGTGTTTATGTCGGGATCTACTCAGAAATGCTGGAGCAGACAAGCTCACAAAACTGTGCACCTTTGAGGCGAAGCAGGAAAACAAGGAGTGACAACATTTCACATGATGGTCACTTGTGCCCATTTCTCTAAAGGGGGCCCAAGATGATTTGATTCAGCTTTACACATCCTTGTGAAGTTTTCATGATCTCCTTGTTCTTCCCTAGGGTTTGGTAGAAATTGCAAACTTGAGAAGTCTGAAGAAGATGAGAATTGTGGATTTTAAGAAGTGATTTGGGAAAGGGAGAGTGATTAAGCTGAAGTGGAAAATCACTGAAAATGAGACTTGTGATGCAAGAGGGGTGGCCTTGGAGAAGAGGACAAGAACTGTTATCCTCCTGCAGGAAAAGAAGGAAATCCAGTAGACAGAGAAGAGAATATGGTCAGAATTTTTGTTAATGGTTTTGCTTTTTGTGAACCAGAGTGCTTCAGTACCAGAAAGCAGTGAAAGCAGAGATTATAAGAGGCACAGCTGCATATATATAAGACATAGCTGCAAACAGCTTCTAGAACATGTTTTATTTGCTTTTTTGCTTCAGCAGAAGACCACCTTACACTCAGTGAGAGAGACTAGAAGTGGCTTACAATCATCAGCTAATCAGTCAAACACAACTCTCCTAGACAGAGTAAGGGAGAATGCACAACCTGCAGTGTTTTCAGTGGGTTGGAAGGTAAGAGGAACAGAGTATCTGGGCAGGGAGAGAAGCAGGAGATGTGAGAAGGTGAGTCTGCTCCACCTAGAATGATTAAGGAGCCAGTTTGTTGCCATTGCAACATCACTTACAAAACACAAGCCCAAGCCCTAATGAGCTTATCTTTAAAAATAAGAGAAAGCTTTTCTTGCCTCAAAGTGCTTGTTATGTGCTCAGAATGTGCTGTTCTCTTTCCAAAAGCTTTTCATCCTAAAGTGAATTTTCGCCAACCAGTCTGAGACAGAGCTCTGTGAAACAGCATGGCAAAAGAACAAGGCTGCATGCCATTCAACTTTAATAAGTCATGGGAGAAGATATTGTTTAGCCTTGCAGAGTTTATACTCTCAGATTTATAACTGTAAGTAATTAAAAGGAAGCAAGCCATCTTGGACCTGTCTATGCTCCAGCTCTTACAGGGCCCAGTGTCTTGCGTCTGGCATGGCTCAAGGGCCTGTGTCCTTTTTGAAAGAGAAGGGACTAATTGGGTTGGCTGCTCCTTGCCAGTGGTGCAGGCAGCTCTGTGGGCACTGGGGAGAGCTCATGGGGCCTCCAGGCTGGCTATGGGAAAGGAACTTTGCTAAACTTTTCCCTTCTTACAAAGCAGACTCTTTGGTCTGTTGCCATCACAGTGACTCCAGTATTTGCGACCTTTGTATGAAGCTTTGGATCCCAAAGATCTGGGATGGGAGTGAGTGCACATGCAAAGCCACAGCAGAGCTGGGGTTCCATGCTGCCTCTGGGAGGCAGGTGTGACCAGTAGCTGGGAGCAGGTTGGAGAGGCATGCAGAGGTGGCAGATCTCCCTAGGAGTCTGGCCTGGCTTGTAAAATGCACTTGGGAGGATCCTGGAGTTCTGGTCCTCATATGACCAAATCACTTTATTCCACTGCATAGTCATTCAGGCCTTCTCAGAGATGTGTGCTTTGTCACCCACTGTTTGAGCTCTCCATATGATTACAACTGTACCTATTGCCACCAGACCTGTATACTCAAGCGGTCGTGAATATTCATTATCAGCTTTTGAAATTTATTTAAAGGGATAAAAGTTGCAGTGAAAACTTGTGTCATCTGAGGGTTTTTTTTGTCACTTTGACTGAAAAAGCCTGGGGCAGCACACACTGTGCACTGTTATCTGAATTTTAATAAATTCAGAGAAAAATGCAAAAGACTCCCAATGTTCAAGAGCTGTTCTATAGCTGAACAGATATGCTGAAGCACAGTGCAAAAAATACTAACAAAAGTGCCCAGTGTCTAAAGCAGTTTAAATACAGCAATGACAACAGCCTGGCTGCTGATGCACAGTCCTGCCAGCTGTCTTCTGGAGTTTGAATACCAACAAAACACCTGGGCTCATAGCCACAGACCTTGAACTGATGGAATCAGAGCAGAGCATGATTTACTTTTGTTAAGTCCTGAACATAGATATTTGCACAATCATTTAAAGATTTAAGTAATATTCCTCTGGAGGCATGTTGGTTTCCTTTTGGCAAATGTGGGACAATAATTAGGAAAAACTATTGCAAAACTACTTAAAGTTCATAAGGACCACTAAGACAAAATATAGGCCCAAACTGAAAGAGAAGAATACAGCATCAAAAGGCTGTCAGTGGCTCATAAGGAGAAAAAGGAAAACCAGGTGGTATCCTCATGATAGAAAAAAGTATCTACTGGGCATAAGCTATTCTTCAGGAAAGAAATAAAATAAATGATAGAAAGAAAGGAAGTATTGACATTTGAAGTGGAGACTTTAGTCATGGTGATGGAAACTTTCTTATTAGGGTATAGATCATTGATGCATTAGCCTGCTAAACTTCTGGCTGAGACCAGTGGACATGATGGTTACTGCCTTTGCCAGAACAGAGAAAGGGCTAAGCTGTACTGTGGGTGCCATTTGTCATAGAGGATCCACCACCAGCAAGAGCTTATGCTTTTGGCTGGCATATCCTTCCCCAAGCACCACTGCCATCTCTGTCTCTGTGCTCTGGAGCAGACAGGATTGATGAGTAGATACACAACAACAAAAAGAACAAAGTGAGTACTTCTGCCTCCTTCTGGTCCACTGAAAGTGGTTCACAGTCTTGCTTCTTGCTCAGAGTATTTCAGAAAGCCTCTTCACTGTCCCCCTACAGTAAGGACCCCAACAACTTAACTACAATAGCACACCATGAATAACTTTACTGAAGCTAATGGAATATTTAACACTCTACATATATAATTTAAACCATCTTACTGAATTAGACTGAATAGTCTATCTCCATTCTAATAAGCTCTTTCAGATGGCAAAATAGAGGATTTGCATGCAAAGACCCCACTGAGAATGTTCCTGGGAATGTTCATACCACAGTTATATCTAGGAATTATTTGGAGGTGCTGGCTGGCAGAGACCTAAAGCAATACCTGTGAGCCCTCTAACAGGAACTGTAGAGACATTGCATTCCAGTGTATAGGACTGTTCTGGACACTGTGTAATTTATTAACACAGACATAGCCTCATTGTCTAAAATGGTTTACTCCAGGGAGCTTCTAAACTCCAGGATCTAGATATATGTTCCCTTGCCTCCCAACCATATTCTGAAATGAGAGAAAGCAATCTCATACTCTTGGGAAGGAGACTTGGATACACAAGTGAGAAGGGTGACTGACTATCCAGACAACTATGGGACCAGAGTGCTCTGGCACACACTTCATCATTGGTCACAGTCACTCTTATGAAGTATTTCTTAATTCTGTGCCAGCCCTAGACTTATTTAATGTTTGTGACTGCAGGTCTTTGTCTGTATCTATTATTCTTCTGACCCTTTACTATGGAAAATGGCTATATTTGCCCCTGAATTCCTTCCAGAGCACTATCTGGACATGAACAGTTCTGTAATTAAACCAAACTATTTCAGCTCATAGGAATAACTGAGTTCAATTTAACTGAGAGGAATGATGTATATGATCCCAATGGAAGCCTGGAAAGACTTTATCAGCATGTCAGAATAATTTCACAGCTTAAGTAGACAGGCCTAGAATAGACTCATGAGTTGCATGTGTATTACTAAGAGCTTTCCTATATTATTTTCATTGCACTCCCTTAAAAACACCCTGTATGGAAACAAAGAAAGATTTATTATTAATTGCACATTGGGAAAACACTTAGGAGTTGTGTCCTGAGCCCAGCAATGTGACTACTGCTCAGGCTGAGAGCTTCAGAGTTCATCAGAACTGCTCAAGTGATGGTAAGTGGAGGTTCACCTTCTTCCATTGCATTCATGATGTGCTTCACACTATTAGAGACTTTAATGGTGTTAAAAGAGGTCAGAAGGGGTTTTGAATCTCAGAACATCTGTCTGTCAAGACCCACTTCTGGGGTCATGACCCCACTTTCAATTATACTGACAAGCTTGTGCATAAAAGTAAGGTTGTGACCTTTGTTTATGAACTAGTGGCTTAAAATAAGTTCTGGGAAGAGGGAATAAAAAAACATTTGCAAAGCAGTGTATACTTGGAATGCATGTCAAGTGTAGGGTACTTTCCAAAGGGACAAGACTAGGGTGAGGTCATGCAAACATGCAGTGCTTTGTATTTCTGTTTAGGTCATTCTTTTTCTCCATAAAAAGGGAAGATCTAACCATTCTCAAGGCAGAGAGAAATATAGCAGCAGCAGAGTTCTGTTTATTAAGTGATTTAGATCTCTGTCCTGAATTTAAATCATCAAAGTGCAGGAGTTACACACCTAGAAGTATATAGTAAAATTTTCCGTTGGAAACTGGGGGTTCATTTGTTGGAAATCAGGATAGAGTGTATGGTACAGTAGATTAAGGTATTAGCCAGTCAGAGGATGACTGTGAAACACAGACAGGACCAGTCCTGAACAAGTCACACATCATCCTAAGATTTATCAGAAATGGTAATTTCAGCGTAGTCTGGAGACGAGTCCAAAGCATCACTGGGAATTTAACCTCTGGTTAAATACATTTTCTAATACATTTTCTTCAGCAAAGGAAATTTATACAAAATATGGAGAGAGGATGATTGAAATGGCCAGCAGATGAGAGTTCTGTCTTGCAAGGTAGAGACTGAGAAGGACAGTGAAAGAATCATAGATTGCACTCCCTAAGTACATCGGTGAGTAAAGGAAAGCAGGGGAAGCAACTATCTGAACTTAAAGACCATGTTGCACTGATTTTTTTTTTTTAATTTTATTTTTAATATTACTATGAATCACCCTGGGTTAGAAACTGAAAGAACTGGCAGTACTGCAAAGTTTTAGCAGAGTATGATGAGCCTGGAACAAGGAACCAAACTGGTTTTGAAACAGAGCTTGCTGAATGGAATTGTATCAGAAGATGTATGCAGTATCAGGAGACAGGGAATAACTATACAAACATTAAACAGGTGACATTCCTAGTTCCTCAGGAACAAGAAAAATGTGATTATCCTTCTGCCAGTAGTGTATCCTGGGTATGGTATATCACTCAAACCTCTCCTTAGCCTGACACTGGAGCACTTACAGAAAACTAAGGTGGAGTTAGGTCTGCTGGTCTACAGCAGATTTTTAGATGAAGAGGGTTGTTTTCCAGATATGTAGCCAACATTGTGCATTGCTCAATGTCTTAACATCGCTTGCAGTTATATGCAATTCTTCTCACTCAGTGGTGTTTACCACTTCTAAATGTGGGTAGTCAGTCATAGTAGCATTCTTACAGTGTTAAGCAGTGTCTTCCTGCCCCATTTGCTCATTTCAATTCATGTCAAACAAATGTGATTTTCCTCAGCTCTTAACTATTTTATTTCCATGTATTCTTTTCACGACCAATTAACCTATTTTTACTGAAAAGTTTACACAAATTTCTAAGAAAACGCTTATTCCTTTTCCGCCATCTATGATTCAGGTGGAAACTTCATAAGGATTACAAAAGAGATTAAAGAGTGACAGATGCTTCTGCCTACCTTGTGCAATTTACTGACTTTTCAAACCAGATTTTTTCTGGAGAGAGAAAAGACAATTCATACTCTAATTCTTTGTAGAGAGTGCAAGCCTGTTGTTCACACAATTAAATTATGCAACAGAGAGCAGGCAACACTCATAGTCTTCCAACAATCCACAATTTCATTGAAACTCAGATCCTGATTGGAATCTGGTCACTAGGATTCCAGCCCATCAGCTTCTTTATATATATATATATATATTTAATTTTTAAGTAAAATCAGTAAAGGAAGAATATGGAGGAATGTGTCACATAGAGAGGTGACAGAATTGAAATGTCCTTTCTTCCAATCATGAAAAACCTTCCCTAATCACCAAGATCTGTAAAGGGCAAGTACCCTTGCAGTGACTGCATATCTCTCTCAGCATTCATGGGTGTATCCCATTAGGTGCTGTGGAGTTACACTTGTCAAGTTTGTTTAGAAGCTCCCTGATTTAATCCCTATCCTCCATGGGTAAGTCTTCCTTGCAGTAGACTTTCCCACTAATCTCCGGAGTCTGGGGTTCCTGAAGGCTGTTTTTACCAGTAAAGACCAAAGTGAAGAAGACCTGAACACCATGTACTTTTCTGGGTCTTTTGACAAAGAGCAGCTCTGTCCTGCTCAGCAGCAGACCCACATTTTCCATACCCTTTTTTTGTTGCCTTCATGTCTCTCACCAGAATCAACTCTAGATGAGCTTTGGCTTTACAAATCTCATCTCTGAACGATACAGCAATGTCTTCGTGTTCCCTCTGGGTCACCTCTCCCTGCCTTGACCTCTTTTATGCACCATTTATATTAAAAGCTGATCAGGAAATTCTTTTCCATCCATTCAGACCTGCTATCACCTTTCATGATTTCTTTCATTTCAGAATGGGTTGTTCTTGAGACTGGAGGGGGTGATCCTGAAAAACCAGTACAAAGCATCAGCAGAGTAGAAGAAAAGCAATGAGAAGCACTATGGAGAAGAAAGAAGCCAATGAGCACAGAGCAACAGGCAGCAGCTGTTATGAACACAATCCAACTTCCAGGACCACCCACTGCTTCACTGCAGGAAATGGGGTGGACTGAGTGTATCCTGCTGCAAGAATAAGGGAAATTGAGACTAAGAATTAAGGAGGATAGGTATTTGACTTGAGGTGAGCCTGAGGAAGGAAAGGAAAAGATGTTTACTTGTGTGTTTAATTGTTTATATTATCTCTTTATTTCCTGATACCTGGATCAGCGATTGAAAATTTCTGTTCATTGGTAATTAATTCAATTAAGTAAAAGTTGCCCAGTTTTTGCCTTTGATGCTGGCAAGGGCAATAGCCAAACCTTCATTTCATAGACACCCTGTAGCATATTCTGCTTTGATAAAGGGGAGATGCATTAAAATCTTTGGAAACTACAGGTAAACACAGATTAAGACTCTTTATCCTCTCTGAGTATTCTGAAGAGGGCTCTTCTATGTATCAGGAGAAAGCCAGTTGAGCTCTCCCCTAACATACACAAAACTAATGGAAGTTTGACTACATTAATACTAGGCTGACCTAAAGATAATTAATGTAACCAGCTGATATGCTGGTTTGAATTTACTCCTGTACTTCTTTAATTGCTCAGCTTCCAAACTACATCTGGTTTGTATCTGTTTTGGAGCCATGGAATAGACACACAAAAGGCTGCACCCATTTCTAGCTATTTCCTATTTCTTTGAATGTTTAAAAAAATGCAAATTCTGAAATTAGATAAACAATAACAAAAGCAAAGAAAGAGTATGACTCTTTCTTCTAATAATGTTTCAAAAACTTATTTTGTGAGATTCATAACAAGCTTAACAACTCGAAAAGGGCATGGTTGATCAGAGGACCCTCTACTACGTGGCCAAGAAGAGATGCATGCAAAGACATTCAGATATATTAAAAAGGGTATTCTGTCAGATCCTCACGAAAAAAGGGCTAGATAGCATGTCCATGTCAGCATATTGTATGGTCAGAGAGTATTAATTCTCTGCTTAGCATCCTAAACACATGAAAGTAAGTGGGAGCTGGAGTGGCAACACCTTCTAAGGGTAGGTCAATCTTTTTTTCCCCCTATTGGAGCCAAGTCATTTAGCAACCCAGGAGCACCCCTGTTTCCCTTTGGCTGATTCTCTTGCCTTTTTGCCTTTTTTCTCCCCAGGTGCGAGGGTGGATGAGAACTTGCTGAGTTGGTTTTGAAAATGTAAAATGTGAAGAAAGGGAAATTAGACCCTGGTTGTGGTTTAAATTGAAATGGAGATCAATGTCCAGCACTTTCAAGCATAATGAGTGTGTACACATTTTGGGAACAGTTCTGTAAGTTTGATGTAAGTCAGTCTGCTTGTGTAATTCTACCATACCTTGTCCAGATTCTCATCTGCAGCAATGTTTATTTTAGAAAATGTCTCTTCTACTATTAAAAAAAAATCACAACAAAAATTTTGTTGTTCTAGCACAGTTCACAGTAAAATCGGGATTAGAATTCTGCTTCTTGAAAACAAAGGTCTGTCAGCTGCCACAGTGACTAGAGACACTTCATCCCTCATTACTCTCTGAACTCTTAAGTGGCCTCAGAGTTTTACCTACTACCAAAAAGCAGTATGTGAAAAGAAAGGCACCGTAGAAGGCTGGGTGGCTTCTGGAGTGACTAGGTGATTTCTGATTACAAATTAAGGTGGGAATTATGTCCCAATGGGTGCTTCTAATCATGCTGAGGCTCCTACTAGAAGCAGGAGAAGATCTGCTAGATGCAGTTTCAGCATATATGGCGAAGAACATTTCTTGTTGCCATCTATCTTGTTTGTGTGTGGGACAGTTATCTATGATTGAGAGATCCTTTTTCACTTAATAATCCCTTCCTCTGTAATTGCTCTGAATTTGAAACCAGAGCAGTTTCTTGCAGTTGCTGTTGAGATCCAGAAAGAGTTCTGTGCTATTAGTGGAAAAAAATAGATCTCCAACATTATTTGTTTTAATGTCTGAGGGGATAGATTGCTCTAGCAACTGACTCAGGAAGCACTGAAAAGGACGTAGTAATCTAGAAAATACTGTACTAATGGCCTGTTTTACAGAACCCTGAGCAATGATGAGAATCACTTTGTCCTGGGTACTCCATTCATAGCAAATATGTTATTGTAGTAAGTTTCCCTCTGGAAAGCTTTGTCTTGTGTGTAGATGTCTGCCAAACTCGCATGAAGACAGGGTCTGACCTGTGCATTCTCAAAGTTTATAATCTTGGAGAATGGAAGCCTTTCAGATACATTGGTTTTACGCTGCCAAAACAAGCTGAGAAATATCAAGCTAAAAATAGATCAGTCTTTTTTCTCTGTGCGTGCTTTAGGTAAGACATTCCGAAAACTTAGAATAATTAATAACTTTTAAAAAAATTACTTTGCAGAAAGAAACTACAAAGCTGAAGAGTATTATCATTGTTTTCATTTTTTATTTGTCTTTCTCTACTCCTTTTAACGTCAAACCCTGGCCATATTTTTTTTTTACATACAATGGTCAAATGTTTTGGGTGGTATTTTTTTTTTTAATTGTGGGTTTTATTTATTTGCTTGGTGGTTTTTTTTGTTTGTTTGGTTTGGTTTGGGTTTTTTTTGCGGTCCTAAGATCTCAGATGATAAAGGTTCCACCCAGGAACTCTTAATAAAACAGAATCAATTTATCAATTTGAATTAGGTGCTTACTGTACAGAGGGTTGAAAGGAATGTGTCTCCAAAGAGATAATATTAAAATGAATTAATCCTCCTCTTAAGTAAAGTTCCCTGCCTCATCTATCACTTCTAGCTGCAGTTGAGCTGAAAAATGTGGTACCTTTCTGCATTGTAAGAACCTTATGAAACATTAATACTTCCTGCAGCATGAGCAAAATAAGTGTTCAATTATTGGACCAAAATGTTTTTATGCCTGGGGATATTATCTCTTCCTTGTCATGACAATGAGTCTGTGAAAATGCACTTTTGATACATATGTGCTATGCACATGTTTTGCAAGTTAGGAAATGTGAACTCTCCATTGAGAAGTGAATTGTTTTGTCAGCTGAATAAGCCTGGGAATAAAACAGAGGGCAAAAATCTACAAAAGAATTTAAGACTGTAACTCTTTTTAGGCACCAATGCTCACTGTGAAACAGATGAATGACAAGAACCTAAATACCTATGTGGATCTTGGCCTGTATCTTGTTGATCCGCATCCAGTGCCTTTGTCTTGGTGGCTTCTCTTTCTTTAATCATCTCCATGTTTCCTGGAGTCCTGATTTATAGCTATTTTGAGATTCACCTTGAGATACAAGAATGAAGGATGATAATTATTTCTGGGCTTTGGAATCCCATGTTGGTAATGTGCAGTCTGACATATCTTGCAGTTTATATGAGAGGTCCATCAGTGTGCTGGCTTTGAAGGTGCCCTTGTACTGGTTCTTATGAGAACTTGGCTGCCTGTCAGCAGTATGACTGCACAGTTTTGGTAAGCTTGGAAAGCTCCTTTAAAGGCTTGCAAAAGGGAAAGGCCTCATTTCACCACATTTTGCCAGTGACATAATCCTCTCCTAATATTTTTGTATATAAAGCATCATGTCATTTACCAGGTCAAGAAACTCATTCCCAAAGAATGTATACCCATAACTCTGGGAGAGAGGGTTTTTAAACAAAAAATTATTGCTGCAGTTCAGCAGCTTTCCTGGGTGTCTCATTCTTTAGCTGATCCACATTCTTTCCCAGTGAGCACGAAGATGATAAGGACTGGTGCCTATTTTTAACTTGCAGGGAGAAATGCTTGTTTAGTGATGCACTACTCGGTGGAGGTAAAAACAGAGAAAAAGCAGCCCAATCCTAAACACTTGCCCTGAGTTCTGTTGTAGGTTCCTTCTCTGTGTTGGCATCCTTACTTTTCTGTGGAGGGCACCATTTTTTGCTTTGAGAGCAAAATATAACTGCATGTTCAGAACTGTGCAAAATGAGTCACCAGAAAATAATGTGTTCTTTTCATCTCCTCACAGTTTTGTGTTTGATTTTTGTTTCTCTGAGAATGGCTATTTATATGATGGTAATATTTAGAGGCCCTGATCCAAAGGGAAGCCAGCATTGCTAGGCTGTGTGCAAATACATGGTGAGAGACAGGCTTTGCCCTTAAAAGTCAGTGATCAAAGAGACCCTGACAACTAACAGATAGGACAAGAAATGGATATGATGTGACTGTCCAGAAATTATGTCATAGTTCAATCACTTGCATACTGAAGTATCATATACTTTTCATCTTCTCCCTCCAAAGAGTTAAGAATTAGGTAGAAGGTAAAACAGAGCTCCAGAGGCAAGAATTCAACTTCAGTGAATAACTCTGGTCATTGCTTACTTCTCTTTGTTTTTTGCCTTGAGCTGGATGAGAAAAAGAGGGACCTTGGATCTGTTTTCTACAGATGTCCTCACCACAGTGGTATGAAGGTGGCAATTTTCCAGCCTTGTTGATTTTGTGGCTCTACTCTTTTACTTTCAGTTTAAATCTCCCACAGTGAGTATATATGACATCAGAAATGAATTGTCATTAACTCAGAGGTAGCCTCCATACAGAACAGCTTTCTTTTTAACATCCTGTTCAGATGAGATTGTGTGAGAATTGACAAGGAATGTCCTTTTTGCCAGGCTGGCAATCCAGGGTGCTTGTTTTCTAATGTGACAGGGAATGGATTGGTTATTTTGCTCTTTTTCTAAGACATGGGAAAAGCTCAACATTAGGAAAGGAATGTTAGGAACAGACAGCACAGCTTTAGCAAATTTTCAATGAACATGACATTTTTCTTTCTGTGAGGTCTATATCCATATTGTTTCACTAAGCAGAAGAAAAAGCAAGGCACCACTTCACCCACACAGGCTGTCTTCTTGGATGTCATTTCATGGTGTGCCTGGTGTGCTAACATCTCTTATATAAAAGATTTGTGAAGTATGATTTGAATAAAACCAATCATTTTCTAAAGATACTAGAGTTCTACTGGAATCACTTCAAAGTGTATTGATTAAATCAGTGGCTGACACCCTTTTTAAAGACTTTGGTAGGATGATCTTTTAATTCTCCACATATTTAGTTAAATTGTATTCTTTACTGTAAGAAGTTTTCCTTCTGAGCTTTGATTAGGGAAAGCCAGTCTCTGCATGCACCTGTAAATATTCCAGCTAGAAAAATTTGAGGAAACTGCAGCCCCATTTATTTAATATATTAATTAATTTATGACATTTGTTTATTATTATCCTGAGTTATGAGTAATACTGCTCTGGAAATTTAAGCATGTGATGGACAAAAGGAACGTCCTGAATGCCTGGACCAACTGTAATGGAAAAGTAAGCTATAAACCCCCTGAGCAGTACTTTTACTAAAAATACCTTCCTGAAGTGATGCCTGCATTGTGCCTAGGAGCCACAATTCTAGACTATCAACACAATGTCGATAATACTGCCAAGCAAGGTCAAAAGAGGGTGACTATTCCACAAATTTATGGTCTCTTTAAAAGAAGATGACAGACCTGGATAAGAATGGTTACGGGCATGTTCAACAGTTTCGGGTGTGTTAACCCTGCAGTAGCCTAAATTTTGTCAAGGTTTTCTCAGGAATCATGTTAAAAAAGAGATTTCAGTAGGGATTCAAAGAAGACCAGTAAAATCGTTTTGGTTTTGAGACTGTATCTGAAATCTGAAATATAGGGTGTTAAGTGACTGTAAAAGATGTATATGTGAAATCAGAAGAGATATAGAAGCTAAACAGTGAGGAGCCTGAAGTTTTCCTCTGGTGAGAAAGAGTGAAGAAAAATAGTTGAATTTCAAGAAAGAAGTAACAGTAGTCCAAGAGCTGGATTAGGAAAATGATCATTGTACTAACTTTCTGGATGGCTAGGAGAAGGGTAGCCCTGTATGAATAAAGGCAGAGGAAAGAAACAGATCTATAAGGTGGCATGGATGGGCAGCACATTCATCTGATGGAAGAGCAGCTCTTTACATCCTTTTCCTGCAGAAGTGAGAGGCTTAATGGTGAGGAACTGTCTTGCCAAACAAGTGCTCCATGCAACTGTGACTTGTAAAAAGGGAGTTTCTTTGGCTGTGAGAAGCACTTCTCCTATTTACTCACTATAAAATTTCCCTCTTCTTCTGTTGAATTTGTCTAAATGGAAAACACAGAGGAAATACTAATCTGTGCTCTGTTTTCCTTTACTGCAGGGAAGGAATGTCCAGGAAAGCAGGTGGTGACACAGCTGTGAGGGACAGATGGCAGAGCTCTTCCCACAGCTCCTGAAGAGACTGCCCAAGCTTGTGCCACAGCAGTGAACCCCTCTGCCTGGCATACTCTCACTTTCTATAATGCAAGATGAATGAAGCAAAGCAGATAACTTGGCCTGGAGATGCTGCAGTTGTGAACAAATTGTCCAGAATTAAAATATTCGAGACACAAACCTCACAGTCTTCCCTGACTCTGGATTTTCCATTCCTCATGCTGAACCCATTAATTCAGATATTTTGAACATGGCTTAAAGAGGGCCTTAACTCTGTGGGTACTGACTGCTACCAGTTCATGCAATCACTCCATGGGAGGGATTGAAGAAAAAGACTCTGAGGTGGCCCACAACAGAATCCCATTTTCTTTGTGTAATTCATTGGGGAAAGGGTGGAATTTTCTTTTCCCCACTCACATTAATGAAGCAGGCCACGCTGTAACAGATAGCTGATGTCCCCACAGTTTGCAAAGCACATATTTAAATGAAAATATAATGCAGCCTTCTTACTAATTGTGAAATTGGACAGCATGCAACCATCTGACATTCCACCTCTGAGAGATCATGGGTAGGGACAATGTTGCTCTTTAAGAGTACTACCCTCTAACTGTGACCACTACAGATAGACCCTTCTCAAGCTGAGTTTTATTCAAGTTTCCAATTGTATATGAAAAAAAAAAAAAAAAGCCATTTTCAGTGCAAGATAAAATATTCACAACTACTACATCCTTAAAACATATCCTATGTCTGCTTGTACTCTTATGGGCAATAAAATACTGTGCATCTCAGCCCTACTTCCAGAAACTTGAGATACATTGTGCAAGATTAAATACAATGCAGACTTTAGGGAAAAAAAAAATTCTGGAGAGGTTGAAAGCAGTGAAGTTGCATGCCAAATAGATTTCCCCTGAGTTGCCTTTGACGGCCCAGATGAAGACCTCCAATTTAGGTAACAGCACTACTTCTTCGAGTGAAAACTTGAGATCAACTCCAGTGATTGGTACTCCCAGTCTAGAAAATCTTGGTGGTTGCTCTCATTTTTTCTATTGTTCTGTAGCAACTCACTGCAGCAATATTGTATAAGAAACATTTAATTTTTCACTTAATTCGTTATTACTAATGCAGGTCTTCATGGCCAGAACAATCCAAAGAGTCAGTGAATGGAATCACACCTGAGGGTCTGCAAATCCAGCTCGAATTCTGACCTTGGATCAATTGAGGAACTTGATAGTCATCTCTCAACATTTGTTTTTGCTGTCCCACAAGCTGAGAGAACTGATGATAGGCAGTTCCTGCCCAGAATATTTCCTTAACAGTTTTCTAAAGGTGTGATGGAGCTGTCTGGGAAACCTAACTTGAGGTTTGCTTTCACATCTTAGTGCTACTCAGTAAAAGTCAGGAATGTACCCGGTTTAAAATATGTGTTTAACTGTTGATGGAAAGGAGACACAGGCATATGTACAGTGTTTGTCTGAATAAAGCCATGTCTTTGAAAGTGTAGCCAAGGTGACTGCTCAGACCAGCATACTGCATTTAAAAACAATTAATGTTTTTCCTAGTCCAGAAAGACTTGTTTCTGTGATGATTAGAGCTAGGCAGAGAAATACTCAGTTGCAACATCAGCTCCTCTGATATCTATTGACCAGTCAGAATGGAAAAGGGATCAGCCATTTGGAAAATCTTCTGGCTGAAGCCAAGCAGGCCAGGCTGCCTGCAGACCTCTTTCCTGCTCCCCTGCCTGCTTGGCTTCTTGTGCTTTGGTAGCTCTTCTGCTGATTATTCAGTTTCACAGGACTTTCTAATGAGACTGTACTCAGATATGGAAATGGCAAAGTCCACTGTGAGAGAGCCTTGCTGTTCTTTCTCCACACCACTTTCTGGTGTACTTAAATTTCTGTAATTTAGTGAAATTTAGTCAGGCTGTAACTTTCTAATGTAGAGATATTTTTAAGAACTAATTCACTTTATAGTCAATCACCTCATGGACTATTGAAGCCAGTGAACATGCCATGGAAGAAGAACTGATGACAAGATAAGTGTGCCTCAGAAATATGATAGTCTTTGGGCATAAAATAGATTGAATTTTGCTTCACTGAGTAAGAAAATTAACATTGGTCATCCGTGACATGTACTTCGGCTTGCAGGGTCTTTCCAAAGGAACTCTGTGCTTTCACTGCACAGTGAAATCTGATTTCAGAAAGTAATTATCTGTACTAACCTGCAGGGTGCAGACAAAGCACTCCCTGTTTTGGATGCATTTCCCGGCTGCACTAAATCTCTGGGGAATCACTCTTAATCTTAATTTTGATGTATTTTTTAAAATGTTATTATAAGTACCTAGCAAAATAGACACCCTTTCAGTGTTTTTTACAACAATCTATCATGATCAGATTTTTTTTGTTAAGTGTCAAAAATTACATTAATTTTTTCAAAAATACTCTTTTTTTTTTAATAGATTAGCCCTCTCCCTCTGGCAACCTCTTTGCCATTTCTCTATAGAAGAAATTGCAATATTATGAAGGAAAATGCCAGGAACCACATGTGAGAAAGCAGTAGTGTGTTAATCAAAGTATTGTAAAGTAAATAGTGTGGTAGTCAAAGAAGTCTACATGGGTCTAATATGTAAGAAATATGTGTTTAGACTGTGACTTCATGTTTGATTGTGAGACTGTCTCTCTGAGGAATCAACATAGCTTGGATATCCTGATAATTTTCCTCTTGCTTTTGTACTACAACATTTATTTCACTGAAGAAAATGGACAAATTATCTTTTTGTGTCTGGGATCAGTAGAATAGTTACCTTTGGCCTCCTGGCAAGCCCAAACGCAGGCGTAAGAGAGAATCTGCAGAAATGCCAGAGGCTCTTTAAGGATATGCTGAGCACTACAAAAGAAGTGTAAGGTTTGAGCAGCCTCTCCTTTCCTCACATTTTCCTTTGTTTATGAAAGCATTGAAACCTCTGAAAGGTGGTTGTCACTCCGTAGAAGGCAGTGCCCTAGGTCAGTGTTGTCACAGACCTTTCATATTGTCAAACTAGAACTTTGGTTTGGCACAAGAATACAGGCTATGGAAAAGAACGTGGCCATCAAACAAGAAAAGGTAATGCAACTCTACTCCATTTTCAGATATTAGGAAGAAGAAAAATATTTTCCTATCCTAGATGGATTATTCTGTATTTCAGCACTTTTAGTTCCTTTTTTAGCTGCTTAGAAGACCTTGCTTGAAAAGGTACTTGACAAACACAAACCTTTCTGAAGAGACCATATTTCATTCTGGCCTTGAATCAGACTTACTCTGCAGAAGTTTATTTTCATGTCTGAAATGGATTTCCTATTGTTTTTGACAAGGGTGGGAACTAGATCTGGCTGCCTTTGTCCATCAGGCTTCTATCCCAGGCTTGATTATTTTACTCGATGTTTTTAATGTTTATTAATCTTTAAAATTCAAAAACAGGGCAAGGAAACCAGAGTTGTACAGTCTGAACAGCTGTAGTTAACTACAGAATTTGTACCTCTGCCATTCTTCTATTTTATCCTTTGCTTTAGGGATCCAATGGCCAGATTTTGAAATAACATTTAGAATTTCCCTT
Organism: Toxostoma redivivum; assembly: GCA_013397375.1. Classification (NCBI taxonomy): domain Eukaryota; kingdom Metazoa; phylum Chordata; class Aves; order Passeriformes; family Mimidae; genus Toxostoma; species Toxostoma redivivum. The sequence goes on along the minus strand of VXBI01004676.1, from coordinate 848,004 downwards.
GCACTTCCAATAGAACAGTGTTTTCCTGCACCTAAGAGACCCATTCTGGGAAAGTCATGAAAGACACCACGGTTTATCTTCAGGGTCTCAGCCTTCATTTAAAGCAAACAAACAGAAAAAATATATTAAAAAAATCATTTGGAGACTACAGCAGTGAGTATTGTAATACCTTGCTTTTAAACATCCAGGTTCCCTGTGGATTGCATAGCAGCTGTCACCCAGGGTCAAGGACAAGCACCCTCCCATGCAGGGAGTGCCTTTGCCAGCGTCATCATAGAAGGGACCTGCTGTGTGCTGGGGCAGCTTTTCAAAAGAAAATGTTTATTTCCACTGCTTTTTCCGTCAATATAACACTGCATTAGGTATGACTTTCACATGTCCCATAGTACAGGGACAATTTTTTTCTGTTTTGCAATGTTATAAAAATAACTATTAGCATGTTGGTATTACATTAATGATATATTACACATACTCTTCTTGCTTTATCTGGCTGCCGTTTTACTCAAATCTCTTCGATTAAATGGGTTCATACATATTTGCAAACACGTGAACAGACTACAAACACAGAAAAAAACACCAGCTCTATGATGTGAATTGTCTATCTAATTTGCAGGATGCTAGCTTTAGTTATTCATTTTAACACTGCAAATATCTGTTTGCTTAAGATTTTTAAGGTTAGAAGATTATATGGGCTTTCAAAACCGTGGAAAACCTTGCACTACAAGGCAGTCATTTCACCCAGAAGCAGACATGAAGAACTCTAAAAGTGCAGAAAACAGGTAGGAAATGAATAGTTCAGAAGAACAGTCAGAAGAACAGTTGTGGAGTATTTTGCCTGACTTAGGCAGAGGAAGTTAATTTCCTAAAAATAACCTTATAAACCAGACTACTTGCTCAGAATGAGATAAATGGACTTACAGCTTTGATATGTGACTGTCCTTTGAGATTCTCTATGTGTTTGATCTGACAAGTACTATCATTACAAGACATGGCCTTTAATTTAAATAACACATCATTAAATCAAAATTTTGTGGAAAAATGCTAATTTACCCACATATTCTAAACAGTGATAATATACAATATGCAAAAAAATACCCTGCAAAAGTATCATTGGATTGTAGCTGGCCAAACTTTTCCAGGACAACTTAAAAATGCATGACAGCACATAACTAAACACACCACCTGAGCAAGGGGCAGTGATCCCTGGGAAGCTTTCTTCTTATGCTTTTATCCTATCCAAGCAAAATAACCCCCAAAGCAATCCTAAGTGTGTGTTCCAAACCCTCTGTGCTTACTTCACCTCATAGAAAAGACCCATGACTCTGGGGTATTGAGATCCATGTACTGTAAATGTGCTCACAGGGGTGAGGAACCACAACCTACATTAAATCAGCTATCTTTGGGAGCTCTACTAGAGCTGTGGCCAAGCAGACCATGCAATTACCAGCAGTTAATGTCTTTTTCCAGCCAAGTATTATTCAGAGAGTGTTTTTTAATGGAAGTAAGAACAAACTGGACACTATTTTGATCCAGTCTTATCACAGTCACAGCTCTGACAGTTTATCCTTCTTTTTCTCAGAGGGAAAATAAGCTCTGCTGTTCATTTCTGTGTCACAGCTTCGAGGTTTACAATGTCATGATTTAGAGTGGGTGGCAATTCTCTCCTGACTTCATCATAAGAAAGAAAAAGGAATCAGCATTGCAGATAAATAAATCTCCAGCCTGGGTCCAAGAGTAGAACTGAAAGATGAACTGTGTAATTACATGGCTTTTCTGCACTGCATTCAGCAGAGAGATATTGGCACTTGCACTAATGGAGTCAGTGACAGGCTGGAAGCTATCTAGCTGTCCTACACCCTCATCTGTTCTCTTCAGGAGATGCTGCCCATTCTGACACACAAGTGAATTTTTTAGGCATACCAATATTCATTCCCATCTTCACATATGGTTGTTTGATTCAGCACCTGAATTCCACTCATAACTGGACATTCAAAAGCTTTTGGTCCTAAAGTTAGCAGTTAAAAGCAAATTTAAAAGAAAAGCCTCTAGAGGAGTAAGTAGTATTGTAGCCATCCCCTTGTAGCAATGCTAATGGTAGAGGGGTGAATAATGGGGAAGTATCAGAAGCAGGTGCAAATTACTCTCCACTGACATATTTGGTAGAATTGACTTTACATGGTTGTGTGTATAGAGAGGTACAGGAGGAAAGTCAGGCCCTACAATAAGTGTTTTGGGTAGTGCACTCTAGGCACAGATATCTAGCTGAGAGACACCTCTATAATAAATGCTAACTTTTACTGTGGTTCTGGAAAAGACCGCAACCAAATTTCTGTTTCTGCAGATTCCTGTGTTCAGTATTGACCTTGCCAATGCCAAAGTAGACCAGGAATCATCTAAGTGAAGTCAATAGAGTCAACACATGTGGGAGTGAGGACTCTGAACATACTCGTGTTTCCCTCTAATAGAACTAGAGTAGCACTGGATGTCTGAAATCTCCGTTTGCCTGTAACCACAACACTAAAATCTGCTCAGGGACTTGAATGCACACCTCAGAATTTTAAACAGAAGAGTACAGTTTCAATCAGAGTCTTTTAGGATAAGATTTCTATTTCATCAGAGAAGAAACTTGAACCTGCTGACCTTAAGGAATTTGGGAATTAGGGAATTGCTATGTTATTACTTTAACCTCTGTCTGGGATGGTGGGTTTGGATGTGGGAAGAAGGGTGGGGCCAAATCCTGAGTTTTATTAAAAAATGAGTATTTTTCTATGATAGTTTTAAATTAAATTATACTAAAGACATGGACAGTCATGTAACTGTGTTATCAAATTAAATTTTGAGGTATAATTCTGTATATTAAGAGAAATAGTAAGGTAGATACGTAGATATATGTAGGCTGATGTCTTCTTTTTTAGGGAAAGATAAATAGAGGCAAGAGAAGGCACAGGAGTGGTGGCAGTTTCATTCTCCCTATCTCTTAGAATTGCTCTAATAGACCTTAAGAAAGGATAGAGAAGGCAACAGCAGTAAGCCCTGCTGGACAAGAGCTCATACTCAGGAGAGCATTAAAATGTGCATAAATGCTTTATTGACATATTTGAAGCATCCAGTATCAATCAGAATTAATTTCCTTTGGTGCTGAGCAAACACAAGTTATTTTTTGTCTCAGCAAGAACCTAGTTTTATACTGTCTTTTTTTTTTCTTTTTGAGTTCTATATTGTTCTATATTGTTCTCTATTATTATCTTATCCAATTGACTTCATTTGTGCTGGGTTTGGGTTCATACTTTAACAATTTCTGCAAACTTTTTCAAACAATAGGGTACACACCAAAATGTCTGAGGGGAATCTGCAAGACACAGTTTTATCTAGATGCCCTAATCCTTTATTAATATAAAATCCTTTTGCTCTTTCTCCTAGAGTTCAATGACATTTCAAATTTCCTACAAAAGAGTTAATATAATTTTTCATTAAGAGTGGATGGACTCTTTACCCTGGCTTTTTCTGAGTGAGCAGTTCCCTCAGATGTTTGCCAGAATGTGGGAAACCAGGATAATTTCCTTCATCTTCTTGGAGAAATCTCCACTCCCATTTCCGAGATTTTATGATTAATAGTCCTACCTGTTGTGAAACTTAGCTAAAGGAAGGGACACCCCATTTTTCTCTTGGACAATATCCTGTTTTGCTGAAATCATGCAGTAATGGCCACCAATGGTGACAGAGTTGGCCCAAGCACCAGCCTTTTATACTGGCTGATATTTTTAGCTTACTCAGACAAAAACCTCTGGGACTTCCATGGCTGTTCATCTGCAAAGAAAAAATCTGTTCTTTTACAAGTTCCTCAAGAAATGTCTTCAGCTAGAAGGCATCATCTCAGTGGATAAAATATCTTACCTCATTTCTACAGGCTGCAAAGTCCACCACTGTAGGCTCATGTCTGTGGCTGATCACAAGGCAGACAATTAAAGACTCAGATTGATTGAGAGAAGAATGTATAAGTCTACTGGTGCATCATTTTGAAAAAATAACCAAAACATCAAATACCAGCCTTAAGAAGATTATAAAATACAGTTGCTATTTTAAACTTACTTTTTCCTATAAGGACTGATTCAATGAAGATGAACATATTTTAAAGGTGAAATGTCTGATCTTCAGATCCCTGCTCACAAGTAGTCCTTGTCATTGGGTTTATTCATGCTGGTGTCAGGTGGAAAAACATGAGTGAGGCTATATTCTTACCTAGATATGCGAAGCACTTAAAAATTTATCTTTATTATTAAGTAATAAAGCATGTTCTGACTGTCATTCAGACATTCAGGGGTGGTTTTGAACTGATACATTTTGCATGGAATAATTAACAAAGAGTTAAACATGCAGTCACCATGGTAGCAAGGAAAAGATTGTAAATGTGTTGCATGGATTCTGCTATCATAACTGTGCATTCTAATCCAAAATGCTTGGCTAGATTAGTTCAATGGCACCACCAGCTCTTTAAGGCACTTGTGACTCAGAATGGAAAAGTTTCATTCTTCCTCCTGTTTTGTTGCAATCAATTTTGTCCAGATGGGGCAAAGGATGCTATCCAGGAAAAAGGCAAGGTCAAAGACAAAAACCTGCAGCATAAGATGGCTATAATGATCTCTATTTTCTTTTCTATTACTACAACAACAAAAAAAGAGAGTTTATTTCCTGTCCTGATAAGGCTTGTTTAAGTGAGATAGCAAGTTATTTTTCTCACTTATCTTAATGAAAATTTAATTGAATTTTAACTCACTCCAAAATAAATTTTTAACCATCTCTTTCATAGAGATTGGATAGGTCTTCAAGGATTTTCAGGACTTTCACATACATAAATTGAACCAAGATTTGATCAGAGACACTATTCTAAAATGCACTCCAGGAAGAATAGCTATGGAATGATTCAGAACTCTCTGGAATTTAGTATATAATCCATTAATCTCTGCAGCAGGTCTCTATAACTGTGCAGCTATGTATTGATTGACTACATTATTTTATATACCTGTGTTAATATCTGTTATATGAATCTTTGCCCCTTACTTTTGACTATATTATAATTTTTTTTTTTTTTAATTCAAGTAGCTTCTTAATGGCTCAGTTTGAAACACCTGAATATCCCTGTGGACTTTGTGTTGACATGTGAAACCTACTTTGATGGTTTAATCTTACTCCAGCTACTAACTCCTATACACATGTTCCCATAATTAATATTGTATGTCCTCCATCTGTTACTCCTTTTACCAGAGGGGGAATTCAGACAAGACCTTATCACACTGGGTACCCTGAAAATGTACTATTTACTTGTTTTATATATTATCATTATCATTAGGATATTAGGATATATATTATATATTATTATTATCATTAGGACTAACAAAAAGCCAAAATAAGCATGCTAGAAGCATATGTCTTCGTATACCAATGCAGCATTGACTCCAACAGGATTTAAATAAAAGCACTTGCCAGGTACTACCAGCTTTCACTGCTTAATTATGAAAAATATTTCATTAGCATGGCAGACTGGCAAGACTGGAGCTATGTTGAGCAGCAAAAAAATGAATGTTGCTGTAAGTTTCTTTCCAAAATAAAAGGAGAATTATGTTAATGACCTCTTCTATAAGAGTCTTGTCCCCTTCCACACATAAAGCTACCATTTATAGTGCATTTGGATTTTAAAGTAACCTCCTCTTATTTAGTCTAAATAAGCATATCTCCTTAGCAACAAATGTCACCTAATTAAAGTATGTCACTCAACTTAGCATCTCAATGAAAGATTGAAGTAGAAAGGGCACTATGAAGCAGCTGAAAGCAAAAGGGAAAAAATGCAAGGAATGCCAAGGACCCTTCAGGAATATCAGATAAGAAAAGTCACTGAAAAATGAGCTCATTAAAGGAATAAAAATATATTGAAGTGGCACTTGTTTAGAATTGCTTGTAAACCCAATTTTTATTCTTTGCAGCTTTTTCAGGTTATCATTAGGTACAATTTTTAGGGTATTTTTTTTTCTTGGAGTGGAAAAACATATATAACTAATTTCCTTTAGGTAACTAGGTTAAAAGTGTCCTAAAACTTTGAGGTAAGAAGCCCTCTTAATATTGTTCACCATTGACAAAACAGTGTGGGAAAGTTCAAGCGTAAAAAAGAAAAATATCTTACCCCAACCTCACAAAAGTGGGATTGAAGGAGGAGCTTTGGAAATGCCCTGCACTTTCTTGAATGCTGCTGACATTTCTTTGAATAGAAGTAGGTCTAGGGGAGTGCTGACGACTTCTTGTGAATCCCATTTTCCTTAGGCCTTTCTACAGCAAATAGGTTGATGACTAAACCCAGGAATCACTGAAATCCCAGTGGGAGATGAGTTACACAGTCCAAATGACTTCTGAGGCTTTAAAAGGACCCCTGTGACTGTACTGGAATTGTGTGTCACTTCCAGATTGTGCCAGGGCAAGTCTTTGGGACAATCAAGTTTTCATACCTGGGATGGTCTGAGCCTGCCTATGTAAAGCCAGCTGAGTGGGTGTCTGACCACAGACTATTCTCATGGCCAGGGCTTATCAGAAGAAGGAACACAACAGGAGAGCCACCCTGAGCAGTCAGGTGAGATAGAAAATCTCAAATACCTGGCTCCAGGTCATTTGTTTAGAGTCATAAATGTCAGTGGACATACATGTCAGGGATTTGAGTTGCTTGTGACTGTCCTCTATAGATGAAACGAGTGCTCATCCTCAGTCTTCAGTCGTTAATCATGGCTGAAACTTAGGAGAGACTAAAGTCTTTTGGAGTCTGAACCAGCCTATAGCTGGTTGTGTTTTGATCCCTTCCTTCTGAACTTCTCTTTGCTCACAGGTTTTCTCTTTTGTGTTATTTTCACAGCCTACAACTGCAGGTACTGTCCCCTTGGTACAAACTCCTCCGTGTACCAGTTTCAGCTGCAGGCAGCCTTAGCACCAGCAAGGAGCCTCTGCTTTAGCTTAGAAGAGGCTCAAAGCCTCTCATTTCTGCCTAGCTTCACTCTTGATGTCAGTTTGCTTGGTGTCATGGGAGCCCATGCATTAGGATCAATACTGACTCTATTTAAAAGGCAGGCTATGTAAAGTTGCTGTTGGACCCACTAAATTTGTAAATTAAGGTAGTACCCTGCAACAGTGATGATGTCAATCTGACGTTCTGCAATTTCCTCTATGAATTCTAAGGCTGGGTGACTCAATTCAGGCTGCACCTCAGGAAGACAGAGGCAGACAAACAGGAAAACACCTAAGAAGAATGCAATGTTTCTCTTGGACCTTCAGGAAAGTTTGAATTGAGCTCAGGTGTTGACCAAAGACACTTAGGGACGGATTTTGTACCTGAAGGTGGTATTTATTTTGTAGCACCAGCATGTTGTCTGGATTGGATAATAATATGCCCACTGAGGTTACTTTCGTCACAGCTTTTCCTCTGACCTCATTCTGCTTCCTGATCACAGATGTTTTCATAGACAATACCTTTCAAAAAATTTTTTTAAAGAATTTGGGAAGCCACTATGTACAGTCAATGAAGAGGTTTGTGTATTGAAGAGGACCACTCTTGACAATTGTTCTGCAGTTCCGTATACCACAATGGTTATTTGTGAGTTTGGTCATTTCAAAACCATGTGGGCAAACTCTGCTGAACCAGGTCTTCATATGTAATTTTAATGGAAGAGAAAACCTTCAAAATAAAAGCCTTTGCCAATCCTCTAAAATGGTAAAATATGTAACTAGTTGCAACTGAAGTTCAGTAACAGAACACAATGTATTTTGATCACAGGCTTACTGACAGGTAAAAGAGATGAAAAAGGAAAAACCCACTGTGGTAAGAAAGATTTCACATTCAAATACAACTTTTCCTCACTGTAGTAATGGTAAAATTCCTATTCCTTTTTGGGGATCCCAGAGCAAATTAGATTCTGTTCTTATTTTCCCTTTTGTATATCCTTTAAAGATCTAGAGATAGGAACAATTTACATGTCTGTGGAATGATACAATTTTCCATGGAGTATCAAAGCATTTATGACTATTTCCCTTACCAACCATGTATAACATCAATTAATAAGGTGAGATCTCCAGAGCAAATCTTCGAGTATCTGTTTAGGTAATGAATTTTGAATCTGGGATTACCACCTTATGCCTGGACTATTCTAAAAGAGCCCTACGTGTTATTCACCTGCAGGAGGACAGCACGGAGCTCACATCACCAAAACCTGGTAAGACAACACATGCAGTATTTCTTCCAGCACATTTACACAGCAGAGCACAGTGTACTCCTTACTTGAGGGTTTTAAAACCATTACAGCTCAGCAAGCAAAATGTGGAAACTGTGTAAATAACTTGGTCGACAGTTCCCCTCGGGTCACCTGGCTCTGGATTCACATGCAAGACAATCCTGTTACGTGAAATAGAGGAGGATGACTGCACACACATACACACATGCACAAACTCTGAAGGCCAAATATACTGCCTGGGCCCCACTGGCATTGCTCAGGGTTCAAAGGCTTGGAGCACTTGTTTTGGATTTGCTGCTTGAATGAAGTCATTACTTGCTCTTTCCATTCCTGAATGATAAGTGGAGGCATGATTCATCTGACATATGAAGATCCCTGGGGTTTTGGTAGCCTTGTAGCTTGGATGTTAGAATCTAATCTAAGCATAAATGATTACTGACTTCATGCTTACTGGATTAGAGCCTTCTAGGGGAATTTTTTCCTCTTTCCCAGTTCTTTGTAGAAAGCAGCCAAATCCTAAAACTGGAAAATGGCATTATGACCATGTACCTGATAGATACCTTTCACTATTAATGTTATTATAATATATGGACTTAGTGGGGAAAAATTCAAGTGTTTGTAAATCATGAATTTCTGGTGTGATATCTAGCCCAACACAAACAAATCAGGTTAGTGTTGTATTCCTGTGTGTGGGGAGCACATTGATGATGTGTCTAACACCAAAACCTGTGGTTTTATCTTCCTGCTCTCCTCAAGCAACTCACGTGAAGGAAAGTCTCCTGAAAGCCTCATGGAATACACACTTCATCTCTGCATGCTATTCATGCTTTTCTCCTGAGGAGTAAAATGGTGGTAAACCCTGCTGGCAAACAGAGATTTCTTATTTCTGTGTAGGTGTAACTAAAATTTACACCTATGCATGTTAACAACTGGCTGACAGATGAGAGAGATTTTTTAAACTGATAAATTTGTAACACTCACATAATCATCATTCACAATATGTCTGACATCCTGTTGCACAGCTCAAATCAACATACTAGCCATTTGCAACATGCAGAAGTGCCTTCCCCCTCAAAATAAGAAAAACTCCTCTCTTTCTGCATGACACAGTGGATCATGCAATATTGTCTTTTGAATATAGTCATACTTGCCCATGAAGGCACAAGAGTCTTTTAAACAGGCATTTAGAAATATTTAAAGAGTTGATTCACACAACAGTAATTTCAGTAAGCTCTATAACTTAGTCAAGTGGTTTGCCAAAAAACCATATAAGCATAGTAAACTTTCTCTAGTTAAATTAAGCTATATCCATGTATTTATATTTAAAGCTGCACTTCTTCAGTGTGGAAAGGAACAGGAGTACACAGCTGTTCTGACTGCCCACTGCCTACTCCTATTAGCTCTGTCACAGTTCCCCTTCTCTGTGAGGTGTCTGTTGGTCTAAGAATCTGTGTTGACAAATGCAGGAAGAAAGACTCTGCAAATAATTTCTCATACACACAAACAGAAGAGTATTATTTGAGATAATTTCAAAGATCAAGTCATGTCCTGTTTGCTGGCTGTAGGGAGGATCACAGAAAATACCTTCTGGAACCCACTCCTGGTGGGATGAGGAAGAAAATTGTAAAAGCGAGAAAAAACTCATGGATTGAGATAAAGACAGTTTAACAGGAAAAAAAAAAAAAAAAAAGCTGTGCACACAAGCAGAGAAAAACAAGGCATTCATTCATAACTTCCCATGTGCAGGCAGGTGCTCAGCCATCTCCAGGAGAGCAAGGCTGCATCACACAGAACAGTGACTTGGGAAGACAAACATTATCATTCTCAACATCCCATCCTTTCATTCATCTTTCCCCAGTTTAGATGTTGCCATATGGTCTGGAATATCCCTCTGGTCAATCTGGGTCAGCTGTCCAGCTCTGTCCCCTCTCAACTTCTTATGCATCCCCAGACTCCTCGTTGGTGGGGCAGTTTAAGAAGTAGAAAAGGCCATGTACCTGTGTAAGTGCTGCTTAGCAATAACAAAAATATTTCTATACTATCAATACTATTTTCAGCAGGAATACAAAATATAGCCCCACATGAACTACTATGAAAAAAATGAACTCCACCCCAGTCAAAACCAGCATTAGAAGGCGTGGTGTGTCACAAAGCTGGAATCATGCAACTCTAGCTTTCCCCTGGTCATGTCTCTTTGTCTATAGGCTCTTCTCTCCACTTGTACAGAGGGGATAATATGTTGTACTAGTGATTTTATGACTTGATGGCCTTATGTAGTGCCAATGCTGAGATATCTTTGCTGTAAAGGTATATTGCTTCTTCCTCCCTGCCTCTGCAGAAGAGAGTCACACAATTTCCTTTCCACTCTGGCTGTGACTACTACCATGACCTACTCTGCAATGCAAGATACATCATCTTAAAAAGTTTTTGTTTTTTTCCTTTCTTTTTACCATTCCAGTCTAATGAATTATATGGATCTTGAAAGAGAAAATCTGAGCTGAGAAATGTGGAATGCAATGTTGAAAAGAGCCTTTCTTACTTTTTTGTTTAGCTGTAGTTCAGAAAAGGACAACAGCAAATGCTTGAGAGCCAGCCAAATGGAAATTACTTCAAGTACTATCTCAAGTGTAATGGAACTGAGGTACTTTTAGCATACCGTACTCATTAGGTACTTGTAACATCCAGCACTTCTAAGTGCTGTAGTCAGACAACACTTCTGCACAGTGCTTTGAAAAAAATCTGCAGTGCATTCTGAATCAGTGAAGTTTTAGCAGTAATTAACTTGGATTTTTTAGACATTCATCACATTAGCATGGGAATGAAAGAGTGAGTCACTAACTTAGATTTAAGAATAGAGGAACAATTTTATAGCCACATTTTACCTCTGTAAGAATGTGTTTTCCACAGGTTTGCTTTCTCACAGTCAAATTAAGTATATAGAAAGGCATTTGTTTTGTATTGCAAACCAAGCCATATCATCTGCAAGGCTTTTGTGGCTTGTGGGCCATACTAAACACCAAACCTGATGACAAGAGACAGAGGTTGCCTAAGTTTTGGCATGAATATAAACAAGTTTTCTATATTTTGCCTGTGACTTTTGCAAGTTATAAATGTGAATGACTGTGTGCTGGAGCCCTTTAAAAATATGGTACTTATCTGTGAGATAAGGAAGCTTTATTCTGTGTATTCTTTGCTCAAAATACCTGAAAACATCCACTTAACTGGGATGAGCTGGTTTTTAACATCTATTCCCAAACAAAAATATACATATATTAAACCTGTAGTATCACATTCAATTTATAGAAAATGCAGGGGGAAAACAGCAAATTGGAAGGAATTAAAAGGAGACCAGTAGAAAAAAAATTAAAGCAAGGAAAAATTTATTTTGAGGGATATGAATTTTTAAATCATTATTTTGAACCAGTTTATTAAATCCAAGGTAATGCTAGGAAAGGAAAGGATATAGATCTCATTTAAGACCAGTACATAACTGGGAGAACATATATACAGCACAGAAACTACCTGCAAAGATTTTAAGAGTGTAAGCAACACAAAGATATGATTTTAGCATGAGTAAAATGAGCAACACGAGCTACAAGAAAACAGAGTAATAGCATGAAACATTTGCTGATTATATCTATGGAGATTTTTCTGGATCTGGAAATAACCTACTGAGAAAACAATGAGAGTCCCTTATTGTCTAATTCCTTTAAACAAAACTGAGAAAGAGCACTGGAAAAACATCGCTCAGAGAACAATCGTTTACCAGGAGAGGAATGGAAAAATGAGTGCATTGTCTTAGATCATTTAATCAGTCCATGACTTTTATGATTCTGTGAAGCCTTACAGATGCCTTAAAAAATGTTACTGGAGGCCTAATTCATTGCATAATATTCACTTATTAAGAAACATGCTGAAAAATACTTAGAGAGTCTTTCTCCCAGAAAAGAGCAATGCCCTCCCCTTTCCTCGATATCACTTTCCTTCACAATTTGTGTAGAGGAGACTTTTGGAAGGAAAGTAAGAGATGATGGGGTTTTCCACACTGTACAAATCTGCACTAATGAAGGAACTAAACATGACTTTTAGAAAATGTTCAGTTCACACTGCAGGAAAATATATCTCTGGTATTTGCCAGATGAAAATTCAAGAGAAGGGTCAACTCAAAATTTATCTCCTTATAAGATACAAGACTAGGAAAGGGAGGCATAGTTCCTGTGGTGACAGGGAAAAAGATCCATTATTTGAGCTCAGATGCTAATCAGCCACTTGCCTTCAGGACCAGCAAGTCCTGAAAGACAGCAAGCAGAAGACACTTATTATTTAGTTGGTATATCAGGCCAAAAGCCAGGAAGGAATTGTCTCTGCTGCCATCATAACACGGGTGTAACCTTTTGCTGACTGAAAACATCACATCTCCATCGGTGATAAAAAATATGTATCAAAAAAATAAGACTGCATGCCCTAGTGTCATGAGTGAGATCAAAGTCCCAGAAAAAGTAGGTGGATTCCAAGGCCTTGCAGGAAGCTTCTGCAAAGGAGAAGACACAGAGGGGTGGGAAGGTGATGCACTGACCCCCAGGACCCTGAGTTGGATGAGCAGCTTGTCCCTCAAAATACCAGGGCTGGACTTTAGACTTCCAGCCCCTGGCACTGACAGCCTTCATTGCAACATGAGGGAAAGGTGCCAGCATGCTCACCAGCCTCCTTCCCTCTTCTGCTTCACTACTGCACATCTTTCACCCACCCTCTGGGACTCCTCGTGGCCCTTGGCACTCACTGGCACACCAGGAGTTAACTGGTGGTTAGCCTCTCACTGCCACAGTGAGATCTAAGGTTGGACAGACTCTAAAATATGTCACACCTTGGCCTGGTGCCATGGGTAATAATCCAAAATAGTAATAGACTATCACTTGTGTCCTGGGTTTCAGCCAGGACAGAGTTAATTTTATGGCAGCAGCTGTGAGGGGGAGGAGCCTGGAGGCATGTGGACATGTCTAGGTTGTTATTCTATATCACCACTCCATTCACTGCTGTAAATACTGAAAATAATTCTGGGTATTCATGTGTATGAATATATACACAGGCATACATATAGATATAGGTATATGTGTATCCACACAATGATATGTGAATACATAAATTTGTATATAGTCTCTGTAAAAAATACCAATATATGTAATTAATACAGCAATAATCACATTAACAGAGGAATATTAGGATATTAATAAATTGTATATATAATTAATAATAATATGCAACATATACATAATGCTTCATAGCATATGATACAATACTTTAGACTAGATTGTTGTAGTGTAGCACAATAGGACTATAGTATGATTCATATACATCAGATATATAATCTGGCACTGAGCAGTACAGCAGGCTTTGAGTAAGGAAAGATCTCTTTTTTGAAAAGCTGGACAATCTCAGCATTTCTTTCTGATGGAGAAATCTCTGTGTGACACTTTATAACCTGATACTAGGAAATTAATTCAGGTGATCCTGATGCTGTTTTAACATCATGACAGATGTAAGCTACAATTCAAGGAGCAATTTCTAAGCATAATAAGCAACTGACAACTGTGCAGGCTTGTCCTCTCAACTCAAACTAGTCAAGGTGCCTTCACATCCAGGCATGAGAGGAAGATGGCAGGTCAAAACTGGCATTCAGGAAAAGACAATAGCCTGTGTAAGGAGCTGAAATTACATTTATCCCATGCAGTGCTTCTCAGTATTTGTGATGCACATGACAGAGAACTGTGCTGATGATTTATTGGTCCTGTGGTTATCAGTTTGTCTCATAAAGAAAAGTAAGCTGATTTACATAAAAGATAAAGGATCTGATAGGAACTGATGGTCAGAGTTACACCTGTTTCAACAGAAACAGAACCAAACACTGAAAGAATAATGAATCCTGTGCAGTTTACAAGCCATTTACTTCTGAAGTTAAAGCACTTGCATCAACAAAACTCAGTGAAGTTTCTAGATGGCTAAGGAGTGTCAGGATTTTGTAGCTGGTAAGGAAATGGACCAGAAAATCAGCACAGACAAATCTCCACATTGATGCCTTAAGTTGTAACCTTCATATTTTCCAGATTCTGTACTGCATTAGTATATAACTCTGAACTTCATATAAAGTGTTAGCAAGTTCTCTTCACAGTTTAGTTAGACAAAATAATCTTTTTCCAGCCTGAGAACCAAGGACACTGTTACAGCTCCAGGCCCAAAAAGCATAAACAACAGTGAATTGAGGAGAGCAAACTGGGAGGATGGGACTTCATAACCTGAAGCTGCAATTGGAAAATCAACCCCAATATGTAAATGGACCAAAACTTATAAAAGTGTGAAAACTCATTACCCGGGGTCCATCTTGGGTGAAGCCTCAGCCAGGCTCTTGTACTGCCCAAGGTGTATCCTTTAAGGCCTTTTAATAAATACCTACTTTATTCCTTTAACACTGTCTAGCCTGTTCTAGGCATCAACATTACCTTCACAAAACCTTTCTTTCTACTTGTATGACGTCAAGGCAAAGGTTATTATTGCCAATAAAATAAGAAGCAAATTAATTATTGTGATTGCTTCCATTTGTGGGTAGACACAGTAACTATGTGGACTTCAATTTTTTTCTATTGAAATATCCTGCCTGAAAACTCCAGGAAATATATGAATGTAGACATGAATTATTCAATGTTTCCAGCTACTTAGCTGAAGCCACCAACTCTTGTGATGTGCACTTAAAATGTCACATGCAATGGTGAGGTTTACAAAAACCAAGCCTGGGCAAAAAATCAGCAGAAATGGTGAATACTTCCACAAAACAGTAGATTGCTATGTATTTACTAAGCACAGCACAGAATCCTCTCTGGTTCTCATAGCCTACACAAATAGCCCAATACCTATAAATCAAAACACATCTCATGCACATTCATGCAATCATCATGATTTGCAGTGATATGGATATTGATATAGAGTGATACTTTATAAAATAATATTTTTACTCCCTTTTATGTAGCACTGCTGAAAAAAAGGCCAGAGATAGCACCGCAAATAGATTCTTTGTCCTTAAATTACAATGTATAATACTATACCAATTATAGAAGATTCAGTCAGAGCACTTGATTTTGTAACCTTAAAATTTTGTCATATATTTATGTTAAAAAAAAAATATTATCTGTACATGTCCAGAGCAGGTAAAAATTATGCTTCTTGTTTTTGTAAACCAATTTCTCCAGAAGTAAAATGCAGCCTACAAACACATAGGCAGGGACCTGTTCCCTTTACAGTGTACCAGTTAAGGTGCTCCCAAGGTAATACAGCCCATGCCCATTCATAGAAGATGAAATAACGTACGTGATGGTAGTATGTTGTAGAAAACAAACATAGAAATAAAAATAGAAATATATAGTCAAAACCTTGTCAAGAGAAAGACTCAGACCTTGTGCCTTCATTTCGGGGTATTGGTGGAATTTAACATGATTCTGTACAGCATCTGAAATTGTGTCTCATCCTCTTCCTGCCAGATTCTACCTACCTTGTGAGAAGAGGTGAGCTGTGCCTGGAAAACTTGTTCTGTCTTTTCATTTTTTGGTGCTGAATGTATTTGTTTCTCTGATGCTTAGGAAACACACTCTCTGACTGAACTTCCTTTCTTATAAAAGACCTCAGTGTACAAGTTATCCTTTCCTTCCTGTTGCAAAATATTTTGACTTGTGACGATTAGGGTTGCTCAGAGAAAGCAACAAAATACTTGCCAACCTTATATCTTTCTTCCTTCATCTCCCTTTTCTACTCTTTAAGTAAAGAGGAGTTCACCTTTCATTTACTGTTGATGTTGAAAACTTGGAAATCTGGTGATATTTCCAAGGTATGCCAAAAACCCAAGATACTATCAATCCCTTTTTAATCTTTAAAAAAGATCTCATATACTAAATACTACTCATATACTAAATACTACCTTGAAGTGGATATATTATATTCACACTTCACTACCTGTCCTGATCTTCCTCTTGATTTCAGAAGAAGCTTGACCTATGAAAGACATAAATCCTCCCTTCTGAAAGGGCTTTCCTTCTCCTGCTATTTGCACAGCTGTGATCAGCAGTCTTTTGAACAGAAGGTCCCTGTCTGTAAGGGAATGGTGCTGATTAAAGCAGCCTGCTGGAGTTCACTGATTTCCTGGGTCTCCAAATCTTTAATCTGCTGATCTTCCAGGGGTAGCCCAGCTTTGTGAATAAGCATTTGGAGGCAGTTTATGACATTCTGAAGTACAGAAATATAGTCACTCCTGAACTTTCACCATTTCACTGTATTCCAAAAAGGTCAGACATCCTTGTTTACCTAGTTTGGCTTTTAAGTGCTCACATGGGTGACAGGCAGTTTGGACCCACTCAAGTGCCTGCTCAAGTCACTTGTGACATTTTGAGTGCTTTGTGGTACCTGATACATGTCACAGCTCATATTTTCAGGAGGCCCATGTTATTCTGAAACAAGAGGTGGATACCAGGAGGGACACCTTGGTACCAACCTGCATTTTAGACGTTGAGGTTCCTCTCAGTCACAAAGACTTCTTTTCCTTGTCAGCATACAGTAGTTCTGATTAATCTTCTTCCTTTGGTGATTTGATAATTTTTACCTCTGCACCATCTTCTGAGATCTCATGCCCTGTGGTTACCCTGGAGTTTAGTTCCAAGTTTTGCTGTTCAGCCATCTCTAAATGAGAGCATAGACACTTTGGGACCTCTGCTAGGTAGGTTTAGATTTCAGATATTTTCCACTAACAGTTTTATTTTACATCTTTGAATCTAAAACAATAGCTGTATCCCAGCAGCCTCATCTCTCTCAATCAGCATAGCTTCCTAGATCTACTCATGAGGAGATTGTCAAAATATCACACAATACCTGTCACTTTTCCATCTTAACCCATGACCCTAATCCATGCCATGGTGTGCCCCAACTAGATGTATGGGTTGCTGAATGGCCAGGTCTCAAGTTTCTGAGCCTTAAAAGAAGACCTCTAAATAGCATCCTATGCAACCTCCAACACCTTCTCTGCAAAAGCAAGAGCTCACAGATGTTCCTAATTAGAGCTGCCAGACCAGCACAGTCCCCTTAGAGACCACAGAGTGTTTAAAAGTTGGAGAAAGCTGGTTGCTTAGGTGCCTATTTGGATCATATTTAGCTTCTTTCACCTTGATCCTTTCCTTTGAGGGGACAGGCAACTGACTAACCTCATCAATCCTTCTTCAGTATCTGAAGTGATTTAAGGTTCTATATCTGAATGTTTTGCATGGCTTTGCACACCCACCTCTGGCCATGAGACCTAGTCTTATATTCAGCACTCTGAAGAATATTGCTTAGCTCCAGAGCTCAGGTGTCTTTTGGGCACATTTGTTTTTGCTGGGCATTTGACTCTATGACTGGCTGTTGTGTTTTTATCTTTGTCAGGAGTGGTAAACTTGTTTATTTATCTAATACTGAATTCTTGGGCTCCAGCACTGTTCTTGACTTAGCTCTTTGTGAGCCAAAATATACCTTACTGCTGACAGGCAAGGGTTATTTAGTGATTATGTCAGAAATGGGAGACAGCCTAGTGGGAAAAGGTCAGAATCTGGGTTATTTAGGGCGACTTCTCCACTCCTCCTCTGCTTCTCCCACCAGTGGGTCCACATGGGAATAGGTGTACACGTAGAAGCACGCTGGCACATGGGACAATAGCAGAGTGAGACTACCTGAGGGCAGCTAGATTTTCCAGCCTTCGTTCATGATTCATAGCAGTCTGGGCCAGGGCAAATATGAAGTTGCTTGTAATGTAATATGTGCAACAGTATGCAGCTCCTCAGATCTCTGCTGCCCTCGTGGCAAGCCCCAGGCAATGCCATCTAACTGAGAAGAATAAACAAACCATTCAAGACCATTCAAGACCTTTGTTTGCCCATGAGTCATGAGGGGGCTACTCACTAGAGTATTAAGAAAGATAAACATATGGCAAAACTCTAAAAACTATTTCTGGAAAACTTTACTGGAGGGAACAGCTAATCCATTGTTCAGAGCCTGCAGAGAATTACAAGGCTGGAGAGAGGAATGGGAGCAGGAAAGAAGCAAAAATAACAAAAAAACCCAAAAACAAACAAACAAACAAACAAAAACACACAAAAAATAAAAAACAAAACAAAAAAAAGCCAAGAGATCAAAAATTCAGAATGGTTGTAATTACCACTGTAGGCACAAGGGTTTTGTGGGAGGAGGGGGCTGACTGACACAGGGGATTTGCAGGAGGGATTGGATCTGTATGCAGTCATAACAGGAGGGAGTTGTTATTCGTCTCCTCAGGAAGTAAACAGGGAGTATCATGCATTATTTGATTGTTACTCCAAAGGGAAAGAATATTGGCCAGAAATTATGAAGAGTTATTTGGTGATTAAAGTTAGCACAAAACCAACAAATAATTTCCCCCATATGCTTCAGCTGAAAGGCCAGAGTGAATATTAAACCTGAAAATCCAAATGTCTCTCTCCTCTTTTTGCTCCTATGCTTTTTTACTGAGAAGGCATATCCCTTTCCATTCTCAATTTTATTTTCTGCTATTTTAGTAGTTTTATTTATTACTGTTAATTAAAGCATCACAGATGTATGCAGAAGCTTGTGGCATTTCATGAGGTGTTGCTCAGGAGAAGCCATGCAGCAGTCTCAGTGTTTCTTGAGGTGCAGACATGATCTCTTTCCTTGGGACAGGTCCTGAGAGTTTCTGTAAGGCACCTCTGGTTGTACCTCATATGGGCTGGTGCAACCGAGTCTCTGTGCTTTTCTCTGTTACACTGAAGAATAATGTGCAGCTACAGGAATTTAATAAAATAATTGCAGGTGTCCAGTGGAGAAATACAATTTCTATCTTTATTTAATGATATTGGCCAAGCTGTCTGGCATGAAGCTTATCCATGGAACTGTTTGGCATGAAGACCTTAACAACATATTTCTTCAGACTTAGCTTCAGATGGCAACTAGTACTGATGCACACTGGACAGTAGCTTTTCAGAGCTCTTGATTTAGGCAGGCATCTGTGAATTGGATTAGGATTGAAGCCAGAAGATAACACTGAATAAAATTCTGATTGTTTCCTCTGAACAAATTTGAGTGAGTTGGAATTCAGGAAGATAAATAGTTTAAGGTATTGGTATAAATGTGGCTTGAGTTTGCATTGAGGATTGGTAAACAACAACATAAAAGATAAAGCTGAATATTTTGAGGGGTGCAGTTCACAGACTGATTTACTGGATTTAGTCTTAAGCCTAGCTTCAAACTGTTTGAGCAGTATCACTGAGACACTGACTGACTCCTACTGTAGCCCTTGCTCCCAGATACCCACTGCCTCTAACACTATTATAGGGAAAAAAAAACAACACATGCCAATATAATTGTAATCCACCCAGTGCCCATGGTTGAAAGAAAATCATCCTGCGGGCCTGAGCCTCATATTATTGGCTGTGGCCTTCTGCTGGAGCCTTATACCTTGTGCATAGTGCCTGCCATGCCAGGTCTCAATCAGGCTCCAGGATCTCCACCCTTTGGAGCTCTCCTTGGCCTGCAGATGTCACCTTTGATGATGGCTCTGCTTCTTATTAGTGCAAGACTTCCTAACAGCCTCTCGTGCCAAAGAGGGGTTGCATCCCTATCCCACCCACAGCACTGATTTGACTAAACTAGAACTGTAACACAGAGCTCCCTAATGTACCAAACCTGGACTGTACACTTTGCATTGGATTCATCCTCTGTCCCATCCCAAAGTAATCCAGTAGCCAAAATCCTGAACCAAGTCTGGCATGGTTTAGGATCTACTACTATCTTCTACTTCACTAGCTTTAAACTGGCTCTCAGCTCTTTGCTTCCTTCTAGTTCTTACCTAACCTAAGACAGTCATGGGCAGCAGGCATTCACTAAAACAAACCAAAACTATCATGTGATAACTTCCTACAAATTAAAAACTGCCTTATATCTTATCTTAGGTTTCATACAAGTCATAACCTAAGGTCTAATGGCTTTCCAGTAGGTCACCTGTGGTTTATCTCTTTCCTAGTCTGCCATCACCAAATGAGACACATCATAAACCTTAGCCACATACTGCTACTGCCAGAAGATTTACACAGAGACTGCCTACTGCAACCCAGCCAAGGTTATTGTTAGACATAACTATATTCCAAATTCTTTGCTCTCTATTGGTCCCAATCCTATCTGCAGCTTCATCTGTTAACTACAAAATAAAGTTGCCATCTGCTGATTCCATACTCTGTCTTGACTCAACTTTGTGGCATGTCGAAGTGTAATGTCACTCCAGCCCTTCATGAAGAAGAAGATTTCACAAGTGTCACTTGATTTGATAATATTTCAATACAATTGCACAAAAAGGCAGTACAGAAAGCCGAACAACAATTTCTGTTCAAAATGGGATATTTGAAGCAGGAACACTTAGGGAAACCTTGCTACTGTTATAATCTGGTTTGTTTCTAGCCTGAATTGGAGTAACCAGAGCTTGACTATTTCCTCTCTATGTGCAAGAACAGTCTAGAAATATTTTTGTTTGTTTTCCTAAGGAAATTAGCATATCATAATTTTGACGTGGTCTATCTATTTGAGCAAGTCTGGTATCTTTTCAATGCATTCACTAATTTCAATCTGACTTGCCACAAAGTTTAAGTATTCAAGTTCTGTGAAAGCTGGTTAGAAGCAAGGAAGCAGAATGAGTTTCTTCCAGAAGGAGAAGGAGGCAGAGATAAATCTTAGGAGATTTTGCCTGGTATCAGTTGCCTGTTCACTCGGAAAAGGGACCAGACAAGAAACCACCCTTTATGCATATCTGGATGAACTGTAGTCTCTATGGTCTGAAGTCTAGTATGACTGGTATAGGTTACAGAAAAAAGTGATTGGAGAGTAGCAGGAAAGAATGGTAGAGGGATAACAATGATTACTTAGGTAGTTTGATTTTGCTTGTGTTAAAGCTCACAGTAACATTTTGGTGAAAAGGGAGAGGAGTTTCAGTACATGTAAATCAGGACTTTTGAGTAATTGTGACTGCAGAGGTTAGGACCTTTTGTGGAAAAAAATATTGAGCTAATAGTAGAAGGGACATCAATGAACAGGACAGCAAAACATCTTGAGTGAGAACTGGTTTTGATCTATACAATCCTAGCACAGCAACCAGCCTCCTTAGGGCTTTTACATGCAGGTGTTATTATTAACATTTTGTATCAGAAAAGTAGCAGTAGAAAGGAACAAGCAGCTCTCTTCTTCCACTCTCATTCTGTGATTGCCTAAAATCTTTGGAAACATAGGGAAGTGAGCAGGTTATGTAGCTGCTTTTGCAGTTGAGGTTCTGGCAGGAAACATTTCATAGCACAGGATTCAGTTATCCTGCCTGGGTGAGTGGTGTCCCCGACAAAAATAGACAGACCCTGCTGTCTGCACTTTGCAGAGAGCAGCTGAGGAAAGCAAAACAATCATCTAAGGTGGTCAGCCAGGAGTGGCCAAGGGTGGCTGGAGGTGGTGGAAGCGCTGAGTAAAACCTTTACAGACCTGGCAGAAAAGTCAAGTTGTCAGCGTCCCGTTTTACAGATGTTCAAGACGTTTACTTTCAGCTGCTTCCTCTTCGAGCAGGGCTGCAGACAGGACTTGCCTTCCTCCCCCTGTGACGGTGGATGTTCCTGTGTTGCCATTGGGCTGCCTGTGCCTGCGTCCTTTTCCTGTGGAAACAGAAGATATGGGCAGGAGAAAAGACATATTTGGTAATGTTTCTCTTCAAAGCATCTTTTTCACAAGGCTGCCTCAGCTGCAAAATGTTAAGGGAAAAAAAAAGAGATCTTGGAACTAACTCCAGACAGACCCTAATGCCTACAAATTTGTCTAAGCAAGCCAAGTCCAGAAAGGCAAAACATGAAGAAGGCTCATTATTTGACTGCTAGGGACACTCAAATAACCAGACACACCAGTACTTATGATCTTCATATTTCAGACGGCTCGTCTTTCATATCCTCCCTCACCCTGCAATCCCACCCTGCTCACTTCTTATATTTCCCTTCATCCCCACTAACTCCACTGCATTTGAAATTGTTTATAGAACATATAAAATATGAAAACATTATTTATAATACCTATGGGGAAAGACTCTGTTCCTTTAGCCATCTGTTTGATGGAGCCATTCACAGCTCCTCTAATTGCTTCAGCTTGCACGATCATTTTTCTTTCTCCCCAGAAAGTTCAAAGTACCTTGGCAGACCTCTTTTTATTTTATTTTAATAAGAAGGCAGACCTCTTTTTATTTTATTTTAGCAAGAAGTGACTGAGGAGGTGCTATGGTGCTTAGGGCATTGGGTGTCTCTGATTCATGGTTCTGCTGGAGCTGTGGCTCAAGACAGGAGGTGGAATGATTGTATTCTGTTTTGAAGTCTCCTGGAAGGTTACTGCTCCTCTAGAGGTTTTAGAGCATCACAGGACTGCTAAATCGTCAGTCACCATCCCTGGCCAGAAGGAGGGGCAATTTACATTCCCTACATTCGGTACCTATCCAATATATCCCTGGAAATCTGTGTAGGGCAAAAATATTCATAGGTTTTAAATGAATTAATAAAATCACTGTTGCCAAAAACCCTTACAGATTCAAAGAAAATCCCTGTTAGTTTAGACAGGTCAAGGATTGTGTTTCAGTTACTCACAAATGTACAGGTATAAAAGTAAAGGGAATATTGTTGATCTAACCAATAATTTTTTTTGTCTGTGGAATGCAAACTAAATATAGCAGTGAGCAGAAACTAGTATTTGATTTTGAAGTTGAATGCAGAATTATAAAGATTTTTTTTCCCACAGTTCCATCAAATCTGGTTTTTGTTGCTCATGAATTCTTATTAGTATGTGTTGATTATCAGCCTCAATCTCTTCCAGCCTCTAGGAAACCTGAATTTGTCCCCAAACTAAAAAGTACATTCAGTTTGATGAGTGACTCCAATACAGTAAAAAAATTTTAATGGATGCATAGAGACACCTTGTATTTAATAACATTGTTTGTGATACTGAAATAATAGTTGTTTTTATAGCTTTTGATGCCAGCAGTGGCTGTTCAAACATCCTGTCTGGCATATGAATAATCCAATCCCATAGAATTGGACTATTTGACTAAAAAAAGGTAGACTTGTACAGCACAACCAAGTAACTGTCTGCAGCTGCTAAGTTACATAAAACATAGATATTTTTTTTCCTTTCTTCTCCAGTGGACTGATGAAGAAACTGTAGTCTAGAAATTATTTTGTAAGAATACTGTTTATACTATGAGTAGGACAGACAGAAATACGAGAAAAGCTCTGGGGCTGCCAAAAATCTCATTTTTTGGAAGAGCAGCCCTTAGGCCTTGAGAAAGTAATGTAGGAAAAATGTTATTTAAATGAGACAATTTCTGTCTCAGTACAAAATAATTATTCCCTGACATAAAACTTATTTTGTGGAGCCCCTCCAGCACTCCTTGCTGGGGGCAGGCAGTATGGCATTGCCTCTTCTTTCAGGCTCTGCAAATTCCTTTCTCCAAGACAGATTCCAGAGTTTGAGGAGCAGCTGAAACCCTTAGGTTGTTCCAAAAAATTGGCAGGTTTTTTGGGCTTAATGCCCACTTTATTTCCTACCTGTATTCATTTTGCTCCCTAGGACAAGCAGAGTATATAGTATTTTTTCCCTTTTATGTCTTGAAGTTGCAAAAGGACTTTTTAATCCATGCAGAGGATGGTCTATGACCATTACACTAAGGGGTGTTAATGGCAGCTGTGCATTACATAGCAGTGGCTGTGACACATTTTACTCTCTATTCACTGTATAGTTTGGCAAAGGATCTGTGGATTTACTACTGTTGAAGTCAGAGACAAAATTCTCCTTTCTTTCCAAGGTGAGAAGTCTGGACCAGCCCCTATTTCTTTTCGCAGCTAAATGTTCCCAAAACACTGTTACTTTTATAAAAGGGAATTAGTCTAGTGGGAATAAATGTTGATATGGCTCACTTTGTTTTTTTCATGAATCATCATGTTTCACATCTGTACTCTTTGCAGCATCTCATGCTCTGTCACACTTCATACTGTGTTTTTCAGACAAGCTGATCCCCTGAAGAAAGGGAGACCAATCAGCATTTATAGGGCTGAAAACCACTTGATATCTATTGATGATGTGTACAGAAAATAAACCAAAGTATAGAATGTGATCTGGTTCACCAGCATACCAGCATAGGAAGAGGTCATGTGAAAATAAAGGATGAGGGATCTGCAGAACCTGGTCATTGGTAGTTGTTTAAGGTCAGAGCAGCACATTAAGAGAAGTGATTATTTGCTTCTTTGGTCATTATTTGGTCTCCACAGTAGAAGACATGAACATTTGTTGGAAAGTCCAGCATAGGTTCACCAAACTGGTCAGTGGCCTGGACCACTTATGCACAAAGAGAGGCTGAAGGAGATGCATTTGCTCAGTCTAAAAGACAAAGGGTTCAGAAGTGTCTGACTGATGTCTACTATTACTTAAAGGGTGGTTGGAGAGGAGATGGAACAAAGCTGGACATGCACAGTGAGAGAGTAAGAGTCAGCAGGCACAGGTAGAAACAAATAATCAGATTTCCAACACACATGGGATATTTATGAGTTTTGATTGCCCATGCTCTGTTGAGCACTGCATTAATTTAGTGGACTTCAGAAGACTCATCAACTCATATCTTTTAAAAGGCATAAATGGTTAATTTACTTCTGCAAATATGAATCCATTAAATTTCAGTATGGAAATTTTTTGCTCAGAAACCTATGAAATTTTAGGCATACCATTATACTTCTACAGTGTATGAATGGAGAGAGATGTAGTTCAGGGATTTCCCCAAGGAGAAGGGGGAAAGTCATCTTTGAAGGAAGTGCAGAAGAGATACAAGCTGGAAGAACAAAGAACTCAGTGATTTTTTTCTCAAGATGTAAGGATAAACAACAATCCAGAACAGTATTTCTTACGATATTAGTGAATGGGAGATGGGTGTTCTTTAGGAGAGATCAGTGGATACCACAGTTGAACAATTGATAGAACTGCATCTATGAAACTGATTAATGCTTACTAGTATTATTAAAGCACAGCTTTTCTGAGTCCTTATGAAACATACACTTCCTGAGACTGCATCAGAAACTGTGGTTCCTGAAAACAAGACCAGTATCTAGTGAGTGCTTCATTCATATTTTCATGCCACTATGAGGATGGCAAGCATATTTTTCCTACTGTAAGCCTTACACTCCTGTAGGGAGGAAATTGAGGCTTGCACTCCAGATGAGAGTCACTGGCCAAGCTCCAAATTCAGCTGAGGGAGGAGCAGGATGGTGGGGAGCTGTGGAGTAAACCTTCCCATTAGTCCAGTTTTACATATGGCTTACCCAATTTTATCTTAGTACATGGAGACATAAGTAGCGCTTGCCATCAAATGATGCATCCTAATGTGGACTGTCCAAGTCACTGGAAAATAGATTGAATCAATGAATTATGATTTCTCTGTGTTGAAAAAATATCTCTAGTGGTGAATTTTTTTAAAGTAATCCAGTTGGGTCAAACCATCACTCTTATTGAAGCTGTGGGAGACAATAGCGCATGAGGCTGGGGGTCTACTTGTGTAATGTGTCAAGTATCTGGATACCATATAGCTTCATAAGATAATATGGGAATACCAGGCAGCAGCTGAAAACCAAACAGAAGAGATTCTCCCATCTGGTATTTGTTTAGTTGAATGAAGAAGCTTTGAAGGCTTTATACATTTATTCCACAGCTTGGCAACAGTGGGTACAACAACTGGAATAAGCTAACCTTTACAACTTTTATCAAAGACAATCTCTATTCCTTCCCTGCTGTCTCCTTGCCTCTGGCCCCCACTTCCTAGACCAATATTTTTCCTTCCATTTTTTCCCTTTCTTCAGTTTCCTTTACTACTCTGCACCTGCTTTTAAAATGCAGCTTGCAAGTGAAATTATTTCTTGCTCCTGGGAGAGACAGATGAACTCTGGGAACCAGAGCCATGATACCTTCTTTGTGTAGGGTGACAGAAACAGCTCCCATACACTGTAATACACTGTATAACTGATGGTCTCGTGATAGGACATGATGATTTTAAAAGATGGGCAACACACATGAAGCAAGTAAATTGGAGAATAATAATTATCCTGTTGGCAGTAACTACATGGAAGTTAGCTTCCCTGTGAAAGCAAGATGTGCAGGCAGCAGTCTCAAGGATGCAGTATAACTGTGAATCATGCTCTTTTCAAATTTCCATTAAGCAAATTTGGGAGAAGCCACTTAACTTGTTGCAGACCTTGATCTGATGCTTTGACTTCCTACAGGTTCTTTCTAGAACTCTTTCTGGACTTTCTATGTGAAATTGAAGCTGAGGTTTATAATCTTGCATCATAATTGTCGATAATACCATGTAGAAATCTCAGATGTCTCTGTTGTGTTGTCTGCTAAAGTATGTGGTGCTTTAGCAGGAGTGTACATAGTCTGTCTTCTATTAGACATACTGTCATACTTCCACAAACATGGATTAAAAATTGAAATATGCACAGCAGTGAAGAGACATTGTAAGCTCCCTGATTAAAGCAATGAGCAATATACTTGGAAGTAGCAGGGCATTATTTCTGTCTGATTCCTAGCATCCAGTAGTCACTAGGACAGGAGTAGTTTGCTCAGCAGCCAGATTGACTGCTTTCATTATAAGGATATATGATTTGCTTTCATGAAGTTTTTACCAAACCTATTGAAGCACCCTTTTGTGTTTGCAGAATTTAAATATATAACATTATTTGGAGTTTTAACTCTCACTCAGTTTCCTGACAGCAGAAGTTTAAGTTGCTGGGAAGGCTGTTCAGATCTCACTAGATGTTACCAAAAAGACCAACAGTGCAGCATCAGTTCACGGTTCATTAACTACTAGCTTTAAGAAGGATATTGGGCAACAGGAAACACAGCAGGCTGAAAAGACTTTTTTTTCTGTTTGTTTGATTATTATCTGCAAAAAACATGGGGGGAGAGCAGCAAACATCATTATATTTACAGGAGTAGTTTACAGACAGCAGAGGCAGCCTGAAGAGTTTGAGTTTCCAGTCTCATTATATTACACTGGCTCAACAGTTACATTTCACAATAAGCATTTTTGAACCAGCAGGAAATCTATTTATGCATGTAGTTCTTGATTCAGAGACTGGAAACGTATCACAAAGTTTTGGTTTAAAAATTGTCAACACAATGATGCTGCCCCATGCTCCTGAGTATTATTAGAAATTCAATTGTCTTCGAAGTTTTAAAATACTGCAAGAGCACATGATCATGGTGATAAAATGTAGATTTTTTTTTTCTCCTTTTGGACATAATATAAATTCAATCAGTTTGTTTCCCCATGTTTCTTGTGATTATTCAATAAGGAAAATAATACCTAAATTTTGTTTAGAGCAGGTAAATAAGGACCACAGTTTGGATTTTTTTCAGACTGAATATTCTCACATTCACAGATTGCAGAAGGTGTATATCCCTTCCTAGGCTGGTTCATCTATTTATCTATCTATCTGTCATCTCTCTCTCTTCCTCATTTTTAATGTGTATTAAAAAGGCTTCAGATACTCACAAACATGCTAGGAAAGGTAATGCAAGTTTAGGAATTGCATTGGGATCCTCAAATGAAAGGCATTTGAAAATCACAAAGAAATCTTTCATAGTACAATTCATTTATGTGGTTTCTTTTCCACCTGCAAGATTCAAAGCTATGGTATGCAACAAGTCTGGTTTAAAAGAATAAAATTACTTTATTGTATTATAAAATGCATTTATCATATTACTACATAAATCTCAAACATGATGCAGCTCTCTCAAGTACAATCTAAGAAGCACAGCTAACTGGGAAAGCTGTTTGTTCTGTTGTCTCCAGAAAAGCCCATTTTATCAAATGGAGGCAAATCTGACGGTATTTTCAGTAAAACTATATCTGACACAGGGCACACACATCCTGAGGTAAAGGTCATTCTGTGGTGTAGCACATGAGTCTTTAATAAACACCTCTTGAACTTGAGGATAAATGTTTCTTTCATAATAAGGTAATCCTATTAAGCCATCCTGAGCATAGAAAAACAGTCTAAGTATCCTAATAAGATATACACAAAATGATTGTGCAATGATACATCCTTGTTGTTTATATAAATAGAATAAGGTTCTCACATCCAAAACCTCAGTGTTCATTCAGTCAGAGCATGGAATTGTGGTCTTTAAGTAGCAATTAGAATGTGAATAATCCTGGCTGTGTTTATTACACAATGAAAACAGGTGGAAATAAAGTGTCGAGACATTTGGTTGCTCTCCTCTTACAGCTTTTCTGCAATACACTGTAATTTTCAGTGTTTGAACTTTTGACCTTTGGGCATCTTGAAAAGATAGCAATAGGCTTTGGAATAAGCCAAAGGAGAGGGGCAAAATGAGACAGGTATGGAGGGAAAATCCTAGAGCAGATGGTGACATGGCATTGGAGCATTCCAGCTGCGAGAACTCTTGACTGAACAAGCTATGAAGAAATGGCAGGAGCAGCAGTTTCTGCAAGTAAAAATCAAAATCAAATCTCCTCAAATTATTCTAAAGAGGAACTCATCAGAATCTTGTATCTAATTTGAATGAAATCCTTAACTGGAGGGACTCACCCATGTTGAATACACTGTTCCTGTGGAATAGGCAGTTGATGCAGATGTGTTATTTCCCACAATATTTCCCACAAATTCTACAGTATGACTAGTGAGGAAGATGAGAGGAGGTTTCATAGCTAGCCAGACATGTGTCCTCATTTCATTGAATGTAACATGGTCCAGACCAGCCACTCCAGCTCATTGACAAAATCAATTCTTGAGCATATTTTCAGTACTGTGATTAATCCTTTTTACAGCTAAATTGCAAAAACTCATTTATAACAATGGGACCATAAAAGAAAAGGGGTCTTGCTACTTGGAGTTCAATGCATATTTTATTCTTGCTATCAGAACACAGATAAAGGGAAATTTAGGACCAATGGAAAAAGTCTACAAGACTTTTCATGACATGGAATATAAGTCCGCAGAAGACAGGCTTTAATGGGTATTAAATTTTATTAATTAATATAAGGCACAGAAAGACATTTCCACTATTTGGGAGTGACATCCCTGACTAACCCTATTTACCTCTGCATTGATGTAGTACTGATAAACCTAACACATACTTAACAAAAATGAAAATATTTGAAGGTATTTAATTACTGAATTCATCACATGCAGTGGTTCCCTCAGCCACCCTCACTTCAGACTAAACTACACAGATCAGTGTTTGTATTCCTTGTCAGAATTGCTGAATGCATCATTCCAGCCTTTGACTGAGCACCATGTATTGTTATTCACACGTTATCTCCAGGAAACAGTTGACATCTTTAATTTCCTTCTGCAAGGTGCCAAAATATCTGGTCTGAGAACTCAAATCCACAACTCACCCACAGAAAAGACACAATCTTCATCTTGGCAGTCAATACTTCCCATATTACCTTCAGATGTATGCCATTCCTGGAAGGAGCAATTCCATAAAAATCTCTAGCTCATGTTTAAATTCCTAGCACATGTTCACAGGCATCTCTTTGAGGAAAGCACATGCTTAAAATTAAACATGTGGCCTAAGTATTTTGATGAATTTCCTAAACTGGTGACAGTAGGAGGGAGTCTGAGCTCTCCATGCCCAAGCAGCAGCTGAGATGTTCTCAGTGATGTGGGTACCACTTGGCCCTGTACCAGTGCTAACAGGCTGTTTCTTGTAAATCAGTAGGCAGCTGTCAATTAGTGATGTGTGCCAGTTGTTTAAAATACATTTACTTTCCTCACTGAAATTTTGCTTTTGGACTGGGTTCTTTTTTCTTGTTTTTTTCTTCATAGTACAGGGTTGGTCAAATGCAAGTGGAAGGAAAGAAAGTCCTTCGTGTTTTTGCAGGAGACTCAATAAGGTTATAGAACTTGCAGTGGAAGTTTTAGTTTGCTTTTTGTTTAATGTTGTTTTCCTAAATGTTTCTGAGACTAAGGAAAATGAACCTCAATCCTTTAATGAGTCTGGGCTTCCTGAGGTTTCCCCCTTCCTTGCATCTGAAATACCTTTGCCTACCTCTAGCCAAAAGGGGAACTGTTTTACTTTTTGTGGTTTCACCATCATTTCAGGATTTTATTCATTGACTGATGTTTATAGTGTCCCACCAAGGGCCCAAGGAATCTTTTCTTTCTGTCTTTTCTATTTTTTATTTTAGAAACACAAGATGGGAAACTATCGTAACTTTCTTAAGAAAAATTACTTCTTATATTAATCAAACTATTATGATTGACCCTGATTGTTTGTTCATTAAAAAATGAAGCAGAACAACCAGTTTCTGCCAAATAAAACACTCTCAGCTATTTCAATTGCTGTTTTAATTGGCTGGGCCTGCCTGTCAGATTATCCTCTAATCTGTACAAGAATGTTGTTTGGAAGAGATGAGGCATGCCTGACTTGGAGACCACAGTCATCATTCCAGCACATTCCAGTCCAAATATTGTTCCGTTAGCACAGTGGAGCTACATGACCAGTAAGCCCTGGGTCTGCTTCCTTCTAGAGATCCAATGTGAGACACTTTGGCTGCACCATTGGAAATGCCTGAAGACACTGATGTGAAGGAAACCAAGTGAAAGTGAAAGCTCTAAAGCTCTACAGATGGGCACATTTGGAGTGTTTACATACTATCAGAGCTGCTGTTAGAATGGATTTAATAACAGTTATAAGAAAAATTGTGGAAAAGCAGTCTTAGGACCTGTGAACCCTCACAGAGAGGCATCTCCATAATCTTGATTCAGGATTTGCCATTTCAGTGAATTTGTGTTGTCTGTGGACATTAATATTTCTTAAGAATCACCATATATTCATCCTGCTCCCTGCATCCTTCCCCTAAGCTACTGCCTACTACTGGAGAGGATACTGGTCTAGGCAGATCTTTTTTCTGAGACAACATGTATCCACTTTAGAGTTCCACTGAACCAGGACTGTACTTTGGAGATGAATATGACAGTCCTATTCACTTCCTGTGCTTTGGTTTGCATAATGGAACTGGTTTAGGATTACTGAACTTGTTTTTTCCCAGAGCTGAACAATGGGACCACAGCTAGCACTCTCCAGCACAAGTCAGACCTGGTGCCAGGCAATAGTTAGTCTGAAGCCTAACTCTGGCATGTGTGTGATTTTGGATGTTAGATCCTCAGAATCAATTAGGTAGTTCTGCAAGTTGTCTTCTGTTGATATGCAGTATTAATTCAGATGCATACGTAGGTTGCAACCATCATGATATCAAGCCATCTGCATGGATAATAACAAGCAGAGAAATTGAAACATGCAGCTTATAGAGTGCCAAGTGGAATGAACCAACAGTATAGAGTGCTTCTTTCTCCCCCTGCCTTTAGGGACAACAGAAATTTAAGAGTCAGTGTGCAGGTGATAATACACAGTAAATACAGTCACTATTTTTGCAATAAGCAATTAATACAAGCTCATGGATCAGGGAAATGATGATGCTCAAGCAGAGCTAGTAACAGACCAATAAATCAAGCTATCAAGCTTGATGTTAAACTTAGACCTTGGTAGTTTATATATTTAATTGCTAATGTAAAACATGAAATTTGCAACCCAGTAAACTATGGAAAGGCAGCTTTTTATTTTCTACAGTTTATACAAGCAGGACAAACCAAATTGTAAATGTCTTTGAAGATAAATGCTATTAAACCAAGCTTTCACCTGTCTGGTTAAACTTTTATTTATGACATGGTCTGTGTTTCAAGACTTCCAATTTTTTCCCAGTATTTATATAATGGAGGAAAACAGGAGAACCTTTCAGAGGCAAACAAACAATATCCTACAGACTTGTTTTTCAAGTCTTGTAGTTACACTGCATAGCACTTTTTCATACCTGTACAAAAACCACAAGTCTAAAGAAGATGAGCATGGAGGCAGAGCAAGAGCTCAAAGAGAAATGCAGCTCAAAGAGGAATGCAGCTCATAGAACTTAATGATTTTTTAGTGTTTAAGTATTTCTCAGAATTTAAACTGGTTGAGCATTTTCAGACAGCAAATGAATTCCCTTTATCTGTTGCTCTAGATATAAAAGTTAGATAACAGCTAATGCTCTCTAAACAGTGATTATATTTATATCACTCTATTTATGTTGATGTGTGTTGATATTTGGCATCAAATGATGGCAAAAATATGCAGGGGTCAATCATGATCTATAAATTTATTTGGTAATTGTCTTAAGTAATTTGTTGGAGATCATATTTTATTCCAAGGATTATTCAACACTGTGTACTGATAAATGTCACAGTTGGATAGAGGGGACATTCACATCAAATCATAAGCAGTGCCAGAACCCATATTGGGCATCCAAGACTTACCAGAGCATTTTTTTTCCAAAGAAAAACTTGTTCAGAAGATTGCTCAGTTTATGCCTCAATTTTTAGGGAAGGGTAGATGTGGCTATTTTATTTCATAATCTTTTAGTCTGGTTTCTTTCCTGAAAAACTAATGATTTGGAGATCTTGTGTATATCTGTCTGTCAGATATTTCAGTAAATGTACATTTGAACCCGTCAGTGAATTTCAATCAAGCTCAGTAGACTTGAAAAGGATTATGACATACATGTAGATGATAGATGAATGCTCACTATAGGGTGACTGTGGTGAGCTAAACATAGGCAAAAAAATCTCAAAAGGGAGACTGATGAAAGCTCTGCTTTAGACAGAAGCATCAGTAAAGTTTGTACCTAGTTTTATATCACAAACCTCACTTCTTAGTTAAGGTTTCTTTTATGTGTGGGATTAGGACTGCATAAAGTGAATGCTGAAGCTCTGGTAATGTGACTCTCATACTCAGTTCAGAACAACTTCCCTTAGAAGATAAGTAGCAATATCTTCCCTTGACTTTGTTTGGATATTCTTAGATTGAAAAAGCATACTAAAAAAGTAACCTGAAATTTAGTTTGCTTTAATTTCAAGAAAGGCTAGGTCCAAACTGAGTTGTGGATTTTTCCTCTCAGGAAATGGGGACTTAGGAAAAAACCAAAAAAACCCAGATGAACTAAGAAAAATAAAATTGCAGTGAGCTACCATCCTGCCCTGACTCCCCTTGTTGTTACCCAAGCCACTGAGAGCAGGTTTGATCATACAACACTTTCTCAGCTGAACAGCCCTGGGGAATCACACAGGCAGATATTCTACAGCAAAGTCTATCAATCAGAGCCTAACACAGTTGCAGTTTCACCTTTTGACCTGTTCAATCTGACAATAAAAATATCTATTTCTTTCATGAATCCTTGCAACATGTTTTAAAGTTGGTTCAAAGGTGTTTATTTTCTCTCCAAAACAAAGAAGCATTATAAATTCAACAAAACTGTTCCCACACCAAACACAGATCCTCTTGGCATGGAGACAGCTCCAAAGAAAGACGCTAACCACTGAAACCTGGCTGCCAAAGAGTTTCATATATTTTTTGCATTTTCACATGTGCGCATATTGCCAGAACTTTGCGGAAAAACAAGAAAGGCGGGGCACATCACCTGAATTCTCAGCAATTTTTATTTCCAAATACTTACCATGTGAAAGATGGTGATGATGATGAGGAGGAGGAGGATGAAGATGGTAATAATAATAATAATAATGGTAATAATAATGATGATAATAAAAGGAAATGTGTGAAGAAGAAAAGGAATTATGAAGAAGGGTTTGGAAATGCTACATAATTATGGCATTATTATAACTGCTGTTGTAGTAAAATCTTTTTAAAGGTGACATAAAAAGAAGTTTATAAATAATTTTACTTAAAGGTAAGCTGTTGTATTAATCACAAGACTGAAGGAGACACTTCTAAAATATAAACAAGACAGAGCTATGAAAAATTTTGAATTTCAATAAATTATACTTGTACCCTTTGCAAAAATGGACAAAATAATTAATGTGTGTCTGTTTACTTATAGTTAGACTCTGAGGAGAGATATGAAAGGAAGAATAAAAGATTGTTTGGATTACAAGGAAAAGGATTGTTTTGGGAGCCTCAGAAAGTGTGAGCAGAAAGGGTTTTGGAAGTAAGATAAAAAGGATTGATTTTAGTTAGGCTACACTTAAGTTGACCTTAAGCCATTCAGGACGCAAAATTGTGGGGAAAAAAAATTCTAAGCATAAAGGAGCTGGAGAAGGAAAAGGAGGAGACATTTTTTGAAGCAGGGTTGTTGACTCAGAGTTCATAGCTAAATGTGTACCAGTGGTGACACACAAGGGATGAGCAGCAGGTAAGGAGAGAGGAGCTACAAAGCCTTGGAGGATAAGCACTCCCAGCTGACCATTGCAGGTGATGGGCAGACATTCCACTGAGGCACAGAAATACTGTACAAGTGCAGCAAACCATTTATTTAGGAAGCAGTTGGATTTCAGACCTACACTATCAAGTGGTGTGATGAAGCAAGTTCATGCAGTAAGAGCAAAGATAGAATAGTTTCTAATAACTATTTTGAGAAAATGCTGGTTCAATCACTACAAATCTTCAAAGAAAAGGGTAATTAAATATATATCTTATTAAGAATATTTAGAATTCAGGATAAATAGCTATTCGTTTTAGAGGAATATTTAATTGCTTTATACACACACCTTTAAAATATATTTTTGGATCATAAACTGAAATATGCTAAAATAAAGGAAAAGCTTTATTAGCTGTATGTGTAATCATTTTAATAGAACAATAAATTTTCTTAGGAAAGAACAATAAGAGCTTTAAGCATATCTTAATTGAAATATCTTGATTGAAATACCTCTCAAAATTGGTCATTTTAGGCTATACTCAAACCACCTGAATTGTCCTTGAGCTTTTCATGTCTAAGAGAACTAAGCATGTTTTCAAGAACCATTCAAAGAATTTACATGTTACCAAAATAGCAGTTTAAATTCGTTAATAAGAAAAACTGGTACAGTTTTAGCTAAAATACAATACTGTATTTACACCCTGTCTTTAAGACAAAATTGTTTATATGTTCATCTAAGTGCTTTCCTAAATCTAGGAAATCTATGTTCATAATTAGATATGAAATTGGTGATGAATTATCATATTGCATCGACCATGCTCTCCCAAATATTGCTTTAGAAGCAAATGGTCCTGTTTGACCTAACTGAAACCATTTTGGTCACATTTTTAAAGCAGTAGATGAGAAAAGCATTTGGGGAATGGCTGGTTTATTAGTGTATTGTTTTTAGTCCATACTACATGTGGCTTGGGGAGAATAAATGAATGTTTTTTAGACTTTTTTTTTTTTAACATGAGTTGAATATTTTAACACTGTTTATAAAGCCACACATTTTAGCATGCAGATCAGCCAGAAACATTCCATAGGCATCTGCTGGGACATGGACTACTACTCTGCCAACTTTCTGTGGGTAATATTTTTTTACTGCAATGAAGAGAATTCCTTTGAAAGAACAGGCAAATATATGTGTAGTTTACATACTTTTGTAGTTCACATATTTTGTGGCTAAAAATATCCAAAGTCCATACCCCACTTTCAGACTGAGCCTTGGAAGCAGATCCAGCTGCGGAGTGCAGCTCTTGTGTGAGGCTGATTTTCTTGTATGTGAAAATAATTTATGAAAACATAAAACAAAATAAAAAAAAATACCACAGAAACTTTAAACCTTGGAATCTGTCATGGAATGAATATTTCTTTCATAATTTTATTTCAGAAGATGATTGGTCCAACTGTCTCTCCAGAAGGATAAACTTGCATTCTTGGACAGCAGGAGAAAAAATAAAATACAAAGATTTCCTAAAATCTGATGTTTGGACTGACCAAGCTGAGGGAAAATATATCACTTGGCTTTAAAGACTCCAATATCACAGCAACAGGCTGTCCTAGATTTCTGGCAGGTTCACTCACTTGTTTGTAGTCTCACAATGACTTTCTCAATATAAAGTTAACAGAACTATTTTTACTACTTAATTTAAGTAGGATGTTGATTATGCTCCTGCAGTAGTTCTACAAATGCAGATGAGCTGCACATGAAGGGCAAGACCGCAGTTCTATTTCTGCATCTGGACAAGATGTGGAGAATGGGAACTGCTCCTACAAATTAAGAAGCTAAAGGCGGTCTTTTTAATCTGACTATGTTGTATTATTCCACGCCAATTAACCATCTAGAGCTGCAAAAGCCTAGTTGCAAAAATATTTAAGGTGAGAGCATTTATTCTGAAAAGTTTTCTTTATAAAGAGTTAATTTATAGCTAAGCGATAATCCAAAGAAAACTTTATCTGTTGTGGCAGGTTGACCTTGGTTCGATGCTAGGTGCCTGCCAAGATGCTCTCTCACACCCCCTTCTCATCTGGATAAGGGAGAGAAAATAAAATAGAAAACAGCTCGTAGTTTGAGATAAGGCAGTTTACTAAAGCAAAAGTGAAAGGTTGTGCACACATAAGCAAAGGAAAATGCTGTAGGTATTATTCTCTAGTTCCCATTGACAAGTGATACCTGGCGACTTTTTGGGAAGCAGTAGCTCCAGAAAGCCAATGTTGTAAAGAACAAATGCTCACCCTTCCTCCTTATTTTCATATTTTTCTTTTTACTGCAGTGAGAAAAATGAACTGCATCTCAGCTAGACCCATTATATCTGGACATTTATGCAATGATTTGAACATAGGAGGATTTTGTGTGTTTTTTCAGTGTTTACGGCAACTACTTAATCTTTCTTCCTGTGTCATGTCCCCTCTTTTTAACCCAGCCCAAAATGTAATTCAGTTGGTAAATAGGGATGTGGTGGCTTGCCCAGAGGGTGGAGGGGGTGTCCTGCAGCCAGAGCAGACAGCAGCAGTAGCTGTTGAGGGGTTGCTCCGTGTCCAGACGTCTTGGACCAGTGCCCGGAGCAGACTCTCCAGACACCCCGGGCTCACTGCACATACTCACAGGAGTTAATCTTTGCATCTAGTCTGATGAACCCAAAAACGTTCCTGATCACATATGTTAGCCATCTGTGCAGTGCATGCATACATATATTCCATATATTCCAGTCCAGGATTTCCCAGATGGAAACATGGGACACACACTTACTGTACACACACTGGGGTAGCCATCGTAGGCATGAGTTTAGTCCATGTTTGCACTTCTCAGCACACAGACAGTGCACCAAAAGCAGGGTTCATTCACATGGATGCAAGTGCTCTCCAAACACAGAGCAAAACTTTTAATTATTTTGGTATTCCTATAGCTTCCTATCTTCCTCATGGAAACTTACTGTCAGCAAAGAAATTTATTGGTTATGGGAAGAGGGTAAAAAAAAATCTCAACTTTTTTAAACCAGAAATGTCATTTAAGTGTTCTTAATTTAATTTTTGTACTATTCACTCTCAAGAAGTACTTGTTTGACCTGAGGTTCAGTTTCCAGGGTACAACTTACATCTGTTGTTTTCATCATGGGAAAAAACTTTCCTTTCCTCTGACAGATAAGTAACATCAGGAAACTGCTGTTTAACTGGCCACAGTTGCCTCCAACAAATTCCAAACAAGCTGTAAAAAAAGGAAATAATATGTTTCTTGTTCTCTTTGAGATATCTTGTACCTTATTGTGGTATCCTTTGCCATCATTTGTCTCTAGTTGGGAAAAATATGCATGTATTTCACTATGGACTTCCCTCACCTACTCGTTAAAGAGTAGCTCAGACTTCCTGAGCAAGTTAACACCACAGATTTATTGATCATATGGAACCAGTGAAACGTACTGCCTCTAATCTTGCCAATTCCCTCACCTTCACTAATTCAGAAAGGTGTTATTGTTCCTTCTGCTCTACATTAGTTAGATTAGGTGATATTTCTTCATGTGAGTCAGGGCAATGTCAAGTCTCAGAGCCGTTCACACGAATTTACAAGGGAATATTCTTTCTTTGGGAACATCTGCATCTTCCAGGAGTACCTTCAGTGTGAGGATGTCTCTTTCTGCTTCCCAGCTAGATATTCCCTCTTCTCTGTTCAGGGAAGTATGTTAGCTTGTCATGTAAATAGAAAATAAAGAGAAGAAAGCACAAGAATGTGCTTGTGATCACAGATTTGATTCTGGATGGCATTTGCAAGCAAAAGGATTCCTTTCTCAGATACCTCTGTGTAGTGGACCATGGAAAACTTGAAGGGAGCCACGTAAGTAGATTCTGAGAGCCCTTGACTGTGAACTTCAATGCTTACTTCATTCTGGGCATCAGATTATTGAAATATACACCATCCATCTTCTTTCCTAAGGCTTGCTTTATCCTAAAGATACAAAAAAAGAGAAATCAGTTATGTTGACAGGAATGCCTTTGGGAAGAGATAGACTTAGCTAGCACATCATAGGGGCAGTCAAAGACTGGCTAGCCAAATCTGTCTGGAGTATCACTTCTTGCCTTTCAAAAAATATAAAGGAGTCCAGTGAGCATCAAATAAAATTAAGCAGATCTGGAGTAGAACTAAGATTGAAACACAGGGCTTGCACCAAATGTAACAAGGGTTGGAAAGGGACTTGCACAGACAGTAGTGAGCAGACTTACCTTCTGAAAGAACATTTGTACCCTGCACATGTTGGAAGTGGAGGTAGTTGAAATATAGCCATTGCAATGCTTAGATATTTCAGAGCTCAGATAGGCATCTGTGGCTCAGTATCAGCCTGATCTTGTCTTGCCAAATTGTGTGCCTTCAAACTGAGGCTGATGCATGTCTGTCCATAACAAACCCCTAGCAGAGAGGGCAAAGCCAACATAGACATACCCAGCACCCCAAATGCAGTGAGCTCCTTTGGTGTTCGTTCATCTTGGTCCATTCTGTTTCAGTTTCAGCTCTCCTTCTCCAGCATGTCTCATTTATACTGAAGTCATTTATTTTTCTGATTCTGAGAGCTATTGCCAATAGCACTGTTGTAAACTAGAGAAGTCTTCAAGCAACTTCTAAGGGTTGATTACTGTCATTGTCAGTAAATGTGTGCAGGTGTATGTTTGGCTTGCTGGAGGCCTGAGCACACCACTCCTCCAAGCAACTCAATGTGCACCAAGACCAGCAGAGCAGTACCTGCCTGAAGGCAGTGAAATGCTGTTCAGTGAAGAATTGCAAATCCCAAGCTGTGCCATTTGTGCATACCTATAAACTTTGCTGCCAGAGTTGGCATCAATTCAATAATACTGTGGTCACAGTGATACCACGAAAGAGTATAGCAGCAAAAGTTGGGAGATCTCTGATTCAACCTATGAGATTTTAATTTCCTCCACAGAATCTCCAATTTCAGAACAGAAAAGGTGTTCCAAAACCTTGGCAAACCTTTCAGACTCTGCCTCTGTTATTCATTTCTTGGAATAATCAGAATCAATGTGGTTAATACATGAATCAAATAAGCTCTGCATGGAAATCAGTTCAGTCACAAAAAGGGCACTAAATAAAAAAATATCTAACAAAGGATCTTCACAATTTATAGCTTGCCAGGCTTAAAGTTATGACAATGAAGTTTCTTGTTTTCTCTAGAATGGTCCTGTAGATTATTACCCAATGAGAACTGCACCCCATTGAGGAATGTTTGCCTGGAAATCTCACACAATAAAATGTCATATTTCTTGCCTGATCTATAACAAAAATGAACACTTCAGCAGAGGGTCAAGGGAATGACATGCCATTACTGCAGAAATTTTCTCCTATGGCTACTCTTTATTCTCCCAGTGGAATTCTTCCCAGGATAATGATGGAAAGCTGTTTGCACATGAACTGCTTCCCTTTTAGATCTAGCATGCTGACAGGAATCATTCCTGCTCTAAAGACCCTGAAGTCAAGTGAGCTGAACTCTTTTGGAGTGGGGCTCCAGTGCTTGCAGCTTTTCTATTCAAAAAATGGCTCTCTACAGCGTGAAAGAACGGAATTTTCATAAAATCTGTTCATCTTAGATAAAGCAAAACTGAACTAGAAAGCAATTCACAAACATGGGAAAGAAAATGTAGGCACAAGGTGCTCTGTTTTTAAGGAACTGTGAATAAGCAGCTTAATGATATTGGTATAATAGCAGACAGAAATGGGTGCACACACTATGCAGATCAGAAATGGATGTACCGCTTCCAAAAAGCAGCATGTGGGCAGGCTAGCAACAATCACATGCATTTCATGTAGCAGCTATAAGGCAAATTTGGCCCAGATAAATTAGAAATGCAGGTGTAAGAAAACAATAATTTGGTGTAATTAATTTGCTGACAAAAAAAAAAAATCAGGGAGCTCTTGTTCTGTCACAGAGGTACACTGAATAGAGGAGTGGTGTATTGAGTACTTTCAGTGGCTTTGCTCATGCAGAGGCACATGGGAGGAAAGACTGAGAGTTGCACAGTAAGACACTCCATGGGTGTGTTTTTCTTGTAGAAAGCTACTGAGCTCTGGAGGAGGAGGGTGGAAGGAGGAAGGCTTTCTAAACCTCTTGCTGTGCACCAAACTCTTGTCAGAGGGATCTGTGTGAAAGACAGAAAATGATACCCCATCAGTAAGTTGTGCAGGCAACTGCAGCTCAAGACAATCTCTGCTTCAGCAGCCTCGTACTCCACCTACAACACCTGTAGGACCAAGCAGCCATTAAACATACCAGCTGCAAGAGGGGCTGCTGCTCTGCCAGCTCCTACTAACCCTGCTCTGTCCTGTACAAATATCTTTCAAAGGCATCAAAACCATGGCTTACTTCATCACCCTACAGTCACAGCAGTTCTTCCTTCCATCCTGCCTAAAGCCCTTCACCTAGCACGCTGTACCCACCTTACTTCAGTGTTAACAGCCATACTCCCTGTGTTGATGTGTCCCTGATCTCGCAGCCTCAGCAAGAACTGTCAGAGCTGAGGCATCCTTGCTGCAGTCTCCAGCAGTAGAGGAGCTGGGCAGTTGGCTGGTTGCAGGTGATCATCAATGCATTTTGAAGTGGAAAAATAGACAAAAAGTTCCCATGATCTCACATCCAATAAAACATTGATAGTTTTCTTCAGTGACAAAATCTGTATGTCCACACAGAGAACTGCATATCATATTCTTTCTAATCTTTTATATCTCGTTATATCACTATTATCTAATGAATCTCTGATTATTATATATGTGAAAAGGAAGGAATCTTCCCTCTTCTCTAAAATATACCTCACAATACAGTGGAAGACACAGAAATTGCCAATGTACTCTCTTACCTACCCCAAGCTCTAATCCCCACTAAACTCAGCTGCACAATGACTCTGGCCCTGAGGAAAGATGAGTGCTCGGGGAAGGGAGAGCTTGGGGCAGGGGGCTACACTGCACCCAATGAGCAGTGTTTGGCACAATGGACAATTGTCTTCCAGGTGTATTCATTTGTCTCCACCAAACAACATTCCCCAGAGTACAAAAGCCTTCAGTGTGGGGACAGCTAAGCATAACAAATGACATACCAGACTTTTTGAGGTCTTTGATGATTATAAGAGGTCTCTGTTCCACAGTTATTGACTTTGCTGTCTTTGTGTTATTCCTTTAGAATGGACTTAGCGTATTGCATCATTTCAAGTTCTGGTGCAGGGTTTGCACTGGAAGGTAGGGAAATTGGAGAAGGAAGAGGGACTGTGAAATAA
Source organism: Toxostoma redivivum (assembly GCA_013397375.1). Lineage (NCBI taxonomy): Eukaryota > Metazoa > Chordata > Aves > Passeriformes > Mimidae > Toxostoma > Toxostoma redivivum. The sequence continues at coordinate 806,055 of VXBI01004676.1, read as the reverse complement.
TTCTTAGACTAGCACTTTCTAAAGTTGTCTATTAGTTTGTTGTCTTGCTGGCTACAGGTTTTGTTGTCTTCGCTCTTTTTTTTACGAGGCACACATTTTTACAGAATTAATGATCTTCGTGCAGCTCCAAATAACAACTTATTTTGGTAAAATTTATAACACCAGATTCTACTTTTAGCCAGGAAACGCAAACAAAGCTTGGAGACAGTTTTTCCCTGACCCCAAATTCATTCCATGTTGCTATAGCATCACCCCCTGAGAAAATGGGACCAGCTCTTTTCCTCTCCTTAGACTTGCTCAATGGGCTTTTGTCAGCTGTTGAATTATAGCATTAAAATTCAAATACTAGGGATTTAATGGAGGATTATTATGACACCCTGGTGCATTCTTTGTGTTGCTCTTGGCAACAAACCCAAGGAATGAGTGAAAGAAATAAAAACGAAGAGCTGTCTAGTTAAAATCATGCTGGTGCTATGACATATTTAGGAGAGAGAAAAATGGTTCCCTAACCTTGACTATTATTGTTGTACCAAATTGACTGAAAAGTCTTTTCAACCAGTAAACACTGCTTGCAGCTGAACTCTATTTCAAAGCTGTTATCATTTTCTGAAAACAGGTTTCCTTCTACCTTGTGCACAAAATAAATGAGATCAACAGTTAGGAGAAGGGCATTGCATCTGCTTACTACTTTCCCTTGCTCACCAGAAAATAGCAATACTCTGTAATATTCTGGCATCTTAAGAGTGCCAGAGGGATTACTTTAAAGCAGAAAGTGTAATCTGTCTCTCTCAGAATATATGCATAGTATTTTGTGTATATATACTGCATATGCATGACTGTCACATAAGTGCTTAAATTGCTCATATTTTCCACTAATGTGTTTATTAGATTAGAGGAATGTTTCTGCAAAATAGAATCATCTGTGTCATAGAACAGAATAGGATTTTGTACTGTGCTTTAAATAGGAATTCTGCACTACATAACCAGACTGTGCGGTGAAACATTCAAGGATTTCTGGAGGGAGAATGGTCCACTGCTTAATAGTTTTCTCTGCATAAACTGGGCTCAAATTTTTCTCCAGTGTAACTGCTCTAAATTCTCCACAGGTGTATTCCTACTCTTTATCTTGGTTCTATTTGTATTAAATATATGTCAACCCCAAATTTATCTGGAAAGATGAATATTATATTGATTTGAACAATCTAATACAGCAGTAGCTTGAAATCTTGGAGAGCAACTTAACATGCGCTTGGTAAAGACTATGAGAACAACATATTTAACATGAATTTAAGATTGTGAGTTTAAGCAGAAATATGTAGGCACTCCTTTTTCTGGGTTATGAGAATTATTATGTTTATTAACAGGGAAAGCTTAGTACACATGCCCCTGCATGTTTTTGATTGTGTTTGGCTGAGAAGACTCTGCTAACAGTGAGCATCTGACTGGTGAGCAGAGCTGAAACAGAAGCAAATCAGATAGGGGTTATAGTCAAAATGAAGTAATAGTCAACTAATGACAACAGCAACAACAACAACAAAATAATCTGATCTCAGACATGTTCACCTTGGCACTTAAATAAAAAAACAACCTTTGAGTGAGGAAAGGCTGCTCCAGTGTTTTGTTTTCATCAATAGAAAAAAAAATAAACCCCAACCCTGAAAGCATTCTATTAATTTTTCTCTGTAGACTACAGTCTATCACAAAAAACAAAAAAATAAAACAAAAAAAACCACCAAAAAACTTCATAGAGATAGCTGGATTTTGAGATCTTCCTAGCCAAAAACATAGAAGAAACAGGAGAAACGTTTTTCTTATACGCTATAGAGATCAGTGGCTGTAGTGATATGTTCCTAGGGTTTTGTGTGAGCTTGCCTTGCACGGAAAACTTGCTCTGTTTCAGGAAAGCACAGCACACAGTTTATCTGGTCCTAGGCTGAGGATCAGAGCAATTGACATCTTGAGGTGATTAATGTGCTCTGTCCTCTTGAGGGCTTCAAATAGGAAACTGATTAAGCCCCAGGTGCTTTAGGAACCATTACAAGTTTAAATTCACTTGAGGCATACCCACAATATCTGAACCAGAGTGCAGCTGTAGAGTGAAATCAGTGGCAGGAGTTGTGCCAAAAAGCAAATCAGCCACTGGGAACTTCAGGAGAAAAGCTACCTTGCTTACCAGAAGGACAAAGAGAGAAGAGGGGCCTCCAAGGAGGCTCAGGGAATGGTAAAAACATCTGGGAGGGAAGTGTAGGAAGTGCAAGGCAAAGTTTTGAATGTGCTTTTCCAACACATGGGATATCTTTTATTTTCACTGTGAAAACACGCCTTCCAAAGTACTGATCTTTACTGATGTCTATCAATGTCTAACTGAAAATATGTCAAACATATTAGTCTAAAATGTATGATAATATGTCCCAAATAACACCTTGCCTAGCCACCCTGGAATACCTGTGTAATGAAAATTATGACTATGTAGAATGAAAGTAATGGCCAGCATAATGTGTGGAAGAAAACCTGTGATTATCAAATGTAGCAACCTAAAGAGTAGCCTTGTTTTTACAATTGATCTGTGTGCTCTGGCAGAGATGCCACCTGCTAGAGAAATAATGTGAATGTTTCTAATTTCCATGATGTCCATTTTAGCACTTGCTGTTTTTTCTTTTTTTTTGTTTCTGTGGTATAAAATTGCTTCTCTACTCTCTGCTGCTCTCTTTACAAACTGAGCATGTACAGTAAAGAGAACTAAAAACCCCCAAACAAACCACAAAACCCAGCAGCTATCCCATTATCTCATAAATACCTTCCTGTTTGTGTTTCCAGACTGTCAGCAATGATCTTCTCAGAGTATTGTGGGGCTGGAACACCTGAGAAATTTTCTTGACACATTCCCACCAAAAGGCTTTAAGATGTGACGCAGCTTTTCTTACAAATGCTGCTGGTCACACAAACATCAAGGACACACAGCAGCTGGCTAGCTTTGGATTATCATTGTCTTTCTGCACTAGAAATTATTAAATCCTGATATATTCATTGATAGTTTTGTTCCTTCTATTTGAACAGGATTACTTACTGATATTTGTAGTATTTTTATTTTAAATATGTTTTTAGTTTATAGAGATGGTGAGCATTTTAGAGCCTATCATCAAGATTACTAAACTAAGAAGCTATGCAAGGTTTTAAAAGTATTATTTACTCTTGAAAAAGTACTTTTGCCTCTTAGACCTATCTCAGGTTACTACAAATGGCATAACCACTGCACCCAATTGACAAAGAATGAGGTGAGAATTCCAAATTATAGGAAATATGTTTTTCTCTGCAATTTTTCTCAGCCTTTTATTTCTAGGGTATTAAAAATTTTCACCAATTCAAAAAAATAGCCTTTAGGGCACTAGTTATATTACAATTTCCAAAGAAAATTATATTTCTATCACAAAAGTTAACATTTCCTATCAACAGGAAACAAATCACAATACTGTGGGAAAAACAAAAAGTCCCACATACCTGGCTGACCTCAGAGAAAATCACCTGCTGAGAGGGAATAAATATTATTTTCTTTCAGTAGGAGTCCTTTTTTTTCCTTAT
>VXBI01004676.1:681512-802420 GCA_013397375.1 Toxostoma redivivum | reverse complement strand
TTTTTTTTTTTTTTTTTTTTTTTTTGATGATGGGTCATGGCCACACTGAGTTGTACCTGTGGAACAAAGAAAGAATTCTATAAATAAGAAAGCCTTTATTGATGATAGAACTTTGCTCTTTTTTGATATTTCATGTTCAAGAAATACAGAGAGAAGTACTACATGAGACCCTGTCTTTCCTGGATTGGCTTCAGAAAAACTTGGCAGAGAAACCAAATGATAAAGCAAATGGAATTATTCTTCAGACACGCATTAGACTAAAAACAAAATAATAATTCAAGATTTCCTGTGTATTAACATAAGTATTTTCAATAGCTATTGGCTGTTTTCTATTCTGTCACTGTCAATGAGCACAGCAGTAGCCACTTTCTTGCCTCTTGCTATGCAGAAGCTCATTCAACTCCAAAAGCTGCTTCTTCCCACTGCCTTGATAAATCCTGAAGAACTTCCTCTTCATGGCTAGGTGTGTGGTGTTATTCTTCTGCAATGCCAGCTGGGAGAAACACATCTGCTTTTCACAAATGAATGAGTGTTTACACTGAGATCCTTACTGGCTGTATTCTACATAATCCACAGGGATTTCAAAAATTTGTTATGAGGACAACTGCAGTTGACAATGCTAGCCAAAGGAAATACATGATTTCAATGTTTGCCACTGAACACCTGATGTTTAGTATATCTAAATATATTAAAATGTGTTTTTTTCCCTCTTTACTGATCTGCTCCTTTTAGATTGCACTTAATTTTGGAGGTTTTCTGTGACCTGTCATATAAATTCATAAATATCATATTCTGTCTCAGACCATATAATCCACGTTGACAATGCAGAAAAGAGGTGAGAGAAGTAATCATGGAATGATGATGTGACTTATTGAACTTTGGGAACAAAGTAGCATTTTGGGAACAGAATGCACCTCTTTTTTGTCTGCCTAGCAGTTTTAAAGTTGTGTCCAATTTCCTACTGCTTAAATGACCCATTTTACTTTCCTGTAACATTGTATGAAATATTTGTCTACATAGCTCTCAAAATCAGCTCCAAAATTCTTTTGCATTTTTTTCCAGGCAAAAATTATAAGGAATAGAATGAAAACTACCTTTCCAGTAAATAGTTCAATGTTTTAAAAACTATTAAAATTAATAAAGGAGAAATGTAAATAATGTTTAAAATGCATTGAATTTTATGAAACAAAGAAATAAAAAGTGGATATGAAAACTAGTATTCTTGAAAATAGCCTTTTTTTTTCATTTCAAACTGTGCTAACCTATAGTCCATAATGCCCATCACTGTAGCTTAGAAACTTATCAATTCCTTTGGTCTTTCCCACCTTTCTCAAAGACAATAGCACAATCTTTGTAGATCTTCATTTGTAAAGGGTTTAGTTTTTTTCTCTAAAAAGTCTCAAAAATCAAGTCGCAAATTTCTCTTTAATGTGTTCAAGTCATCATTTGTTATTTAGTTCATCACTATTTCTTTCTCTAAAATAGCATCTTTTTCATTAAAATGCTGATATATATTTGTCAAAAGCAACTTTCTCATTCTCAGGCCTTATGATAATTTTGTGATGCCCTTGAGTTTTTTTTAATATCTCTAATAAGTTGCAACTTTTCATAGTTTTTCCTTTCAATAATGATGTTTCCTTTTTATTTATTTATTTTTACTTTTCCAGCTCTTGCTCTGAGGTCATCTCCAAATTTGGTAGCAAAGTCAATGGGATGCTTCCTGGCAAATAGATTGCTTGCATTTTTGCTCTGTGATTGTGTTTGCTAAGTCCCTGCTAATATCCCGAGACCTTGTGGGGGCAATAAAAGCCTGTTTTCTGTTGCAATAATGTTTTTGTGCAATCCATTTCCTTCTGCTGAATGAAGAATGACTTTATCTGAAAAAGGTTCTCTATTATTTTTATAACTGGAGGCTGACGTAATGGTAGCAATTTAGAAATAGTTCAGGGCAATGTTTTTCCTTCGTGTGAACATATGGTCTAATCTACAAACAACATATAACGGTGATTTATCGAAAGGGCTTCTTTTGCACAATATTTTATGTTGTACTAGGCTTTAATTTAGACTGGAATAAAATTAATTCTTTAGCTCTTATCTGAGTGTGCTTTCAGAAGGACAGCTAGCTCTCTTGCACTGGCTGTGCAACAACTCCATATCACAGTTTCTTTGACTTGGTGACAGTCACAATATTTCCATATTTCAAAGCAGTTTGCTGTATAGAGCTTTCTTCCTTTACAATGTGTTTAATTTATTCCATTCCTCATTCATCCTTGCTTTACAAACTGTAACAACATTCTTCTATTTTCACAGGTTGGGCATTTCTTTTCCTGTACTCTTTGTTGGCTTTGTCATTTGACCTACAATGTGTCAAATGATTTTTCACAAATATGTTTTTGATCGTTATTACTGAAAGCTTCATTACACTGCTCCTTTGACTACAAGATCATACCATTAAAAAGAAGAATTTTCCCTTAATATTTTCCTGCTTTTCTTAAAGTTTAAGGCACTTTTATGTTCGCTTACATCTTCACAATTTATTGGAAGATTTCATATCACCCTGTCTTTTCTACTGAACAACATAATGATTGGCAGTTATTGGAGGGCATTTCATTGCACTTTCATGTACTGTGGACATCAAAAATTAGTCCTTTATCATATTAATGGGACTTTCTTGAATCCAATCTGTTCCTCAATCTTAGCTAAGGGATTTATTTGAAAGAAGTATCTGTGCCAATTATCAGGACATTCAAAAAGGAAAATGGAGGTCAAAATCTTTTCCTTATTTATATCCAGTTCAAACCATTTTCTGGAAGGGATGGCATGGGTACAACTGGTTTTAAAAAGTAGTTCCCAGAGAAAACAACAGCAGGGAAATTGGATTTTTTGCTGGAATCATACTAAAGCTTTACTGGAATCAGATTCAGTACTCAAAGTAACTCCAGATTTTAAATTCTGTTCTTGCCCAGCTGGTTTTCAGCCAGACTTCATTATTTTTGGTGAGCTCATTTAAATTTTTTACTTTTTTCCTCAATCTGCAGACAGCTGGAATATTATACATAGACTTCAGCTCTTGTGTTTAGTTAAAATTTTAGCAAATATCTGTGCAGTTAGCAAGCCTGTTAATTTAGACTTATGTAAGAGACAACAGAAGCATTTCTCCTCTACCTGAAATACAACAGCATTAAGATAAGAGCTACCCCTAGGAAATGAGAATAAAATTTATTACAGCTATTTCTAATGAATCTTTGGTACAAAGGTGTTGAAAACAGTTGTTGTAGAGAGTTTTTCAATTTTTATAACAATTTTTAAAGTGAGTTTTTAATCCTAATTGAAGACTCCATTCTGAAAACATTAACTTGTTTTACTCATACTGAGAGAAATTTCTTAACCAGTTTGCTCTCAAATACCAAGTGAAACAAATGCACTCTGCAGAATGGGGAATCCCTAGAGGTAAACACAAAAGTAGCTGCTGGGGTTTTCACTTTTTTTCCTTCCTTGCCTGGGTTTAAGCTGTTGACCTCAGTGATGTCTAGTGTCATTGAATTCCTCAAGTTAATTGGGATCTCTGAGAACATTTCCATTTGTTTCACATCTGCTACCTTTCAATTTCATCGGCACACCATATTTCTTGTATTATGAAAAAGGTTAAATACAAGAGTCCAAGCAACCACCACATCTGCTCAGTATTCTTGCTCTTTTCACTGTTTCATACAAAAGATGCTTGCTCTAGCAACTGTTGTCACCAGTTGTGGACTCCTTTCCATGTTTTTGTCTTTCCCAGAACCACTGAGGTGTTTTGTGTGAGAAGGTATTTACAAGTCTCAAAAAGAGCAACTTGAAATTTACAGAAGGAACAATTTGCAATTTTCAGGTCTGTTCTACGTGCTCTTGACTCTCTCTTGGGCTGTTGATACAGATGGAGATTTCTGTGGCTGACCTCAGAGGAATTCTCTTTTCTGATCGGCAGGAAGACTGGAATGTTTGCCTGATGACTCATCCTTGTACCCTGTTTTCCTGCCCTTGCCTCTTAAATTTGAGTGATATCAGATAACATCTATTAAAAACAAGGCCAAAACAAAGGACTCTCGAAGCTCACTGCTCTTCATAACAATGGCTTTCACTCTCAGGGTAACTTGTCACTGGGAGTTGGACCAGGACAACTCGATATAGGCTTTACATCTTCTGCTTCCATGCTGGGTCTATCTTCTAAAAGTCCTTGCTGTTCTGCTACTGCAAAATCAAAGATGGCTCTGACATAAGGCGACTGAACCAAAAATGTTTTAAGTCTAAACACAGTAAAATCAATTCTGGAAACAATAGATGACTGTTTTACCAGGAGAAAAAAGCAGTAATTCATATTTAGATCTTGATGTTGTGTTCTGAGATTTCCAAATGTCAAAACACTAATGCCAAAGAGAACAGAAACAGCCTTATTGACAATTCCAACAAGTGACAATATAAAGTTATGTACTTGTTAACGAGTGATTAACAAGTTGCTCTTTTTAATTACTTTTCCAGAAGGACTTCAAAGACTTCAGATGGAATTTCAGCTGAGTTTGAGTAAGTATTGGCAGGAGGTAGTCTGCAAAAATGAACAGGCACTTTGGTGAAATTTTTAGTTCTTCTTGTCACTTGGAAATCTCAGAACTGGGTTCTAGCTTGGCCTTCTTCTGGCATTTTAAATGCAACTTAAATCCAGGAAATTGAACAGCTAATAAAAACCAAAAGGAAGGCAATTTAGGATGCTGATAATTTAGAATCTTGATCCTTCTAAAAAGGATTTTTGCTACCCCTAAAAAAAATAGATAATTTCAAAATTATCCTAGATATTAAAGCAAATGCTGTTGCTATTTCTGTGGCTGAGCAAAGAAACTGTGCCTGATTAAGGCCATGAAGCAGATGGAATAGGCTCAGATCACTTTTGTCAACAACATAGGTTTAAAAACACATGAAAATTCTTCATTTCTAAGACTGAAAGTCACAAAAAAGCACCAAAACCATCACCAAACTTGAATTTGGTCATGCACGCTCAAAAACTGCAACCAGCAACATTTAATAATAAGTCAACAAGACTCCAGTTCTGACCTGCTTTTGGCAGTCAGCAGTTTGAACCCATGCACACAATTACAGATGAAAGTAGAATGAGTAGAGCACTGACTATGTTCTCAGCTTTGGAGCATGGATTAGGCTATTTGGAAAACAAAAATATTAAATGTAGTGTGCCTGATAAATATTGACTCTCTGGCAGGTTTGAAACCTACAATGCTAAATAAAATGTTCAGTTTCTTAGTGACACTTGACTTTCTTAGTGACACTTGATCTATGAAGTCAACTCCAATAATATTATAATACATTGAAACAGGAACAAAAAACAAATTAGATGTCTCCTGGGGCCAAATGATTACAACAGCTTTTGATTAATTTTCTTCATTTTACATCCCCATGCTGTTTGTCACCTAGAACTCAAAGTCTGTTTCTCATGTTATGAATGCCTGTTTTGTAAATTCAGAAAACATTAGGTGTAAACATGCACATCAGTTAAGTAGTTAGAGTAAGAATGAACTGATTAATAAAACATTTTGCAAAGGCATGGAAGGATATAATACAACACTATTACAGAAATGCATTTACATAATGTAATCCTTTACATGTTTTTAGTTAAGATAATGATTATAAATTTATTCAACTCATATAAACATGAAGTATCCATAATCTGATTTTGGATAACCCTCCAGCATCACATAATCTCCCCCTGCAATGCTCAGCAGTCATGTTTATAAAGCTCATTTTGTTTTTAGTAATTCTCAAGTACAAGAGCTAAAACTGAACACAAAATTAGCCATCCCAGCTCAGCTGAAACATTGTATGTACAATTCTAAACTCTCTTTTACAAAATCATCCTGAAAAAAATATGATTAAACCTAATGAGGCTGTCTGAGGAAAGGGAAAAAAGTCCAACTTCTTTATGTTAGACTGATGAATTTTTGCATTTCCATGTTTTACAAGTGTTTTCCATGCAGTTCCACAGATTAGCAAAAAAAAAAAAGAAAGCATTAATTATCTATGTCTTTGGTCTTGTTTTTCTTTGTCCAGGTTCATGGCTATTTTGAGAAGAGTAGCACAAAGCACCCTTTAGCCTATACCTTGACTACACCTGATCTTCTGAAATGGTGCAGTGGGGGTAGGAATAAGTTGAAAATTCAGCTTCTATTTCCCACAGGGTTACACTGTGATGGACCTGTTACCACTAAGTATGTGTTGTGTGGCCACAAAAATTGCAGCCTTTGCTTGGGGATGAGCTGTGAAGCCCCACCCCACTGATTTGCCCTGCAACCATGCAGCTTTGCTCAGGACCACAGGCCAGGTGTAATCTGTCTGAATTTAGTCATTGTCTAATATGTCCAACTACGTGATCTTAATCAGACAAATCTTCTCGTACGTGCTGCTTTGCACAAGATCACCATGTTCATGTTTTTACTGTTGAGTAGATGCCAATGACTTAAACGATAAAATGAAAAGTCATTTATAAGAAGAATGTATTGTAAACAGAAATTGAGTTTGTCCTCAAATAAAGCCTTTCCATAAATTTTTGAATTTTTACAAGCGAGTGGCACTATAGCAAGAATCTCTAGGTAGATGACAATTGCAAGTGGAAAATCTTGCTGCAACGTAATTGTTAACACTGCTAACCAAATAACCTGAGTGAAAAATATGCTGGAGAAACAAGAAAGAAAAGGAATTGGTCTTATGAAGGAAAGTAACTTCATGCTTCTTTCAAATTTTCCACCATTAGGTATTGAGAACCAGAACCAGTGTTTCAGATTAAATATAAATTAATGGGATAATTAAATTAAATGCATATTAAGCAGAGCAGTAGATGGGCTGCAAAGGAAAAGGTTTCCAGCACAGTGCCTGACTTAAAGATAGATGAGATATAAACTGAATCCATGTGAAGACAGGAAAATACAAGCATAAAACCATTAAGCTCCTTCCACTGTTTTGAATGACCTTGGTCTAGATTAATGATAACAATAGCTAGAATTATATTTTTACTGTTATCTAGTTAATTTAAGCTTTTAAAGAGGAAAAAAAAATATAGTGTCTATGCCAAGCTTTAGCCTGCTGTGAATTAAAGTGTCTGGGTTCTAAATTCACTACAAAAAGAAGGTTTTAATGGGAATAGCAACTGACCCTTGGCAGTCACAGTGTTAAGAATTGCTGCTGTAGTATTAAGTTACATCTCTGTTCCCTGGGCACAGTTTTACAAGTTATATAACAACAGCCATTGTAGGATTACTCAATCCCTTTACCTAACCCTAAGTGCATGCTGAATTTGTGGTTCCTGTAATAGTTCTCCACTGCCATGTTCAGAGAAGATGTCAGTGACACCATCAAATCCAGATCCTGCTGCCTGCCCAGACCAATAATGTTCTGCTTACAAGTACCACCCACCTTAAGGGACATTATTTTGTTTTTCCTTCTCTCCTTTCTTAGTTGGCAACCAATTCCTGCCCAAAATTATCTCCTCCTGGAAAAAATCTGCACATATAATAGACACATAGGCTACAGGTACAGTACATACTGTAATTCAGTTCTTGGCATTTGTGTGAGACAACCACCCAGCTGCAGAAGGAAAGAATAAGACATATTAAAATGTGTGATACAAATTATTTTTTGTTGGTTTGGTTTTTTTGCTTGGAGTTCCTGGAAATCATCTGTACAATAGCAGCACATTTTGAATGTTTTTGTATTTTACACAGTCTTTAATAAACATAACTTGACAATTTTCAGGACAACCTTTTCAAACCTGTCTACCTGTAGTTAGGCAAGCAAAAAGCTGTTTTAAATTGTGTCAGTGCTGTGATTTTTCAGAGAGCAATGCATCTGATAGATTTCTGTTAGCAGCTGCTTGGTACCACCTTTCAAAGATACAAGGCAGCTGTATTTTATTGTCTTCATAGTCGGGAGATTATGTAATTACTGATTGCTAATAGCAGCCTCCAAAGTCTTTTATCTGGCTCTCATCTTCTTTTACCAGCATGATGGGCAAGCAAGTATCAAGGAACAGTTTTCTTCTAAAGAAAAGTAATGATTTCTGTTAGGGAAATCTGTCTTACCCTTTTAACTCTTATTATCATCCTGTAAAACCTGGAGGCAAAAAGATATCTGCTACCAGACTGCCCACTGTGAAGTCAGATCATCAACACTGAAAGAAAAAGGATTCGAGGAAGAGCAGGCTCTCTGCCATTCCATGCACCTGTGTTCATCTAAAAGCAACTGCATTCAGTGAAAATATGCCTGCAGAAGAAATCCAGCCCACACAGTTTCACATCTTGTCTGCAGAGTCATCACACTGGCAAGTCAGACTGGATAAGGGATTTAGCTACTTCATGGCATTCAGGATGTCATACAACAGATGGAGATTTCTCAGAAATCTCTCTGGCATGGTTTCAGCATGCAAAACATCTGTGTGAAAGGCAATGGATATGGTAAGAAATTAAAAGGTCTCCTAAGTGGTGTGCTCTGACAGATTTGGTTGCTAATGAGGCAAAAAGCAGAAAAAGGACGCAGTGTGCTGAGAGCATACTGTTACTTCTCCTGACATGAAAAGTTAGCCTAACTCAGACGTTCCTCCTAACTTGCAGATGGGCAGCAGAGGAAGGAAAAATTTGTTGTGGAGATGGGCAAAGAAAGAAATAGAAGTGTTTGCTCACTGTCCAAAAGCTTCATTCCCAAAAGCATTTTGCTTGAAAATGCACTTCCTTTCCCTCTCTTCTCAATTTTCTTCTGTCTTTATGTTACCTGAAATTTTGCTTCTCCACTCCACATGCATCTGATCATCCTTATTGTTTTCTTCATCCATTTTACCCTCTTCTGGTAATATGTTATGCAAAAGACAAGACCCAGAAGGAGCAGCTGGATATATATTTATTTCAGTGTTTAACCAGTGAGGCAATTCAAAAATTTAATATTTTCTCTGGTGTTTCTTGTAGGAAAGGGTTTCTTGTTTCTGCATATTTGATGCAATAAGCAAAGTGTCTGCACAGCACTGTGATGATAGATGTCCAGTTCTACATTAATCAAAAGGTGACAAATGAAATATAAAAAGGAGTAGACTTTAGGAAAATTAGGTTGATTGCAATGGAGCGAAGTGGTAATTGGGAAACCTGGGTGAAACAAGTATCCTCTGCTTTTTGTTTGATTCCCAGTGTCAGCATTAGACTTTCTAATGAATGATTCCACATTTCATCTGTTTTTTAAAAATCAAACTGTCATAAAGCAGAGCTACAAGATCTTCATAGGTACAGTTGTATCAATAACCTTACACCTTCTTCTCAACACTCACTATCTGTGTGGGATCACTGATGTGGGATGCAAAACCTTTAGTCAACTGTGACCTGTGGATTTGCATCAGTAAGTATATTTAAGGGACAGCCTGTACTTGGAGCAAGAGGGTCTGCACTGTCTTCACTTCTGTGGTCTTCCATGGATAAACAAAAAATTCAGGATTATGCTTGCATCACTAGTAAAACGGAACCAGAAGAATATACTTAAATATATTTAAAGTCTAATAGTGGTATAGTGATATAATTGCATAATATTTGTCAAAGAAAGTGTAGTGGTAGTATAATTGTCCAATGACTGAGTTTGACAATTATAATCATCTGAAGGCATAGCATTGTCCATTTCTTGTGATTCTAGTAATTTTCTGCAGTGGCTAGGCAAATTACTGATCTATTTGTTGCTAACACTGTTGCCTGCTCACAAGTTGCCTAAGATAGGCTTCTATTTCATCAGCAAGTCCACTAATGAAATTACAAGACACAGTCATACATTAGAGAATATATTTCTTTGAACTAAATTTCTTTCAGCATTTGCTATTCATAAACATCCTCCTGGTTAGCTGAATTCTGTGACATTACTTCAGTTGTTGCACTGAGCAACTTACTTTTTAGAAACAAGATGAAACTGGAATAAGTCAGAGAGCTTTAAAGTCTTCACAAGCTGAAACACTATCTTTGCATGGAAATATACCTTAGTTACAAGGCTTTCATTCTCTGTAAAAAGTTATAGAAGTATACCTTTGGTGGAGTGGTGATAGTTTCCATCAGGCAAAGGTTTATACCACTTGAACTACTCCAACACAAAGCAAAGGCACTAAACTATTCAGTCAGTCACTGAAAAAAATAGGGGAGTGGAAACATGGATGGTAATCACAAATTAATCTCTGCAGTGTAAAGACTGGGGCCACGTGCCTTGCTGTATCACAGTATGGCCTGGACCCCAGCTGAGACCTTCAGGAACTACCAAAATGCAGGTCAGACCCAGAGAACACAGAGAAATCTGGCTTGGTACTAATGAGTGATGTTGCACGAGCAGTAAGTGATGTCTGCCTGAGGACTGCTGATGTCTGGATGTTGCAAACATCACTGCAGCTGCCCCCAGAGAGATGTGTTTGCTCTGCCACTGCTTGGAGGAAGTCTTTGCAATACAGAGCTCAGAAAGTTAATGACAACAGGGGCTAATTGGAAAAGCAGTTGAGTTGGAAGGGGAGATGGGTTTTGAACCTAAGCTGTCTGCCATCACTGCCATTACTGTCAGTCACAGGTGTCAGTGGTGACAGCCCTCAGATAAGTACAGCAAGATGCTCAGATTCTTTGTTCTCATTCAGACAAACTCCTCCTGGCTCCAAAGGAAGTTTGAATGGGAACTGGATAAGGTGCCTGGTATTCTGCTTAAAGCTATTAGAGCTGGAAATAGCCTATCAGGGTGTTAGGGAACACTACAACATGTCTTTAAAATTATATCAAAACTACACAGAAGTAAAGGAGCTACAGGAAGATACTTATCCTTCATGAAAGATTAATCATTACCAAATATTTCAGAGCTTGCTCGTACTGTTGATTTCATGTCTGCAAAAGGATTAGTAAACTCCTGTGAGACAGTACCAATCTCCCTGTCTATATGCTCCTTCTCAGCAGCATGACTTCATAGCCTAGATATCTGTTGTGGGCCAGAAGCACTGGCCAGCCCATGAGACAAGCACAGTAGTCAGTCGATAGCTGATTGCAGACATCTGCCGTGCTCAGGAGCAGTGCTCAGCTCCCGTGTTTGTATTTAAAAGCCTTTGTGGCGAGACAGCAGCACTGGCTCGCTCGGGGCTTGCTTCTGGTAACAGTCCCCCAAGGCAATGACACACTGCTGCAGAGAGGAACCAGGTTCTCTGATGTACAAACCATGCTCCCCCCTTCTCTGCCAAATAACTACAGTGTCTAATTGCACCCTAAAGGGGGGGTGAACTGTAAGCAAAAACAAACTTGCTTATGAATAAGTGTTGATTGTAGCTTACACAGTCCCTGGATTTTTCTTTTTTCTGCCCTACTTGCATTTTTAGCCATTGTCCCAGGCAGAGGAGTGTGTGCATCACCCCAGCACTGGTCCTTAAAAGGCAGTGGGACTCAGGGAGGCAGTGGTATCCTCAGTCCTTCTCTGAACAAACAGTGTCATGGTGGCAGGATCCTCAAGCATTGTATCCTCCTTGACAGCACCATCAGCCTGGCCCGAGGAGGGGTTGATCTTTTGAGAACTGGTATTTGCCTAACAGCAGCTTCTTTCCCAAACAGCATCAATATCAAATGAGGCTTCCTCAAGACTCCAGAAACTGGCCCATGAAGTGGTCCAAATTTCTAATATAAGTCTGATTCATGGAAATCTGAATATTTTTGCCACAGCCATTGGCTTATTTTGCTTTTGAAGCGTAAAGAAACTTCACCTCTGTTCCCTATCTTTCTATGCTGGTGCAATTAAAGCTGAGAAGCTGTGGTTCAGCACTTTTTCCCTGGTGTTTCTCTAAGGATTTGATATGGTGATATCAGAGAATGCCCTTCCTGGCATACAGGAAAATTCGAAGAGATAATCAGTTTCCAAAAGATGAGTTTACTTTGAAAAACAAAAATAAAGTGGAAGGGCAAAGAATGGGGTTCTGCAGCATGACCTAAAATCTCAGGAAACTATGGCTTAAGGATAGTCACCATTTAAACTTCCACCATCCATAACACTTCATGCTCTCAGTCTTAGAAGCACTAAAGTGGGTCTGAATTACCAAAAATGGTAAAAACATAAGAAAAGTTATCTGACCATATTGACTTTTTGATGAAAAATCTGTTGTATGAAGCTTTCTCTCTGCATACCAAATGCTGGTAGTCTTGTCTGTATTATTTGGATTTTCATGAATACTAATTTTGCCTGTTTGGCATTCATTGTTCAAGGGGTGGAATCTGTTCTTTGCATTTTGGTCTCTGACTGGACTGCTGAAAGTTTCTAAATAAATTAATTATTTGTGTTTAACACCCTTTTCCAATTATAGATGTAAGTGAAGAATAGTGACATTAAAAATAAAGATTCTCTGTATGAATATAGACAAGGGAGAGAATTACAGACAAATTGAATGCTGGAATGTGAACAAATATTCTCCAAGTCTGTTTGCAGCAATCAGGCATCTCTCACTACAAGAAGGCCAGTCATTCTAGCATGTAGTAAAAGGCTCTCAGGTTTAATCTTTCAGTGTTTCTGTGCCAAACAGGTTCACATAGTTTGGACAACTTTTGAATAAGCATCAGTCTTCTGAATAGTTATCTAAGACAAACCTCGGAAAAATTTAAACTGCCTCTATTGGAACTAATTAATCCTTTGAGCTAAAGCCAGTGCAGCTGGGTTTATTCAATTTTTCAAGCAAGAGAATTATTACATAAAAAAACCCTAATCAATAATTTTTAAGAAAAAAATATAGGAAGACTTATTTAAGAAATAAGTCCCCGATTTTGCAGTTGTAGTCATAACAAATACTATATTCTGTGAAGTTAAGTATTAGCCTAGCAGGTAACTATCCATAAGTGAACCTGACCTTTTTGAAATCAGAAGTGCTAGACACAGCTCTCAGTGCACCTTATCTAAAATTACAATACTGGCAAAAATAATGGTTTTCTGCTTTCTCTTGGAGCCTTTTCTCAGTAGAAATTCCATCTTTCTCACTGCCTAAGGAGCCAAAAGGAGGTGATCATATCAGCTTTTTGAGAATGCCAGTGCTCCATTTACTATTTTTTTTCTGCTGGTGCTAATTGATGATGAAGGATTTTTCCTGAGAGGCTCTGACTTTCTCTTCAGTTCTACATTTATTGAAGCTCCCTTGTTTTGCTTCTTTGTCAGAGCAACCCACCTCACTAAAAAAGTGTTAAAGAAGTAATTTACTCAGTGCATGAATGAATTCAGAGCTGAAACAAAGTTGTTTATGTGGACTGAAGTGCTCCTTCCAAAGAACAAATGTGTTTTCTTGACAGCTCCCACATGAGTTTGGTTTGCTTGTAAAGCCAAGGAATGGGGGACTTAAGGTGTCAAAACCATGCAGAGCTGTTTGCAAAGTACCATGTCTAATTATATAGCAGATAGTACTTTTCATACTGCAGTAGAAAGATAACAATTTTTTTCTCCTATTTCTGACAAAACTGAGTTGTTCCAGTCTTTGATTTTCTTTGAATTATACCTCGGTTTAGTTTTGCATCCCAAATGCTTTCAGGTCAGGCAAAGAATGGACTTTAACCCAAACATATCTGGCTAATGCATTTTTTCACCAAGTTGTTTTTCTTAATTGGTCTTATTTCCATGAAACATATTGATTTAATAATATGTTCAGCTGTTCCCCACTGTCTCATTTTCTTTTGAACTGATGATTATTGTATGTGCATTTGTTTATGACATGCACAGTCTTCCAAATAATTTTGCTCAGGTATGCTTACATAAATGCATACTTATGTCATTGCCTCCCTCCTCAAAAAAAAAAAAAAAAACCAAATAACATGTTACTAGAAAAAGGAATAATCCAGAAAAGAAAGCTTCAACTTTGTGAATTCTTCCCCTCTGCTGTAGGACCTTCACTCTGTGTCGTGAAGAGGTATATCATTGTTCATCACACTTCATTTTCCTCAGGAAAAATCCTCGTACTGCTTTTAATTCACTTTGCTTCATGCAGAACTTATTTTTTTTCCTTGTTCTAGGCAAGTGAAAGTCCACCTTGATGAAAGTTTTGCTCAAAGTTCCTGCTACTGTTGGTCAAGGCCAGAGCAGAGCTCAGAGCTGTCTCAGATGTGGGCACACAGACCCTGCTGGGTGAGAGGGAGGGTGTCAGCTGGCAGACTACACCTCTACACTTGACATCCTTGCACAGCCATACATCTCCCTTTCTCATGTGGATGTCCTAGGTACTTCCCAGTGACCTCAGTGTGAAGAACTGCAGACAGATGTTGAATCACTCAAATTCACTCAGCTTGGGGCTCACCTCCTGCAGCATTCCTGCTCTCCCTTCCCAGGCTCTGCTGCCTCCCACAGGCCAGTTCTTATGCAATTCTATTTCTCTTTCACAATTTTTTCAATTATTAAAATCAGAGGTAAGAGTTTTGTTTTAAAAACATACAAACACAACCTTTGAGATTCCTCTGCGAACAGAATTTTCCAATGTTCCTTTGGGACTAGAAGTGCTTGGTTGTTACTTTTTAGTAGTACAGTTTTGGGGTTTTGTTTGTTTACTTTTTTGGGGGGTTTACAGGGGTTTGTTTGTTTGATCATGTACTAACTATGGTATTCAAAGTCAGATTTGAATGTCAAAATAGAAAGTTCATGGATGTTCATCTGGAGTACAAGAACATCTCTAATCCAGAATTATTAACATATTTCCATCTACCATGCCTTGTTTATATATGTGGGGTTTGTCACAAGATTGCTGAATGCTTCAGGTAGGAAGATAGTTTGATACACTGAAAAAAACTCTAAACTTCCAGATACTTATTTCATCCCAGCTCCAAATCTTTCACTCATGTCTTCTTTTATATGGTTTGTTTCCAGTGTTGCAGTGAGCATCTGTCTTCGGGATGTATTGTGAAAAAGTGAAGGTAGGTCAGAAGACTCAAATACAATTCTGGTTTTAGCAAAAACCTTTGATCATAGACAAAGTAGAAAGAGATTAATGGAAGTTTCCCTTTTCTTGGATTCACCCTTTTGAAGCTGAATGACTTATGCAATATCTCATATAACCTGCATCTTTGCTATGAACGAATACGACATTCACATGACAGCAAAGCTCAAATTTAGCCCTTCAAAAGCTGCTTGCTGAGGTCTGAGATGACGTGGGGGGAGTAAAACCTCTCTAATGCTTAAATCCTCCTGCTGCTTCGGAACAGTCAGCACCTCATTAGCCTTAGCTCTTTGTTTGGTAGGAAATGTCAGCTCGCCACAGGAAATCTTCTACACCCAAAGGCAGGAGCATCTGTCTCCATCTAGTGTTCATCCCTCTGCATTTGTAACTCACCTGCCACATGGTGAAAACTGCAAACTGACATTTGCTCAATAAAGTGTCATCCTCTTACACATGAGAAGTCAAAATTACATGGTTGTCAGAGTCAGAGGTAGAAGATCACATATAAACCTGCTTGTGAGGTGCTGGGGCATTCAGGATTCACCTCTGCCTTGCCTGAAAAGACTATGAAATGACAAAAAAATGGTTGAAAAATCTTTCTTTTTACAGTATTCTTCTACCTATGACCAAAGTTATATTCAGGAACTTTCTATTGATTAATGTTGAGGGAATTTCTTAGTATGAGAGGCGAAATGTTTAATTAAGGAGAAATATCATGGAAACATTTACAGGAATGCTTTCCACTGTCATTCCCAAAGTACTGGGTAAGAGTTACTCAATTCGCTTCACAATCTGTGAAGAAGAGAGATGTCATACCCTTTGTGGGTTGTGAAATCCAGATAATTTTCCCAAGCAATTTTCCCAAGGCAACACTCGGCTCCAGAGACCCAGCTTTTTGATTAATGTCTTGTCCAATCACTTATAAGAAGAGAAGAGATACCTGTATACAAAGTTCAGGACAACCATTTTGTGCTTGTAGAAGTAGAACCTGAAGAGAGTGGTGGGCCACACAGGCACTTTTGGGAAGAGAGTGAGACCCTTCAAAATATTTTTAGAGTCCTGGAGGGTCCTCCAGGCTGCCTAGCTGAAAAGGGATCCAGCCTGCAACCACTACCGAAGAGGTAGAACTGAGCTGTCAACCACAGAGACAATATCCTGAGCAACCCAGGATGGGTGCAAACACAAGTTCTTAGTTTTAAAATGAGAGGTAGAAGATCGATTCTGAAAGCTCAATATGTAATGGATTGTATTAAGAGCCTTTGTGGGAGCCCTGGTCTTTATCAATCATTCTTTTTGAGGTAATCGTTAGTCCTGTAATCACTAGACGAAGGCAATTATACCCTAGCTCCATTTCTAAACACTTCCATATTTCAGTGAGTGGAACCAATTCCACAATCTCAGAGAATAATCTAAATGTCAGTGGGATGAACCCAAATGATTCTGATGAAAGCCAAGAGAGGCAAGCAAGGAAACCATGGAGCTCCATCATGCAGTTAGTACTGGTACCAGCTTCCAGTGCCTTAGTGTTGTCTAAAGGCAAAACAGATTTACAGCAACTGTTAACATGTTCACACACCCCAGTTCTTCTCACATCCGAAAGTTTTCCCGAAACATATTTACCTGCTGACTGTCAGAGAATGCTGAGGGCTGTAAAAGTGTGAGGGATCTACTGCCTTACATGGTAGGGACCAAAGAAAACAGAGGACTTAAGTGAAGAAGGAATTTAACATGAACAGATTGTTACCTTCAGGGAGTTCTTGAAGAGCCGAGATACAGGAAAGTGGCACACAGGATGTTCCTGGAAAAGGTGTAGGAGTACAAGAAACTCCAACTCTAGCAACAGTGTGAGACTTCAGGAAACCTTACAATTTCACATTCCTTGTTTTTTTGAGAACTAGGTCTCTTTTGTTCATTCTCTCTTCTCTACTGCTGGATCACTTCTCCCTTATTCTGAAGATTCATCTGAATTATAATCTCCACCACTGGATTCTTGCTGACCTCCAGCTAATGAGAACAAGACAAAGACCACACATGAAAATACTGCAAGCATTACTGATCTTGGAAAAGTCAGTGAGTGAAAATAGGTTAAAACTTTCTGTAAGAAGAAAGGTATCAGCATGGCAATATTCAGCATTTGGTGTAAATTTTATTTTTGTATTCAACTCCTCCTACCTACCTTGCCATTCCTCAGGCTTAAAAAATAAGTACTTTTTGTTCAGATTTTGAAACAGATTTTGCTGGATCACTTTCATTTTGAACATCTCTAGTTAGCATTATGGATGTCAGGAGGTATCATTTCCCCTAGGTGTCAGAGCAAAAGAAGAATAATGTGAACATGAGTTTTACAATGTGCAAGGGCTGAATTTAAAGTTTATAATAAAACCAGATGAGTTTTCATACTTCTGAAATTCACAAGGACAATTTCACATGGTATCAATCACAAACAGGCATACTGCAAATGAAGTTGTTTTGGTTAAGCATCCAAAAGCTTGGATGCATTTAGAAGCCTCAATGGTTTGGAAATAGGCAAACATTTTCATCAGATTGGGATTTCCTGAGCATATTCCAGGGATCTTCTGTTTCAGCCAGCTCAGAAATTATACAGAAATTGTCACTGGAATGCTTCTATAGTCATGTAATTTGTTGGCAACAGACAGATACAACATATGAAGTATTTTTTTACTATCTAATACTAATATTAGTAATACTAATAATTATTAGTTTTACTATTACAGCTGGTGTCAGTCATGTGTTTATGTCTGTCTTCCACATTTCAAAATGCTTGAGCTCTGGAACAAGTTTGGGGTTTTTTCTGAACTACATTGTACCTTTGTAAACAGTAACAATAGTTCTGTTGAGTAAGTAAATACATATTTGTGTGTATATGTACAATTTAAAGTGAATATAGTGCTCAGAAACAGGCATTAAGTTCTTCATGTTATTCCTAGGATAGTAAAAGCACTTATAGTGGCACTGCTGTCTTGTACCATGGACATATATCTCCAGTGTCTTCTTGTGGAAACATCCTTAGCTGTGACAAGACAGTCCAGTTTCTGTGGCAATTCAACTCACAGCTTCTTTGCTGAAGCTGCCAAGAAAGTTTGCCTGATGTGGTTTTGGATGTGGACAATGATAATGGCAAAAAATGGTAACTATGGTAGAAGTTAGTGTTGAGCAGTTTGGGTACTGGGAGTCTCACAATGCTTCTTCCCTCAGTTCCATTGACATTCAGTGTACCAATTTGATGTTGTGTCAATATACGCAGACAATCTTCAAACAGCTTCTGTTTTGAATAAAAAGAAGTTCCAATTGTTTGAGTAGCAGGGGTACCGTATAATTGCCATGGGTTAACTAGGGTTTTAGGAGGGAAATACCAAATTACAAACCTCTCCACAGACTTTTCTTAATCACTATTGAGGCCACAAATCACTAATCTGTTTAGTACTTAAGAATGTCACATATGGCTTTTACTACTTTCATGGTAACTCTTCTGCCCTGTAGTGTAGGTATGAATAAGCTTATGTGTGATATAAGAAGGCAGACTGACTCAAGAGTAGCTCATGAAATAAAGGAAAGAAAACAATGACGGGAAAAAACTATGGTCTATGGGAATTCTGCCCAGATCTATGAGAACTGCTAGGATCGCTTTTCCCAGACTAATGAGCCTTGGGCAGAAACAGTTTGAAATGTTGAAACCAAGAGCATTTTTGAGGGAGGACATTTTAGAAGAATGTCTTGAAACTGCATTTTGTAAACTGTGGAGAATAAAGTGGAGACTGTGTGTGGGTTGAGACTGTTGGAATCAGGATGCATCTCACCTAGCTTCAGATGTCCTAAACAAACATATTTAGTCTAAATTGGTCATTTATATTTCCTCTGTCAGAAGAAGAGAGAGACAAGTCTACGTTTAGCCCATATGAAAGACTTCTTGGTGACACCTAGTTTAGGATATGGAGCATTGTCCTTGTGTCAACCATTCCCCACTCAATAGCACCTAGAAAAACTGGATTAAGACAGGATAATTATCTTGTAAGCATATTGACTAAGATTAGGAGAGACAAAGTCTCCTTTTCCGTCTTCCAAGAGAGGATACTGACTCTTGCATGCTGTGGCCCTGGTGATTGTAATCCAGCAGCACAGACTTGCTTCTTGCTGGTATTTGGCCCTTGCACTCTGATGGGCTAAGGAGGTGTGGTGGTGAACAGGCAGGCTGTATCCACCAAAATGATGCAGTGGTCTCTTCCAGTCCTAGGAGATGTTACCTGCTTCTTTCCCATGAGGGACCACAGATCTCTAGTCCCCTGCACAATATCCCCATGGAATGAACAAAATATCACAAAATATCAGTGTTTATCAGTGCTGGACTCCTATCATTGACACTATCTATCTATCTTCACTAGACAAATGCTTTGAGAGACTGGTATCTTCATTCTTTAGCTGGACAGGCCATTCAGCTGTGACAGTCACACCCTTTGGCACTAACCCAAACCATTGCCTTTGTGAAGACTGCTATAGTTTTGGACAGGGAGCAGACTACCTTAGCCAGCTTTGGAAGGTGGTGAATAAACAAAAGTCTTTGTCCAAAGACTTTCTTCTCTTAAATATAAAGTAACTGCCTGCACCAATAAAAAAGGAGGATTCATGTCAGTAGATTTGTTGTCAGTACAGAGAAATAGCCACTCCCTGGAATCTTATCCTAGACAGGCATCTAGCACCAGAAAGTTGATTCAGCTTTGAAGGTGTCGGTTTGTGCCAGGGTGGTGAACTTAAGTGGATTGAAATAACTTATACGAGATGATGTGACTAGCAAAACAGGGAATCAGACTTCCCAAGCCCTGACCAAGTGGTGATAATACAAAGCTATCCTTTTTCATGGATTATTATTTAGCTTTAGAAGAGTTGCTGTTATCATCTATATCTAATTTGCTGTGTTTATTTTAGCAGTGAAGGCACTAAACAGATTGTCTGAATTATTGTTTCCAATCTGTCATGCATAATTGATTTTTCAGTCCATTGGAATTAAATATAAACAAAAAAAAAACATTTTCAGTAAAACCAAAATAACAAAGTATCAATGTCAAACATTTGCAAATAAAAAGTGTAAATGAAGTTCGTGTTAAGTCAAATTCACTATTTCAAATGTTTTGAAAAGAAAAAGAATACTCTAAGCATTTGAGTACTTTTAAGACTTGTTTAACTTGTCAATGAAATTTTTTTAAAAGAAACTTTTTCGGGAAGTCTTTTGTTTTCTTGGCAACTATAAATTGGCAAAAAAATGATAGTTGTGCAAAACAACCGAGCTGTGGCATCAAATCAACATTTTTTCCAAAGAAAAGAGGTTCAATCAACTCTAGCATACTGGACCTGGAGAAACTGAAAAATGGCAGCTATCCCTAAAAAATGAAATTTGAAATGAATGTGCATATGTATTACAATGTTCAAACTGATATTCAGGTGAACCCTGTAGCTCAGTGAGGATCATTTGATGCAGTGAAAAAAACACTTGCCCTAGAAGAAACATTGGATTCACCACATGTTGTGGCAGGAAATCTCCCAAGCAAGTCTGCAACAGACTGGTCAACAATTTACTCTGTCTACAGCAGGTGACTTAGACAAAGAGGGGGGAAGAAGGCTAAAAAAGGTGATAAAACTTCTCAAAGATAGGAATAAAGCCAACAAATTCCACTTGTATTTTTCATGTCAAATGATTCCTTTTTAGTGTCAAGAATCCACCAAAAATGATAGGACATATCTGAAGCTGTACCTGGGCCCTTGGGACACCACTATGTTCCTACAGCAATAAGTTGTCGCTGTTTTCATTCTTTCCCTTTCTTGCCATGAGGTTCAGATCGTTGATGCTCTTCTCCCTATGCAAAAGTAGTACAACAGCCCATCCTCAAAAGCCAAGTAGGTTCCAACTACCCTCATAAATCTACATAAAATAAGTGGTATGGTGGCTTGCAAAACTATCCCTGATTCTTGGACCAGGCTCCACCGGTGAGCTATAAAGTTGTAGCTTTTTTACAAGGTTGCCTTGTAACAATTCTGGATCTACTCTGATAATCCACTTGGAAAAAAAAATACCAGTGAAGTTGCCATTTTTTCTGGTTTTGTTTGTTCTTTTTTTGTTTTGTTTTTTTTGTTTGTTTGATTTTTTGCCTTTGAAATAAATTCACTATCTATCATTCACTATCACTAGCAAGCGTGAGAATGATCATTTTTTCAGAAAAGTGCAAAGAGCATATGGATGGGTGTTTTGACATTGCATACAAACTGGAAAAGAAGATTGCATAGAATTATCTGGATGTCATCATCCTTAGGAAAACTTCTGGCATCCTTTCACTCAAAATATTTGCTTCATCCCAACCTCTACCAATGATTAGAAACACATTTTGTGATGCCAACAGATTGTTTGTAAGAAGTTTGTAAAGAAAAATATAATTGATGTAAAAAAGGAAAAAAATCCCTTTTAATCAGTTCCTCATGCCAAAGATTAACAGTGATGTTGACGTGTGCAACATAATCAGTCATAATCAAATCCTAGCTGGAATAGTACCTCAGATGTTGTTAATTGTATTCCTATTAGCCTAAATTTGGTTTACCCATTAAGTGCTGATGGAGGAAGCAAAAACTTGTTCAAGATACTGTATATTTTCTGTGAGAAGCCTAATCAAACAGATGGAAACACACAGAATTGTAGCACACGGTGGCTGATCAGAAATGCCCAGAGGGGATGAATTTTTGCCATGGAGTTTGCCTGATCCTCCCTGCTTCTGAGCTTAAAGATGTCAGAATGTAGCAGAAAATAATATCATCTCT
Organism: Toxostoma redivivum; assembly: GCA_013397375.1. Classification (NCBI taxonomy): domain Eukaryota; kingdom Metazoa; phylum Chordata; class Aves; order Passeriformes; family Mimidae; genus Toxostoma; species Toxostoma redivivum. The sequence continues at coordinate 780,636 of VXBI01004676.1, read as the reverse complement.
ACCAGATATTCAAACTATCCTTCCAGGATTTAACTGTAAATTATGGAAATCCCTACATCATTCTTGTAGTACTTCATTAAATTCTAAGGCTTTTCCCTAAAAAGGTACAGACTCCCTGATATTTCTCTTGGCTTTTCCACTGCTCTGAGATTTAGGTAGCCTGCTAGCATGTGAAGTTCAATATTGTTTCAACCTACAGGATTCAACATCTCTTTTTGAAGTGAAAATATGCTTCCATGCAACCTCCATCAAACATGCAAAGTTCACAGCCCTCTCTGAGACCTCCCACTGTGGCTTGGAAGAATTTTTGTTGAAGTTCTCAGACAATACTTGCATTCTTCACTTCAGTCCACAATACTTCTTTCACCATTTTCTCCTATACTCCACTTGCTCCTTCCCCATTTTAACCTTTTCTGCAATGTTCTATCAATACTACTTGCCCAAGATTTATGAAATAATACATAGGGAAATAAAAATAAGCTAGCTATGGTTTTAAGAAGGAAGAAAAATTTGGTAAAAAAACCTTTTGAAAAGATAGTGCAAACAGAGAAGTTGCAATCACTTCAAATGCACATTTTTCAAGATTTGAGGCTTACACACTTTAATACAGAATAAGTTCATGATCATTCATCATGTTCACCATATACAGGTGCTGTACCTGGCTTCACACTTGCATTTCTCTCTGCTTTTGTTTGAGAGAAGTCCATGTAAAATGGACATAATTTTTCAAGGAAGGGCAGTTTCAATGCTTTTGCTTCTCTTCCACAAGTGGAATGCCCATAAACTACATGATTACATCATGACTAAAATTAAGCTTTCAAACTTTCACAATATATAATGTTAACTTTGTTTCTACATGCTTCCTTCCCAAATCCAAAATACAGGCTGATTGTTCATGCCCCTTCTACTGCCAGATACTGGTAAGAAATAACACCTGCTTCACAAGATTGCTGAGTAACTAATGGCAATATCTCCTTTTGATCAGCTTTATAAATGCAGAAGTATTTATAAATGTTACTCTGGCCAGAAATGAACATCTATTCTTAAAGAGGTATCATTTGTCCATTTCTTCTAGCTTATCAATTTTATTTTGGCCCTGTTTTCCATGTCTGTGGTACACATTTTGCATTTCTCTGAGGTTAGTAAACTACAATAGCAATGTTTTGCAACATGCTTCTTACTGCTGCACTTTGTGTGACCTAGGACAGAACATGTATGAATCCAACCAAAAGTCCCCATAGCCAGTGCCCCTCTCCAGGAGTGGTCAATGTGGACAAATAGAGAAATGTATAAACACATGTGGACCAAGAACATAGAAGTATTTTCCAAGATAAATCTGCCTTCCTATGACAGTTTGTGGTGAGACACCTCTTGAATAAAAAATGCTACCTTTGTATGTAATTCGTCTCTTGATCGGTTTTTCTCCCAGACTAGCATAAAAAACATTTGAGTTGGGAAGGAGAAAGTTCTATTAAATCTAGTACCCTATGTCTCTCAAAAATAGTTTGTGGAATTGTTGACCTTGCTACTACTACCTGTGGTAAATATTACACCATGTATCATGACAAGTACCATTCCAAATAGTGGTTAACAAAATTGAGAACGCTTTTTTTTCTCAGCTTGTTGTTGTGAAGGTGCTTTTTGGTTTTTACAGATCAATTTTAAACATCATCTTGCATAAAGAGGGATCAGCAGAAAATTATTTGTGATACATATTCTTTGGGTTTTTTTAAAAAAAATTCTATACAACAATCATTTGGAAACATAATTTGTCTCAGTTTTGCTCTTGAAATATGGATTGAGTCTGGTTGCCAAGCAGCTCTCTCCTGTCCCACATTTTACTGATTCTGCAGTAAATTCTGGGTTGCTGAGTACCATCTTCTATTTACTGCTATTGTGCCAGTGTACAACAACAAAATCTGTGTAAGTGTAGTTAGCACAATTCATTCTGGCTCAGAAAGCAGCCATTGTCCCTTTGGTGCTCTACAACAGCAGTTACCTGAAAAAACCTCAATGTTCTCATCTTAAATCTTTTCCTTTTGGTTCCAGTTCCTTGAGACTTGGTGACACCACAAACTGGCCAAGAGCCTTCTACGCAATCATGCCAGAATGCCCAAGATTTTCTTGGATTATCCCAGTGTTTAGGGATTTATTTATTTGTACTGCATGAACACTGTCATTTCTAGTAGAGAAATAGTAATGCAGAGTAGAGAAACACTAATATTAGTTTCAAATTTACACCATCTACATCAAGATATGTTTAGACTGCCACAGCATATGATGCTTTTTATCCACACAAATCAAAGAACTCAAGTTATCTGCCCAGACCTCCATCCCCAAACACACTGAGCTGTAGCAAAACTCCAGCATGATTTTAAAGTGTTCAGACCTTGAAAAAGAGAGTCCCTGCTTATCTGCAAATATTTTTTCCATTGTACAATCACTTCTATTTGCTACCAAAATGCCATTTAAGTGCAATAAGAAAGGGGCTGAGCTATGATGAGAATTTTTGATCTGGTTAGCAAGCTGTTAGGTATTTTGTCTTTCCTCTCCAGTTCTTTATTCTGCTACCAGTCAGTCTATAGAAGATCTACCTCAGACAGTGTTGACCATAGGTCAGTTATGGTTCATGGAGCAGTAGGCAGTGTTTCTTAGGAAAAGCAAGTGTATTCTATTTTATTCATCGTAGAAAGCAGGAGTCATGAGTTCTTGAGTCATTCATTAAGGAAATGAGATATCATAATTATGTTAGTTACATCATTCTTTTCTTCTGCTACCACATACTACCCTATCTACCTCCTCTCCCAGTTTCACAGTCTCTATCTGAGGATAGCAGCTGTTGTCCAAGATGTTAAGAAAGACTTAACGTCTCTACTTTGTAACTTTATTTTTGTCTTCTGTTAGACACAGAATTTTGCAAAGTGAGTCTGACATATGGATTTCCTGTCAGTAGGGCTTTTGTCAGTATGGCATTGTCATAGAAATGGCTTTTTTCCTGTATTTTACACAGCACAAACATTTTTACATGGAATTTTTGAAGTTAGGATAGACAGTGTTTCTTCATTCAGGGACACAAATAGAAGAGGGAAAACAAGGAGAAAAAATAACAATCCTTTAAAAATGTTTATTTTGTGGCATCAATGAAACTTATACTGAAGGAAATAGAAAATTCAATTTTTCCTTAATTAACTAAGATCAGATTTCAAAAGGATCTGGGGAAATTGAGCTGTGAATCTCATTCTCTATAATCAGTTGCTGGAATGAGACAGATGCATTTGCAGCTATTAGGAGGACCTACACAGAGTGCTTTCAGTGCTCCCCCTGTGCCTTTTAAAGCAAGCCATTTTGCTTCCAGAAAGTGTTTACCACTTCCCTACAAAAATGGTAGTTTCTTCTGAGCACCTGACATCCAATTTTCCGGCTCTTACTACTCCAAGATAATGGCACAGGGTCCTGGTTTTGATATGCTGAATTTCAATTCAGTGGCTCCCAAAAAGCAATCAATAGAGATTACAAACATAATGAAACAGGTCAAGTGCTTAAGTATTTCCAAAAACCCAAGGAAAAGTCGGTTACACAACACCTTCTGAAATCAAGCCTCTGGTGTGCCAATGCTGGTAGTGGTGGCATGCAATCTTGGGTGAGATTTTTCCAGCAGCTCTTCAGGATCAGACACTTCCTACACTTTGTCAAGTCTGGCTTTTAGGCATTCCTAAAATGCAGGGGGATCAGGAAAGAATCTTTGCAATGAAGAACTTGCCATGTGGTGAAAGGAACACAAACTAGGTCCCTCCCTGAACAAAAACAGATGGAAAAATACAGACAGACCACATCAGTGCTCCATGACCTACATCAAACCACCCTCCCAAACATCTCCTAAACCAGTACAAGAACCACATCAGAATAAACTTCCTATTGCTGAGATCTGTCAGACCAGCAGCTTACAAGCATGGGGCATGACCCAAAAGTGGGTCACCAGAGGACATCCAACTGGGTTTCATCCCACCAACTGAAAGGGCAGTAAATCTCTGTGGTTGCTAAAACCAAGTTGGAATTTTAAGCCCAGTGAGAAGGAGCAATTCTTTCCCTCACCCACACCTTCCCTTCCTGTGTAGCTGTGCCTGCCCTGGATTCCATCTTCATTTGCCCACAGCAAAGTAGATGACCAGCTCTTCAGTTGCCCTCTCAGCTCCCCATTGTTCCTGTTCAGCACTGACAAAGTGCCCATATGATGCCACAGTACTGTGTCAGAGCAATGTTGCCCAGGTGCTGAGGAGCACAGAGATAGCCCTATTCCATCCCTGTAATTTCCCAGGCAAGCAGCCTCCAGGATTCCTCACCCTGCACACTCAGGTGTAGCAGTTTCTGGGGCTCAGCTCATGCTTAAGGTTACCAAGCCCACTTGGTCCCATGTTATTATTCCCCACATGAATGGTCAGCTGCTTATAAAGTAGGACAATGTTTATATTAGATATGACACTTATAATGCTTCTATTTTTGTTAAATGTGAGGAAGAAGATGCAGTCACACATGAATGTAGCAAGAGCTTCCCAGCCAACTCATTCCCTAAGAGCATATTATAATAAAAAAATTAATGGAAAAACTAAGAAAGTTGCTAGGCCAAAACTGTGAAGTCCAGCATTAGAGGAGCCTTTCAGTATTTACCAAATAGAGCTGACATTTCTCTAGCTGATAAAGGGCTCTCTCAATGGAACGTATGGGAGATTCGTCTTCCAGACTTTTCTGCATAGGGGCAAGTCAAAATGCAGCCATTTCTACTTTATAATAGTTGTTTTAATAAGTAACAACAAGAAAAATGAAAAAAAAACAGAAATAGTAAAACTGTTTACTTGCCTGGAGCACTGTGTCCTTGTGGTAATTGCAATGCAAACAGAGAGTGAAAACAGTGTTCCTGCTTCTGTTTATATCCTAAAGAAATGGGCAGATAATTGCACATGAGGAAACAAGACAGCAAAATCTGAAGCAGGGTTTATAACACATAAACTGTTATTATGTTTTGCTCTGAATATCACATTAGACATTCCAAGGTAAATCCTGCTGTATCACAGCTGCTGGCACCCTAGTAGATCTCAGCAGGGCAGTTAATGGCATTTGTGTTAGAAGCACAGAAAGCACTGTTAGCTCCTTAAAGTGAGAATCGTACCTAATGTTGCACTAATACTGCTCTTTTCTCTACTAAAAGGGCTTTAGGCTGTAGTCTCAAGTGTTTCATAGGTTTTATGGTGTTAACTTACTGTGACATCCCTCAGCAGCTGAAGCACAGATAATGCTATCTTGCAGATAACAAGTATGCATGTGGGTAATCCATTTACGTTCTTTCCTAGATTATCTCCCAGTAGTAAAAGTGCTTAAATATTAATCATTCTTTTGTTGTGTTTTGCTCAGAAAATCCATACTCTTCTTATCAGGAGTCAACAAAAGCTTTCCCAAACATTAGGATGAATAAGTATGGTGGGGAGTTTTAAAACATTGCCTTAAAGGAATTCATAAGCATATACTTTGCATGACTAAGCTTCTCTGTTTCACTACTGGGCTCTGGATAGTGACACTGATACCATATAACTGTGGCTCAAAACCACCCTGCCCCGTGTCTGACATCTCTCCTGCTGTGTACCCATGCTTGATGTGGTTTTTATGGTGTTCACAAGATATTAATGAAGTCTTGATGTGTTTTGTTGCATCAGTGATACAGTTTGCTCAAGATTTATATGAGTGTTTTCATTTAGACTTTTGTCAGAGAGAGATCTGTTTTGAGCTCCTGTCAGTTGAATGCATATATATTCATCATTGCTGGGAACAGCTTATGATTTCCTGGGATCCTGAGAAAGGCAAGAAGAGAAAATCCAAAAAATATTCTGTCTTTGGAGAAGATTAGATTATTTTATCTGTTTAGATAATTTTAGATTATTTAGATTATTTTATCTGAAAGGCAATAGTTTTCTCAAAAGGGCTCTAGGGTCATGCACAAGCATAATGACACATGCAGCTCAATGCAATACAGATCTGTATGCTACAGACTCATGAAAAATAGCTGCTGTGGCAATTTGCCAGGTGCACCGATCATCTTCTTGTCGTGGGATATGTAAACAAAACAAAAAAATTCAGTGGAGCCCATTTCTCACTCCTTGGTAAACTCATTTCAGATCTCCCATTTTAAGAAGTTCTTTTTGGGGTGGCAGTGATGATAAAAATAAAACTTCTGCTCCTCACCTTCTAACTCCCTAGAATAAGGGGGGAAATCACATTCTTTTGTTCTCTACTCCTTTTCATTAGGTACTAGAGAATATTCCTTCAGTGTCTTTTTGCTGCCTGATTAGACACTTTTCGTCTGCTCAGAGTAGTCACTGAAGATTAATTTGAGCTGATTCAAAGTACCATTACATTATGCTCAGTTGAGCAGATTTTTACTGAACCATGTCCATGCTATTTATTAATCTTCAATACCCAGCTCTGGTTACATCTGACAGAGTCTAACATGTAAAAGATTTACTATAGTGAGTTTAAACCCTAGAGGATGGCAAAACTCTACATTGTACTGACCAGGCCATGCCAGGCTGCCTCATGACATACTATCCTAATTCCTTTCACTGCCCAGAACTACATGTTCAGTAGTACCTCTGCATTTGGGTAAAATCAAGAAGTCTATTGCCCCTCTTAGAAGGTGGATATAAATTTACCACAGACACTGTTCTATGGGATTTCTCTCACTTTCCTTTGGTCTCAGTGTCCACTCTCATACTTCACCTCCCCTTGAACCTGTGCAGCATAACACGGATGGAAGAACCAAAGCTAGACACATAAGTATGATATACACAGTGTACTTTCAAAACTCTGGTGCAAAGCCAGCACTGGGTTGTTGAAAAGCATGATAGAAGGCTGTTACTTACTATATTCCAGCTGCTGTAATAAAAAACATCATGCTGCTTTAAGTAAATGCTAGTAAAATATCACATTCCTTCCTTCAGTAATAAATTAAACAGTTTGTGAAAATATTACAGAATGAAAAATATTTGGGAGGATCTGGTTTTTCATAAAACAGCTGGACCTACAAGTTTTGCAATGTACAGTATCATCTCCACATCTTTTGAAGTAAAGCATAGGGGTTAATACCCAGTTGGCTGTTTTTATCGTTGCTCACTTCTCACCACAGAAGCCTACTGGATGGATAATCTCAAGAAGGAGAGAAATAGAAATAGATGTAATAGAGTTGATAGAATTAGAAATTCATAGCTAGGAGATCAGTGATCTAATGCATATTCATAGCAAGAGGCTCCCTTCATATATTTCAGATATCTGCACTGGGCTTTGTGCTGATCCAGTGCTGTGGTATTAGATATCCCAAATGCATGAAATCCTGTTTTCTTGTCCCTTTGAAGTTGTGGTATGACTTCAAGGGGAAAAGGAAAAGGCTGGTAGAGCTTTTGAAAGGCTTACTGCAGGATCCATAAAATTAGTAATTATTAATATTAATTAATAATTACATCTGTAAGTACAAAACAAAAAAAGGACTGAGGTCTATTGCAGAGGAAACGCTCACTTGAATTCCAGGTTAGGCACAGCATTGGTCTTGTGCTGTATGTGTAGAGGTTAGGCTAGAAAAGAGATTAAGCACAGATCTATTAATTCAGAGTCCATCTTCCTGAAAAAACAAGAGATCAGGCCAAACTGAAATTGATGCCCGGTGACTTCAATGATTAGATCATAGTCTTATGATATGAGGCACATCACACAGTAAACTGAGCTGGGGCCAAGAATAATGAACAGAGATCTCATTGAACTGAGATTCTGCAAGTTCTAAATTTTACTAAATCATTTTAATGTCGCCTCTCACCACTAAGTGGCAAAAATAATACAGTGAAAGCACTCTGTATTTGCAGTACCAGACATACCTAGCATACTCCCTATGAGTCTACAGAGATTATAAACATACATGCAAATATTTTTTAATCAGACCCAATTAATTTATTCTTAATCCTTTCCAAGAGTTTTCCAATAATAATACTGGTGCTGTCCCTGGAAATTTTTTATCACACACAGGACATAATTATTTTTAAAGCTATGGGAATGCACATGCAAACATGTTTTGCAAGTGTGTAGAAAGTATGGGCAAGATTCTAATTTAACATGGACTAAATGGAACAAATTCTAATCTTACAGAATACTTGAGCTAACTCACTGTTCTGTGTAACAAACAATTTTGGTGTGCCACAATGCTTCAGCAAATTATAGTTAAAATTTTGGAAGCAGCAGACTTGCAGTGTTCAAAACATAACTATAGTAGAAAATCTGTGGCTATGTCAAACAACCTTTTCACATTGTTTACCTCTATCTGCTGTCCACATTTGTTTTGCTTGTATCCTTCTAGTCTGATCCTTGTGAAAGCAGATCTGGTGCCTGGAAGGCACCAAGGAGAAATATCACACGGAGTTGGAGAATCCCTTTAACAGGAAGGAGGAACATGGAAACATTTAACAGGAAAATGGAGTACATCATTCCAGTGCTAACGAATAAAGTGAGAGCAAATTTATGTAAATATAGTCCAAGTAGCAAAATTTATAATTTCTGTCTCTAGAAGCTGCATGAAGAATGAGTTGTGGGCTGAATTATGATTTAGTTCAGCATTAACCACCTGGCGTGATAGGAAAAGGTACTAGTTATGTAAAAGTGTGTAAAAATCAGTCTGCTTTTAACCACATTTTATCAAGACATCTTTTACTTAGGGACATTACTTCTGGCCTGTCAGGCATTCTCACAGACTAGAAATTTTGCTACATTTCAGGGAGAAGCTACATCAGTGATGACTAGGTGAGACTCAACCCAGCAATATCAGCAACAATTACAAGGAATATCATACTCCCCAGTCTGGAAGACTGCCTGTTCAAAGATTATCTGATTTCTTCGACCAGGATTAACACCATGCTAAACTTCCTGCAGAATGTCATTTTCTTTTAAGATATTGATCACTCTTACATAGGTTATTTTTTAGGAGGCCATCAATGTCATCCTCTACAGAGAGGAAGAAAGTGGATTTCAATCGTTGGTTTCTTCCTTTTAGGTGACAAAGACCTGTGAAGCTAAATTTAAGCATTTCCTTCTTTATTTCCAGGTAATTGAACTTGAACTAAAAGGAAGGTAGAAATCTATCTTGAAAAAACAGTAAATTTTAATTTTGTGTAGAACAGTATGGAACATCTACAGAAATCAGGAATAGTTTTTCAGGTCTTCTCCTTGAAGCTGACATCTCCTCAATGATTTCAGGAGGAGAGAGGAATTCTTAGGGGGGACTGCTGGAGGACAATATTTTGTATTTGGTGTTTCAGGTGGTAAGTGATCTGTGATGATCCAGGGAGTTTATTCCAGACCCCTCCACACACTTCCACCCTCTGTAAAATTTCTGCTGGATCCTGTGACCGCAGTCATATTCCACAAACACTTTGAGCAACTCTAGACTAGCTCTGCCAGGAAATTTATGATGTGCCTTATAGGAAATAAATCTTTTCATGTTTGGAACAGTCTACTTCAGTCGTTAAAATCAGAAGAGTCTGGAAATCAAAAAGAACAGCAGAACCACAAGCAATTATCTTGGCTCTTTCATTAACTGAAACTGCTGAGTTAAGTAACAATTAGGGCTTTATCTTCTGTAGTAAAATGAGCAGATTGTCAGGTTTCCTGGGAAATTTCACCTCTTTTTTGAAACTATACCCATGAGATGTGTCGAGACTGCTTTTTGGCTGGTGTGTTAGGGGCACATGTATGACCCTCTGCTCACACTGCATGCAAGGCAGGGAGGACAGGCACACGCTGACCAGCCAGAGCACCAAGCCAACAACAAATCCCTCCCTGGCACACGGAGATCACCCCCCAGTTAAGGAGATTGTCACTGGGAGGTGCAAAGATAACTGAGTTTTTTATCTCCTTTGGAAATCACCAAGATTCAGAGAAGAGCAAGATGCCTGTGGAATGGAATACCCTCTCTGTGTCTGGACATGTCAATCTATAACCTATTTTTCACCTGCCTATTAAAAATGCAGCGACTGCAAACAAGAACGAAACGCCACTTGTCCAATTATAGCACACCAGGCTCACACACCAGGTCTGGTAGAATTTTACCCCAAAATACCTGCCTTATCAGCATGGCAGCACATGAAAACAAAACACTTTCATGTATTTTTAAAGGATTGCCTTTTGTTCTTTGCAATTAACTGACTTTTGTGCATGTAAATTATGTATACGGTCATAGACATTAAAATTTGATTATATATTTCAATCTCAGTTCCTTGAAATCAGTGCAGCCACTGACACTAGCAAAAGAAATAAAAATGTTCCTTCTCTTTTGAGAAAAAATCCACAACAAATGCATGTATTTTACATTTACATGGGTATCTTGCATTTGAACATACTCACAACCCAGAGAAGTGGCAGTCATAATAATGATACCAATAATCGCATCATACTCACAATAGAGATGTTACTTGGAAACAATTCATTTTTTTGACAAAAGCATATGGCATTTATGATCTCATTATTCATAAATTAATGTCAAGCCTTTGATTTAGTATTGAAAGAGCCATATTCCAAATTTGTCTCTTACACATGGATATTCACAGTAACAACATAAAGATTTAAATACACCAAATGTCAAGAAAAACTGTAAAATCTGGATGCTTATCCTATCTCTGTAACAAAACCATCTGAACTTCATGCATTTGCAAATCTGGTCTGGAAATACAAAGGAACTAATATTCATATAGAAGAAATTGATTGTGTTATTCCTAGAAATTGTTTACTGCAAGGTGTTCTCTTATTTATAACTCTTTGAACAATGAGGTAATGTTAAATTAACCAGTCTTTAGTCAATGTGTTCATTACTCCAAACAAGAGTCTCATAAAAATTAAAAGCCATCAATAACAACAGCAGACCAAGTAGATCACCTGAGCTATTACTCTTCTATTCAACATTTTTTCCTGTATAAAATTATGGTACTTCTTAATTAGCACCTGTTTCCAAGATCTTGGAAATATCCATAAAGTTTTGTTCTTGTGTTTGCTTTGTAAGTTGCTTCTGAGATTTTTTTTTCAGTTTGAAAGAACAGCTAAGTTTATGTATACAAGAAGGAACATCACCATGTAATTTAGAGGTTTACCTGCAATTCTTTATATTGAGAACTGTCAGAATAGAGGGTTAAAATGAATCCACATAATAAGAGTAAATATGATATTGTAAACATTACTGAATAACTTAATTCCTGCCACCAGATCACAAAATTGATTAAAGAATCAAGGTATTTTCTTTTGAAAAAAATCATTAGGGAGCTTAAGTATTTCATTGGGAGAGTTTTAGGTACTTTGCCTGTGTTTTGTGCCCTCGAAATCCACAGCTAACATGGCAGCCTCTCCCCAGCATACTCCTTGCCCAGCCACATATCTCCACCTGCTCCCCAAGGACATTGATCAGCTTCCAGCTTCCACTCTGCAGATCAGAACTGCCAGTTATTTGTTGCTAATCAAATACACATTTTCTTATGACAGTAGTTGTTCCAATGGACCTCTCAAGAGCTCAGGTTGTTCTCAGGCCACAGTTTGGATAGTTGTTGATGGAAAATTCCCTGAGGGCTTTAATTTTCAAGGCAAACTGTTCATGTAGAGGTGCAATCAGGGACCAATTGACAGGATGCATGTGCATTGTACCTGCAAGGACCCCATAGCAAACTACACGACCCAGGCATCAGTTTCCTCTAAAACCATGGCCCTTTCAGAGTGCTGCCTGTCTCTTAGTGTCATTACTTATCTGTTGGGAACTTGACTCCTCCCTGTATAAACAGAGCAGCTGACAGTGAGACAGAGGATCACAGTCAAACTCACGGGTACCTGTTATTCTTAGTCAACTTCAACAACACTAGACTTTTTGTAGTAAAGCTGGGCACCAAGTTCAGACTGTGCCCAATAAAAGTTCCTGCAGGTGAAACAACCATAGTTTGGGGAAATCAGCCTTGCCAGTAAATTACTGTATGACACATCTTTCTTGTAGAAACAATTTTCACAATAAAAATGGGCCCAAATTCTGGCCAGGTTTGGGCTGAGAGGTGCTCTGATCATCATTTGGTCAGCAGGTCAGGAATGCTTCAGGACAGTCTGTTCTGTTTCTCCTTTGCAGAGCGGATTGTCTGCAGCGGAACACAGATGTTTACGGGTTGTCATGCCATGAACCGAGTCTCCTATCAAATTACAGCCCTTAGTCCACAGAGTGAGTGTGCCACTTTGGTTCCATCTCAGTGTGTTTTCCATGAAAGCTCTGGTATTTAAATTTGGGTCCACCCTGAGGATCCTAACAGGACATAATTAAAAGGGTTGTGTCCTGCCCAGGGTCCCACCACCATGGGCAGGCTGCAGCCTTTCAGAGTAGTGTTTCCAGGAATCTCTTTGATGTGATTTGCACTCACAGAGGCGCACAGTGTGAGTGCAGAGGTTCAGACCATCTGCAATGTTTGTGCAACTGGGCACAAGGATAAAAAGTCTCTTTGTTTCCTGCCCTCATCTGCTCCCACATTCAGCTTTCAAATGTGGGTGCTGGATTCTGATGGCACTTTTCAGCACCTACAATGACGTGACTGATGCACTTTAAGATTAAACTGTGTAGCCTGTTTGCCAGACAGATATTTTGTGTAGAGCCTCATGTTTAAAAATTCATCAGATGTTAAAAGTTCAAAGTGGTTTCAAGTTATCTAGATCTTGAGAAGGAGTCTGTAAGTGAGCAGATTAGAGTTTCATTTCTTCTTATGCCACCACCAATGAAAGCTTCTTGTTTAAGTTTCCTTAGCTAGAAAAAGGCAATAACAACTTAATCATTCACTCAGCACAGAATCATGGTGCTGAGTGGTCTGAAGCCATTATTTTGTTACCATGTTATATTTCATTCCAACATTTCTCCCTGCTGCCTCAGGAACCAGGTTTCAGCTAAAGATCAGAACTTTTATTATCTGAGTGTTAGTAGCCTGGAGTGAATGGTATTTTGTTTTCCTTTTACAGTAAGGTCAGGGAGTGCATATCTGCCCCATCAGACTAAGAATTAACTACTAAGGCATCCAATGCTCAAAGGAAACAATATATTAATGCTAAAATCACAAAGGTCATTGTCTTTACTCTTCAACTTCCAAATATTTACTCTTAATAATTTCTTCGTCACCAAAATTTCAGAGTTTATATCCTTCTTCCTATCTGAAAGACACATCTGGGGGTAAAAAGACAACCTACATTGCAGTAAAGCTCTCAGTCAATGGCTCTTTCTCTAATTGTCAAGTGTTAATTGAATTTAAATTAACTAAATAAGCCATCATTTTTGTCTCACCAGGGAGAAGGGAGGGAGGAGTTGCAGCTCTTCAGCTGTACCTTTTTTATTTCGTCACAAAACACACATCCTCCTGTTTCTCAGTGCTAATAACTTTAGGTACTGCTGTACACTCAGAACCCACAAAGGGAGTGCTGCACCATATCCAGCAATAACTACAGAGGGCAGGGACAGGTGAGTGTAGGAAACTGATGGTGCAAATTCTCCTGGGTAAGAACAGCCCAGAGAAAAGGGTGCAGGGATGTGTCTGCTCCTGGGGAGCTCATAGATATTTGCCTTTGAATGTATTTGGTTTGAACATTGATATCATGTGCCACAGCTGCCTAACCTAAGCGAGGTTTGGGCTGTCATTCCTTAGGCAGGACAAATTTTAAGACTTTAAATCATTAGCTTTGTCTTTCCATATGTTTCTTATTCAACCTAATGTGAATTTCCAGTTAAAATAAACTTGGCTTTGGGATAACAGAGAAAGATAATCAAAGCTGTTCATTATCCCACATCAAACTCCTCCCTTCCTCTGTGTTAACATTCTCTGGCTTGGGTCTGATGCCATTCTAAGTGTTCTTGCTATTAAATACTGTTATTTTTCACTGTCTCACACTCCTCTTTCCCTAATAGTAAGGTTGTTTTACCTTATTCTTATGTAGCCATAGTAACATAGTATTGCTCTGTCACTTCCATCCTTGAAAAAAAAAAAATCCCTTTGCAATGGAAAGAGACGTTGCAGAGAGAAAGCAGAAAGAGTGCTGAGAGGAAATTCCTGAATTGGCCCAAACACATAAACCCAGAGGAAGGGCAGATCACCCTTCATGAGTCCCTCACACTTAAAGGAGCGTGTGCAACATTTCTGCTGGAGAGGGCTGACTGGAGGACTGTAGTGCAGAAGCTCTATATAGATTTAGGTCATAGTAGCAAGCTCTAGAGCATGGGCAAGACCTTTATTTTGCCCATTCCAACGTTGCTGAGGTATCCAGAGGCCATTGGTTAGCATGGTGCAGCTGTCCTTCTCCCAGAAGCAGGTTTTACCATTCTTTTTTAAAAAACATTTAGCAGAAATCCTTTCCCTTCAAAAGAAACTGATGTTGACCACACCAAAACATTGATGATTACTGTCTGGCTGTATAATAATAATAATAATAACAATAAATAATAATAATAATAATTAATAATAATTATTAATAATAATAATAAATTTTCCCTTGAAATGCATTTGCAAGGTGAACAAGGATCATGAAACACTCATGGAAAGGTCACCTTGTAAGGTGGCCGAGAATGAGGAATTCTGACCTTTAAGACTGAATGTAGCCCTCTAAATGAGTCTGCTTTTGCTAACCCTGAATACAACATAAACTCCCAATGAATGGGCACTGGCTAAAGAAACAAAGAGATCCTGGGAAGGAGACTGCTGCCTTTCTCCTAAAAAACCTCCTGTTATCAAGAGCAGTGAGTGGTCTGGAAGAAAATTTGTTGATGTCTGTCTTCCCCGAAGGTACTTCAAACAGTAAACGAACACACAAGATCCCATGTTTATTTTCTTTTAAATATATTTTTGAAAATATTGTGTGATCCAAAATATGTGTTTTTCAATTTTTCATGGCCCGGCTGTGAGTGATGTATTTTATCCATATTCATAACAGTGTACAAACTTTCTATTCATAGCTCTCTCCGCAGCATAAATTTGGGTGGGCATGCTGGAATTTCCTTCTGTGGCATATGGTAATCCTTTACCTGAGGGCTTGCTCCAAATAAATGTTTACATTCCTCTGACAGCTCACTTGAAATGTAAAGGAACAAGGTATGTGAGTCTTCCATTAAATAACTGACTGCATTTACATGTTTAGGGGAGGAAGGCACATAGCGTTCCTACACTGGACTGGCTGCAGGAATGTCCAACCTTGTTTCCTCTCATAAATATTTCATAATAGAAAGGATCTTAAAAATATGCCAATCCAAACTGTGGATTGACCCTTCCAACTCCAGGCACCATAGCTAGGAGAGACTGAAATAAACACCACAAGTAAGCAGTACCTACAGTGGGCAGCCATCCGTGGAAACCACAGCCTCCTCTTTGGTCCTGGGGACCATGGTTATTCCAGGGAGGGCTGGCTGAAAGGAAGGGTGGTGGGTGGCAAGGGTCACACATCAAAGGTGCAAAGAAAGGTGGAAACGATCTGGAGAGAAACTTCCTAGTCTGGGATGGGGTTTCATTTTATTTTACACAGTTCAAGCAAATGATGTTTTTACTGATGTAGATGAAAGAATGCCCCAGCAGCTAGGGATAAGCACACTGAAGAAGTAAATAGGGAAAATATCCACACATGGTGATTATATCCAATTACAGAAGTAAACGTGCCACTGTTTGCTTATTAGAGTACCAGGTCTACTCGAGCTCCTGTGATTCCAGCTAATCATATGGAGTTTCTTTAACCTTTTAATCATTATTCATACCACCAGGACTATTCACTTGGCCACCCTCCTTTAAGCTACTACCAGACTGGGGCTGGCAGGTTACCAACACATCCCCAAGAGAAAGAGCAGCACAGGAAGTCAGGAGTTTGTTATTCCACAGGAATCCAAACCCACAGCTTTCTCTGGTCACTCCTGCCCACCTTCCTTGGCAATTGAATTCTGATATGACATCCTTCAGCTGCCTTCAATATCCTTTACCGAGGGGACATGATGTTTAGCCCTGACAGGAAAGCAAAATACAGAGGCTCTTTCTCCTCTGTTGCTCACACTCCTGCACAGTGAAAAATGCCACTTTTCCCAGTTACAAGTCCTCTGTTTCTCTTCAGTGCTCATTGAGAAGTCCACATATTTGCTATTCCTCTCAATTACTATCATGATCACTCTTAAGCCTCTCTAAAAGGGCACAAGAAGATTGTGCAAACTGAGTAGAAATAAAATTAGTATTGGTCTAGGCTGACAACACCCCTCAAAAGCTGAGAAGTGCCTGAGTGGCATCTTGTCCAGGACACTTAGAGGCTGATGTGTACCCAACTGCTTTTCTTTAAATGAAGAAAAGCTTCATGGATGTTACATGATTTACACTGGCATAAAACTAGGGGAGTCAAATGAACTCTAGTAGCTACAGTAAATGATAATTACCAGAATAATAAACCCCAGCCTCTTCTCTGAGGAACAAAATTTCCTCTGCAACCTTTAATTAAGTTGGAATCTGAGCCTTTTGTGGGTTAATTTCCTGCACAGTGGCCAATTTACAGTGTGGATACCAGCTCTCATATATGTAAAGTAACTTGTCTGAGTGTGGCAAAAGAAGTCAAAGATACAGCCAGGGCAGAAACAAACCAGACCATAATATGAATGTGCACAATTCCTGCTAGAATCTGATAGAACATTTATCCAACCCTGGATTTTACTCTTACTTAATAGTACTACACTGGAACCCTCCCACAGCAGCTCATGCATTCAGTCCAACGTTTAGATCAATGCCTCTCAGACTACCCTAATACCATGTCCCCAAGGTTGGCAGGCTGAGATTAACCTTTTTTTTCCTAGTGATAGAGATATAAATATTGACATTTAAGATTTCAGCTGAGTTTTTCAGTGGGATTTCCTTGTATTTGGATAACTTCCACTGTGTTTCGCTGGTGAACTCTAAAACCCATCCACAGTCCTTTACCAAACAGGTTCAGAAAATCAGTGAAAAGGGGAAGAACAACCCTTAAAAATGGGCTGAAGTGTATCTCCATATTTGGTTTTGTAATCTTAATGAAGATGTTGAGACACACATCCTAAATAATCAGGACATTTCAAGGCATGTTCCTGTAGGTTTCAGCACACTTGTCACCACATGGTCGGTTTCATGCAGTTGTCTCCACAGAAGTGGAATTTAGAGCCCTGTCATTCTACAATATTCCTCTAGTACATGGATAATCTTGTATATCTACAGCCTGTCTGCATCACCATTCAGTCCCATTAGAAATTCACATTGGGCTTCCATGTAACTCTTGTGCGGCAGAAGCCAAGGGAAGGGGCTGCTGTTTTCTGCTCTCAGGAAAAGAATCCACTCCAGGGACTCTGCATTTAAGTGAAAAATTGTCACTGCACAGTAACACAAACACCTCGTCACACAGCCCCATTCTTAAAAGAGAGATGGGCCAACCCCCAGGCACACAAGGGAAGCTAAGTAGTCTTACATGGCAAAACTGAATTACAGATTAAAAATTGTGAAGCAACAATCAGATAATCTCAATCAGATTGAAGATGGGAAAATAAAGACTTTAAACAATCTATATAGGCTTTGAAATTATATTTCTAACATCACATTCTGAAGGCAACAAAATCTGCTTATAAAGTGCTTTGTTCCTCCAAAGAAGCAGTGGCAGCTGTTTGCATCCAAGTATTTAATATGGACTGGGGATAGACTGTTTAAAGTCTTTGGAAAAATGGAATTTTCTTTTCATTCTTCCTTACCAGAGTGGAAAGTTACTTCGCAACTTTCAAATATTTGCAAATTCATCCAGGTTTGAAAAATAAGCCCACCCAAAAGACTATGTGAGATGTATAAAACCACAAATTCCTTGAGGCTTGTTTATTTTCAAGTTAAGAAAAGAAAGCATTTGATGGCTACCAGAAAGAGGGCAATGTGCTTTTTTGCTGATTACATCAAATACAGTTTCCCATTGTCTGAAGAACAATTTTCTGTCAAGAAATTGTTTTGACTGAGCTTTGGGTAGTAATCAGCTTTTACTATTCAATAAAGTTCTGCTTGTTGCTATCAACCCAGTTGCAGACTGTGAACCACTTCCATTTGGTAATCTATTGGGATTTATAGCTTTCTGTGAAGCCAGCAAACTCTCTCACATACCTCTGTAGGTATCTCACAAAAAAACCACAACAGTATCTGCAAATCAAAAAGCAATTATTAAAGTAAATGCCCTAGAAACATCACTGGTTTGGTATATTTCAGCTTTTGCTATATATGTATGCACACATGTCAAATTTTGCCTGCATTTGTATACTTTGGAAATTATTGGTAGGAGCACATGACTACTTTGGTGCATAATTCCCAGTGACTCACTCTGTCTGTACTGGGGAAAAACAAAGCTGTCCACAAAGGACTGAGTGCCTGCATGTCAGACTATTAGTTGTGTGTAGGCTGGCATCTGTGCAGTATCAGATTTTCTGAATTAGTGGTGTTGGTCCTCATCAATATCACTCCATTATCATTTGTGCTGTTTTTCTATACTCCCCAGTCAGATGCTATTGGTAAACGTAAGAAAAAAAAAGAGAAAGCAAGTTGTATTTTTATGCACTTTGATGTTTTAAAATCTGTCCAAGATAGAGCTGATAAGCATAATTTAAAAACCCTCCCGTTGCAAAGAACCCTAACTCACATTTTTCATTATGAAAGAGATTTTGAGTGGTGTTTTAGACCTGAACAGGAGATGCACCCACAGAAGTAAAGCTGTACATTACATAATCTCATAACTTTTGAGATTTCAGTCAATTGGACCTCAAAACACTCAATACTTCAGAAGTATGGAAGTTATGTGATATGTTCCTTTAAAGAAATCACATTAGTATCAGAAGTCAATGCATTGCAGAAACAACAAAAGAATATGGTAAGAATATATAATTAACTATGGCTGCTGTACACTTTATTTTATAGAAGCTGTGTAAGGAAAATAAAATTTCAAACAACCCTTGTGTTTGATAGTAACATCTTGAGCTACATCTGTTAAAGCACTTGGTTTCTGGATAGATTACAGCTAGCCTTCACCAACCTCTTAAGTGTGGGTGATAGAAAAGGGGCAAGGCCAAGTTCAGAAAATACCCTTTTGTTGTCCACTTTTTTCTGTGTCTTTCCAGGGCATTGTTCCAAAACACAGGGCACTGTATCAATAGTGCTGGTATCAGCTCCCAGAGCATCATTCTATCTCCTCAGGGATGTCACAGCCTGTGTGTCAACAGGAAATGAAGAAGCACCTTAATACAAACAGGAACAGAAACTAATCCTTATTGAAGTCTGCTTCAAACGTCCTTCAAACCTCTTCACATCAGTTGGACACAGGCAGGACCAGGCCCTCACTCTGCCACTCAACTTCCTTGCAAACATACTCAGCAGCAAAAGTCTTGTCACTGATTCCTAAATGCCTTCATCCTTCTTTGAGCTGGAGGTCTGAGGTCAAGGATAATTAAAATATCATAGTATGTCCCATTATGCACTCCTCTTTGTAGAGACTGGTTGTCTGTGACACTCTTGTCTCTGGCATCAGCAAGTGAAAGAATAATTCATCCTTTGTGTCCTGTATTATTTTACTTCACAAGCACGCAGAAGCTCTTTTCAGGAGACACTGTGTCATCTGAAGAATCATGCCCACAGCCTCCAGTAGACCAACTCCAAGAAGACATGCTCTTGAGATTCAGCCAGTTCTCTTGTTCCACAGTCTGAATTGCCTCTTTCAGATGCTCGTGAGGAGAAGAGTTAAATATCAGCCTTGAATGCTGCTTTTCAAAGACAGCCTCGTCATTATTCATTTTAAAGTAAACAACTCTTGCACTGCACAGTAGAATGAGCTAGGTGTTTCTTGTGCTATCTGTAAATTGGTGTTTTTTTCTGTGTTGTCTGGTTTCTTTATTTTCTATGGATAAAGCTCAGTAAAATATGGGAAAAAATATTTATTGCTGTTCAGCTTTGTTGCAAAACCAGTTTTCAACATTAAATCACACAATGACCTTATCACTCCCCTTTATTAGAGACTATCTGGACACAGCCAGGCCTCTGTTGAATACCTTGAGGACATGACGAGACATAATCTGACCACAAATGTGTTTCACTGGATTATATTTGAAGGTTTACCATTTTCCTCCTCTTCCTTCAAATTTCTATTTTATTTTCCCCTTTGTCTCAATTAAAAGTTCTGTCCTTGCCTCTCTCCTCAAAGATTATTTTAAAATTCTGCTTCATGCATTTTTCCTCAACCAAGATAGCTCAGCAAAGTCATCTGTTCTACCATCAGGAAGCCAAGAAATGACAGTGACGGCATAACCCCAATAGCCAATTTAAACAGCAAGCAGTTTAAATGGATAGTAGATCCTTTTCATAGTTCATCCAGACCCATTCTATGAGCTGGCAAAAAAAGAGGAGCTTCTGCAGGCATCATTACTGGTGGTATTAATGATCTCATCTCCTCTGACGTAGGAAATACAACAGCTAGTGGTCAAGGTGGCTGGGAGTAAGGAATGTACTGTATTTTTTAAACAGAAGAAGACCGAATGACCACACAGCCACTGCTGCTAGTTTAGAGGGGAAAAAAGAGAAAAATGCACTTTGTCTTGAGTTTCCAAGCTATCTTAGGAAAAGTTCTATTACTATATGTGTTATTTTCAAGTGAGGTAAAATATCCTTGTTCCCTGTGACACTTTTCAGTGTGAATTCAATGTAAGTGATAGGAACTATATGACAATGGTTCATGGCCTGAAATATCTGCTTTATTCCCAGACAGCCATCTCTGTTTGAGGTGCTGTTGTTCTGTAGTGTTAGAAGGACCATCAGAGCACATATCCTGTTTGCCCTCTTCATACAGGTCCATACTTCTACCAAGACAAACCAATGGTGTGTTTGATTGATGTAATGTGAAAGAGGGTGAGTGAGAAGAGATTTAAACAATGTATTACACCAAGTTACCATAATAATCTCTCAGGCCTCTGAATTTTAAGAAGCAAAGCATTTCAGATCTGGATCACAGAGGGGAAAAAAAAGCTGATATATGATGCAGGAAAAGTAATTCTTCAGGCCCTCTGTTTTCCACTCAGAGATTCACTCTTGGTGGCAAAGGAGCTTTTGAGCCCATCAATTGAGTGACTGTTGTAGTATTTGTCGTTGTGGCAGTCACTTGTTTAGCTAAAGGAAATGCTTTTGCAGGGAGCGCACACACAGCCTGGCACAAACCAGTGTGTGCCCACATTCCTGACAATGATGGTTTACTTAGCTGTGCAGAGGGAGGCTGTTTTCAGCTGGCTGGGTAGAGTGCCCGTTTTTTCCTGAAAAAGGGGAAACAGAGTAATACCATGAAGAATTGTGGACTCGAGCTGACTGATTTCACCACCAGATCTAAATTCTTCCAAAACAAAATACCTCAAATCTTCCAGTGGCAACAAGGTATGTGTTTGTATACTGCTGTGGCAGGCTGGGGAGTGGTTTTTCTGTGGTGACTTTTAGCTAGCTCACTGTTACAAACCAGACACAGTGGCTTTAGGCAACAATTGGTCTCCTGGATGTTAATGCAGCATAACTTTTTTCTCCAAAGGCTCTGCTTTACACTACATAAGGTACTTCATGCATTTTACAACTAAAGGATTGGAAGAGGATATTTGCAGGTTATTTTAGGGGATGAGATGGCTATGAGGTGCAGCAGGCTGAGATGGCTCACCTGGAGGGAACAGTATGGGTAAGGTTTGTACAACGAGGAAGGAAGTGGAGAAGGTGAGGGAGAATGTGTTCACCCAAATTCTCCACTACTAGAACAGGACTCAGGTTTAAACAGGTAGAAGTCACTTTGCAGAGGAGGCAGTGAACTTCTGAAACATGCTGCCACAGGAGCCACACTGAGGAAGCAGAGCAAATCTCCTGGTTCAAAACAGGATTAGACAAAATGTAAAGCAAATTAGGTCCAAAATAGACACTGTAGGGAATGGGAGAGGAGAGATGTTCCCTGAGTCACCACCAATCTAATAGAGATTTTCGTATATTTGTTAGTCTAGAAAAGTTAATCTCCCCATGATGGCTTCTGCAGAGCAAGTCATGAGGGATTCTGTCTCTTCCTGATCACTCGCTAGTGAGATCAAACAGGCTGCTTCATTTAGGCTAAGTCAGTTTCAGTTTAAACCTCTCCCCAGATAAAGAAAACCTAACTTAGTAAGTCCATGATTAGACTAAAAATGTCATACAGTAGAAAAAAAAGCACTTTGAGCTATTTTTAGAGAAAAATAAATGCTCAAAACCCAAAACACTCAGTGTCAAATTTTTCTCCCACCATGTCAACCATCCACTGACATCAAGGTAGAGTTCAGACACAGTGGCTCAGCTACATCTTTGTCCTGTTGTGGCAATGGGATTTGAGAAAATTGCACAATTTGGGCAAAAATGGTCAGCATCTTCAGCTAGGTGCTGTGTACTTTTGACTGGTGGAAAACAGCACTGGTAGCCCTGTTTTAGCTAGTGAATGGGAACTAAGTGGATCATACTTTTTACATCAGTTTCAGGAATGAGATTATAGCCTTTGACCCAGAAATTACATCCAATATTCATTTTGATACATTTGAATTTATCAGGACTGACTCCTTCAGCAGTCAGTCATTGTTTTCCCCACTAAGCCCATGCCATAAATTATTTTAGTATATTGCCTTTTGGTTTATCTTTGCTTACAGTAACCCCAAATTCCTTGATGAATGGCAATCCATGCGTAAGCTGTCTGAAAGATAAACTCTTACTGGAAACTGTACCATACATAGTTATGACTCATAGTTATGAACAACAAAAACTGCCTCGGTGTTTTGGTTTGTCAGCTCCATTCCATGTTAACCCATCTTGATAATCCAGGACAATAACACAGACTGCCTGATTCAAGTTTTCTTTGTATCATCTTTTGCACCAGAACAGCCAAGTTGCCCCCGTTGACGATTACATTAGCTGGAAAAGAATGATAGAAAACAGATTTATTCCTGGGACATTCTTCTGTCTGCAGATCCCAGGAGAGATCAAATCTTCACCCTCTCCTTCTGTAGAACCTGGTGTTTTGGGCCTCATCTCCTTCCTGGGAAAGATATTTAATTTGGAATTATGCTTTCTATATTTATTTCAATCTTATTCTTCCGAAGCTGTAGTGTGCAAAGTAGGCTGTTGACTTTCTGCTTCATGCCTTGCTCTGAATATCAGATTAGCACAGCTTTCTTGCAAATGCTGGGATTTATTGATACAATGCTTTTCACCAAGTTTACATTTCCAAGAAGTCTGTCTCACACGCTATGGGGAAGTGTAGGAAGAAACTGCACATGAAATGAAAAATGTTCTCTTGACTGACTTCAGTATAAATTGAGGTTTGATTGAAACTCATCACAAAAAGTCATCCAGAAAAGATTCAGAAGTAAAATTAGTCATTGGCTTGGTATAGCTGTCTGCACTAAGTCCTCTTTGTATTTCCCAACAATGCACACAATTTAAAAATAATAGTCACTGGAAACCAAAAGAAATATGACTGATGCTGATTTGGTTTAAGTGTAAATGCAACATCACAAAAATTTTAAAAATACCTCAAAGATAAACACATCTGTTTGTCTGGTAGCTGCCTCTCACTTTACAGCACCCTTTTTTTTTCTTTTCCTCTTCTGTTCAGCTTCACCATCCCAAATGGAATCCTGGCTTGCTTTCATTTCATTTTATTTAATTTAATACAAACCATTTTTTAAATGGCTTTACTTAATTTTTAGAAATCTAAATGAACCAGTATTAGCATATTCATCAGTCTGCATTAATATTGACTGCAGGAATTCCTTGGGCCTTATAAACAATTCTGTTGCTAGGATATAGGGGTTCTTGACAACAGTGGACTCAATTAGCAATTGCACATAGGCTGTGGATAAGGACCCTCTTGGCTGTGGCTGAACAGGTCACTGAAGCAACACCTCATCTCCATGTGCTCATCACCTTCTCTCTGTGGCCCCTGTCCAACATCCATCCAAAAGGGAAGAGACAATGCTAAGATTTAAAGACCGCTCCTGTTATTTTGACTGAAACAAGTTATGGGAAGTCACATGTAGAGCCTGGCCAGCAGTTCAGAGGGGTTAGTAACTTCCAGTAGCAGAGTGGGGAGGAGGCTGTGGCACTCATCTTTTTGTTGGCACAGGTGCAGCTGGAACAGGGCATGCATCCATTGCCTTGCGCAAACACCAGCTGCAAGGGAGGAGACGACAGAGCCAGAAGAAATGCCATATGGGCATGCCAATGTGCATGCAGCTTGAAGCAAAACATCTTGGGCTTGCAGGGAACTTATTCCACTCCAGGCAGCGGGAGCTCTGCCATTTACGTCTGTGGCAGAAATAATTCTGAGTTCTGAGGACGACTTGAGCTGCATTAAGTGAAAGGACTGTTTATCACACATCATAAGATGAGTGTCAACTTGCTAAACCACATAATTAGAACATGTATCTGAGCCCTGAATTCTTACTTATGCACCTAAAGAAATAGATTGAATTTCATAAGCTCTGGGAATCCAGGCATCTCCTGTTGACTTAGTCATTCCAAGGGTAACTGTAAGGTACCCAAATTTTGTGAAAATAAAACCATTTATATGGCCATGGAACCTACTTTTAAGTGTATTTGTGCTAATCTTTCAAACTGTGAAATTGAATGCAAGGAAATAAAACCTTTTTGGGAAGAGAATTTTAAATGATGCCTCACTTATTTCAAAATACTGCAAAATCTGTAAGAATACTCATGTAGACTAGAGCAGACCAATTCTAATGTTTTGGATGACCATGGTAAGATCTTAGTTTAGTATCATCATGGTTAAATTTCTTCTAGGTATATAATTTCTTTTCTACAGAACATAAACTGCTTATTCCCATCAAATGCAAATCAGTCTCTAATTTCCAAACCTAAAAAGTTTGACAATCACTTGAGAAGCTGTTATCTTTCAGATACATGTAAGTAGACCTTACAGCTTCTATGTTTAGTCATAAAAAATACTTAAATAGCCAATAGCAATCTCTGAAAAAAGCAATGACATTTTGCCTCTTCACTGATTTTACTGTATCTTTCACAGTGTATTTAGAGGTGAAACTGCCCTACTGCCAGGGGTGGAAAGTTTTACAATGGTTTTTGTGCACTAGACTTAAAATTTTCATGAGAATGAAGCAAAGAAATTATTTTTGCCACTTGATGGTTTCTATATTTGAATGTGCTTGTTAATGGAGACCCAGCTGTGTTAACCACAGCAGCCACCTCATCCAAGCTCAGTGTGCAATTGGTGTGGCAGCT
Source organism: Toxostoma redivivum (assembly GCA_013397375.1). NCBI lineage: Eukaryota > Metazoa > Chordata > Aves > Passeriformes > Mimidae > Toxostoma > Toxostoma redivivum. Next base: position 755,266 of record VXBI01004676.1, on the reverse strand, counting down.
GCCAAAGGCTGTGGAGCACCATGTAGTGATCATGGTGCAACTATGTGTGCTTTGGTGGAGAGGGGACTCTTGACCTTGGAAGGGACAGACAGGAAAAGAGACAGGGAATGGGGGGTGAAACTCTGAGTAATAAGAAATATAAAAAAGAACCCAGATAAAGTCCCAGCGTGTACTGCACGTACTTAGTCTTTTTCATTACATCAAAACTATGTGCAATATACCATAGCACACTCATTTTTACAGTATCTCACTTTCCAACCCTCCCTTCATAATCTCTTTCCCATATGTTAGGGATGTCATATTAAAGAATCAGACCTGCTATACACAAAGTTCATACATCAGGCACCTGAATATAATAGGTGGGAAAGGCAGCTCTGAACTGCTTTTATCATTCCCCAGACCCAGACCAGCCAGTGTCTCAAAGTGCCTGGAGACATGAGGGAGACGTAACTTGTCTTTCCTTCTTTATGCTGCCTGCAGAACCTTCTGGAGTAATCTGTGCCGACTGAAATCTGGAAGGAATTATGATGTTGTGTGCATTGCCAAGACAGTGTCCTGACATGGGCCAGGTCCTCCTGGTTCGCATGCCCAAAGCTTTTATTCTCTCTCCACTTACCACACGTTGTCATCAGGCAGTCAAGCCCCACCTTGAAAGCATGTTCAACCCAAAATACCTTTATTCAGTCCATAATTTAACCTCAACACACATATAAATGTAACAATCAGTCACTGACTTCATAGATCAACCAAAGGGATGTCTGTTACCAGGGACATGTCATCTCAGGGACTGCTTGCCACTGGAAATACATGAGAGCAGCTTGAGGTTCTTGTCACCCTTCCACCTCATCTCTTTCTCATACCTTGACTGACCACTGCTATCCCCTGTTTCAGCACATTCATACTGTGCTGGGATGCTGCTCAGGTCCATGCAGACCATGTTTAAAGTGGACACTTTTGGAGCAGCATTAGGTGAGCTCTTCCTACTCGAGGAATCTGGCCATGCATTTGGTGGTGTTCTTCCATGCTAAAAAAGCTGGTGTTCTAACATGGGTGACCTTTCTACCTACCATTGTCTGTGTTTGAAAATCAAACACTCAGACTATACTGGATCCTTGAAGTTCAGATGGAGATTGAGGAATGAAAAGCCTTCCCACTTTGAAGTGTTTTCTTTTTCAGTGCAAATGCTCAAATCATTTTGGCATTAGTGAATCAGGCAATTAAGGCCCTGAACTGAAAGTCAGTTATGGATAAATTTAACTCAAAATGTATTATGGTTTGACTCTATACTGAAAATATTTATGTACATGTTTGAACTGATTAAAGAACTATTGTGTTTAGCATGAATTAAGTTAAATACATGTATTTACAGGCTGAAGTCTAAGACTTTGATTCAGTAAATGGTTTCCTCAGATGAGACGTAACCATTGGTCACGATAGGTCCCAGCCTAATGTGCCAAAAAGCTGCTATCTGAAGGGTGGGACAAAGCATCCAATTTTACTTCATATTTGCATGCATATCTGGCTAGTGACTGTATCCCAGATGTATCTTGGCATCGTCTTATGTTATCATTCAATTTATGACTCCGTGAGCATTAAGCTGGGTTCACAGGTGCAGCAGGTCACAGCAGGTCACAACAAATAACTCCAGCCTAATCACCTTGAAAGTGTCTAATTTTCAACACCTCTTGGCATTTACTCATCTGCTTTCAGCCATTGCAAGCACTTCCATTGTGTCAGATTTCTAAATCTTTATGCAACATATCTCCGGCTAGTGCTGGTCTGCTTTGCTCATCTGATCTGGCAGGTGTTCTTACTTCTGCTAATGAAGTATCACCACAGTAGAAGTACTTCCATCTTTTTGCCTCAGGTAATATTCAGCCCCATCCTCCTCTTCCCATTGAACTGCAAGAAAAGCTCTGAACTACAATGTGAGACGGTCAGTCTCAATTTCATCCTCTTCTGAAAGGCCTTTTCATGTCCCAAGCATTTAGAGGTGAACACCATAAATTCCAGGCAATAGGCTGCTCTGAGATCCTCCTTTTCACTACAGTGAAAAACCACATGTTCATTGGAACAGAGGAAGAGAATGAACAGTTTTACAGACTCTTGGGTCTGATATTCCCATGGCCAGGAAAGCATCTCAGCTGCCATAATTTTTGATTGCTTGACTATGTCACTAGAGGCTTTACCTCTGGGAGAAGAGCCCCTCTTCCTTGATTCACTGCTCTTCAAGGCTCTGCCCTGTAAAATTCTGCTTTTGCCATAGATTGTCTTGGAACATCTAATACTCATGGTAGTTTAATGGTTATCCAGAAATACTGCATCCAGTATTTAAAGGCAAAAAAAGGAACTAAATTTCACATTCTTCTCTCCTCTGGTCCTGTTTCTGTTAGCCCTCTTATTAGTGAAGAAAGCTCAATATGGCCATAATCTGTGTGAATTTAGCATAGCAGAGGCAGCTAGGGATTGAAGAGATCTGAGGGTAGTGAATTCTGATAAAAAAATCTCTTCTAATTTCCTGCAGTTTGAAGATTGTGAAGAAGTAGAATTTCAGATAATGCTCTCTTTGGTTTATTTATAACCACACTGGCTTTTTTTCTGATCCAGCTGATGAGGGTTTAGAGCTCTCTACCTATTGTGAAAGGAGGGTAGGATTCTTACCTTTCAGGCAGTGGAGCTGTTTAAGAATCTAAAAGACTAAAGCTACATTAAAACACTGAAAATTCCATCTTGAGCAGATTTTTAGTTTAATTCCCACTGATCCACATCAGTCTGGGTGCTTTTGAAAAGTTTATTTCTACAGCCTAAGGTCACAGGCTTTCCAGGGCAGAGACCAGCCATTTCATCTGTCTGCAGAGCAATATCTATTCATAGGGTTTACAGTAATAGCAAATGCAGCAGCAATCAACAACTTACCATCAATTTAGATTTATGAAGTATGCCACCTGGCCTGGAAACATTTGCTTCTCCTGCCTTTCCCCTCTGCATGGACTGTTACACTTCAACTGAGAGTAAAAGATTCATCACTATCTCCCTCCAATGGTAAAGTTTGGTAACTTCTTTTGCAGAATGAAAAGAAAAATTACAAGATATTACAGTGCCCATTATTTAGAGGTTTTTTCTAATCTGGTGAGTAGAGGGAAAGATTGATGACTTTAAAAGTCAAATATCCTTTAGAACATACAGTCTCTTCTGAAGAATGATTCTCATTTATTATATATTTATTTATATATTATAGAATCAGAGGGTTGAGCCAGACAGGCTGAGCAGGAATTTCTATTCCAAACACCTGCCCATTGCAGGGCCAGCTGTATGCTCAGACCAGGATGCTCAGGGCTGTGTCCACTCAGGTGTGGCAAATGCCCAAATGGTACCATTATCCTCAGCATGAGAAAGCTTTTCCTTACACCCAGCCTGGACCTCTCATTTTACCCCGGGCCACTCTGTCCCAGAACAGGGGAGCCCCCGGCTGCCTTTTCTCCACCACCTGCTCATGGGTGCAGATTCCTTCCCCGGGTTAAACCACCCCTGTTTCTCCACCTCCCTGCATGGGAAGAATGTTTTTTCCCAACCCTTCAGAGGCTCCCTCTGAGCTTGCTCCAGTTTGTCCAAGTCTTTCTCATAGAGGTCCCAGCTGAAGGCAGCACCTACACATGGTCTGAGGAGTGCTGAGCTGAAATACCATGTAATCTGGTGTCTGTGCTCCAATTAATATTACAAAATATCAAGTCTGGGAAAGCTCTCATTGTCTTTCCTCTGTGCTCACGAGTGGCTGTATGTCTCTCTCCAGCTTTTGGATGAAGGCAGCTGTCAGCATTTAACTGATGGCCACGGGCAGCTGCCTCTCTGGGCTCTGCCCTCAGGGAGAGGAGTTCCTATGGCAGTCCCGGCCCTTTACAGGACCTTTCTTTTCAGGGTGTGAAGAGGGGATGGGCCAAGGCAGAAACATTCACCCAAAGCATGTGTTTTTTACTGAAAACATGGAAAATATGAATGTAGCTCAGCTGAGAACACAGATCGCACAAGTCAAGGTCAGGTCTTGCTGTGGTTTCACTGTTTCCCGGTAGGAGTTGCAAGAATTTCCATGCTTTTCTGATCTGAATTTCATTTGGAAAGTATGTAAATGGCTATTTTCATTGCTTGTTTTGGCTTAGTCAGAAACTCATGCTGAGGAAGACAGGCATTTTCCAGAATTTTCACAAATAATAAAGCCATCATAGCTCACTCAAGAGATGCTAAAAGAGAGGTTTGACAGCATAGCTGTGGAACATCTCAGTGTGGCAGAGCTACTAGTTGTCACAGCTCAGCATGCAGCACTGGCAGGCTGTGTGAGGAAGCAAAAGCTGTGCTATTGGACTCCAAAACATCCTTGTTAATAGCAGAGAATTTTCTTGCATCCTTTGTTTTGATACCCTATTCTGCTCCTGGCTTGCAGCGATTTAGTCAGCAGCATGGGAAAATAAATACTAAGTGTTCAAGTGAATGCAGTTTATACAAATAAATTCAAAGACTGTGCTCACAGAATTTGCAACTAATTTCAGTGATTAAAATGGTGTGTTTAGCATATGTGTATATATGCATAAGTAAAGACATGGAATAAAATTTGAGGGGTAATTTATTCAAAAATCTAATTTGGCAAGATAAATTTTCAGAAGCAGCTCAGAGAACTGCAAGTCTTGGTCATTGTCACTGTCAGTGAGACTGAAGTGTTACTCCAGCTAGTTAGTCTAGCAGAGAATTGTCATCCATGAGATACTCGAACATTGTCACATCTTAAAATCTAAATGTGCAAAAGCAGAGAGAGAAAAGAAAAAAACCACTGCAAGCAGAGCCAAAGAAAGTAATTTGGGTGCCCATGGTGGAATATGAATTAGTTTTTCCTCCTTCCCCAGCCCTCAGAATACAGCAAGCAGCACACTCAAGGCAGCATCAACACAACTAAAAGTGAGGCAGGAATTTTGGAGATGGGATCTGATTATCTGAAACACACTGGGAATCAAACTTTTCAGCTTCTGTTTGCCAGAAGACAGCTGAAAGCTCCATTCTTTGTTCCTTAGTACTTGTAACTCATGGAGGCCAGGATCCTGGTGAAGGCTGTCAGTGAGCCAGCCATGCCTGGTGGGAGGCACTTGAAATGGTTCAGTATTTCGGCTTTCCCTGGTACTCAGCTCGAGGGCCACCCTACAGTAGTATGCAAGCCTGGGAGATGGCTCCTCTTCCCTTACCCTCCTAGAACATTTATTTCCTCTTGGCAAAGGAGCAGATCTGTCTTCTGATTGATCTATACTGTGATTCTCTGTCAGATGATCAAAGATGATGCCTCTGGGGACAAAAATCATGCCTTCTTACAAGTCCATCACTCTGGGCTGAATATTAAGCATGTAGTGAACTAGATGCTAGATTTCTTACTATCTCTTTTCTAATGTCTTCAGTCTGATGATGTTATTGCCTGTCACATTCCCCTTGCTTCTCTCTGTGGTAGATCAAAGTCCTAGGAAGGGAAATAAGCCAAATCTAAAGGATGCATATTTAAACTTCTTAACTGAAGAAAAATTCTTAGCTAGATCTGAAGACCTATTTCCTAGTCTTTCACTGTATGGTCATACCATTCAAAAGGCTCAACATACCAAAATTACATTTTTTTGCAGACACATAGACTGAATCCAGGAACAAGTCAGACTATTAAAATGAAAAAAAAAAAAGGGAATGAAATATTAATTAATCATCAAACCATCATATATTGCTCACCCTTAAAAAAAAGATTTTTTTACTGTTATTACTTACCATTCAAAATGGTAAATGATAAGTTTTAAACAAGTAGTAATAGGAAACTCTAGATTTATGTCAACAGTCTGAAGAATTGTGTGATAAAATATTTATGCTACGTAAAGAATTTTTACTAGTATGATTTCACACACTGCAGAAAGAAAAGGTAAAGCTGTCTGAAGGTCAAAAGGGAAAATGCCATTTTCAGGGGAGGAGATACATACAAAATTCAAGCTGGGACCAATATTTCTCTCATTTCTTATGATCAGAATTTCTTCTTAATAAGTTCCCTAGAAAAATTTTATTCTAAGGAACTTCAAAGTAAAAAATATATTATTCTTAAGCAAGAACACAAAGAATTATTGGAAAGAACACTTGCTCTCTTACTTATAAGGTGCTGTTAGTGAACTTACCTGATCATTTGACATGAGGTGATTTGGGGACATTTACTTCTTTGATATCTTTTAATGACACACAGTCGGGATTGTGTAGGTAACCAAACATTAATGATAAATTTTCTTTACTATGCAGAACTTGCTAAATGGGCAGGTGCTCACTCAATGTGGTATATTCCTGTATATATCTGTATTCTAATCTCTTTTTTCTCCATCACTTCAGTTCCTAAATATTGCTGAATTTTATTATTTCTGGGCTGAAATCCCATTTGATATACAGGATTATACATTTCAGCGCAGTAAGATTCCAGCCTTTCAAACAGATACATTATACCTTATTCAATATACAATTTATAGTTTTTACAGTAGATGACTCATTAACAGAAATACATTCTAAAGTGTTTTTTTCCAAAGAAGTAGGGAAAATGAGAAGAGGGTCTGAAGAAAATCCTGCACTGAACAACCAGGGAAAGGTCTGCCCAAGTCCTGCCATGGGCGTCTCTTAAACACATTACAGCACATAGTGTTCTCTATGGCAGGATCCCACAGACATACGAGAGCACAAATATTTATTTCACAAATTTGGACTCTGTGGTGGAACATAAACATTTTGTATGTTGCCTGTAGCTTATTATCACGGATCCAATGTTACATTTCTCAGAAATCAATCACCTAGAGTGCACTTTGTACTGAGATCGAGGGCAGGCAAGGAATAAGGCTGTGTACTTCAATGATTATCCAGATGTAAGTATAGGTGTATCCCCCAGGAGCCTGCTGGAGAGCCCTGAGTGCCTTGACTTCAGGCCAAGCCATCAGTATTGTACTGTTCATGGTCCTTTCCTGACATTCACAGCCAGCCCTGGAGCCTGCTCTGTCTGGACTCTCCAAGAGAGCTGGGTGTTCTTGGCCGAGGAGAGGGTGTTTTTCCGCAGCTGGGGCAGGAAAGGCTCAAGTGGGTACTCATGATGGAGGAGAATTGGGCAGGTCTCTCTGCTGGGAGGAGGTAACTCCTGGTCAGGGGTAAGTTGTCAGCAGAGGAAGGAAAGACAGAAACCTTAACAGGAAACACACTCATTTCTCTATGGAGAAGTCTCGTATCTGAGATCCCACTTGGAGGTCTCAACTGGCAGATGTAAAGGGTCTTTTGTCTCTCATGTATCCACAGATATTTCCAAACTGGAAATTTTTAAAAGCATTTGAGATTCATTGGAGTGAATCATATCTAATGCCAAACTACTGCAGATTAATTTATTCTTTTTTATTTTATAATAGAATAATTGAAGCAATGCTTCTCCACCCAGAAGACACTTTGAACCATCCCTCTGCCATATCAGATAACTGAAGAATATTCGGTGACCACAAGAAGTATCTGTTTTATGAGTTAAAACAAAATATCCCTCAGTATTAGAAAAATGTTATCCAGCTGACTTTAAACCCATGTGTGCATTGCACTCTTTAAAAACGTATGGCATGAATTGCATAAACTGACTATAAAAACATTTGCAATTTTTGTTCTTAATTATTGCACAGGGGTAGCTACAAATCTCTCTTTGTGTTATAATGCAACATAACAGAGGAACTGTTTGTTATTTTTTTTTTACAGACCAAGTTCCTCTCACCTTTTCTGAACCAGACATGAATAAATTTTGCAGTTTTTCACAGCCTACTGTCGCTCACCAGATCACTATCTCTGGCTCAGTTCTATATGTCCCCCATTTTCCCATTTTGATGCTTGGCTGCAGCTGTGGTACCCACAGCACAAATTAGGGCAAATTCACGAGCTGCTCTAATGTGCAGTCTTCCATCCATGATACTAAACCTTTCTGTTACCTAGAACTGGCCAGGAACAAACCACCCTTTCTCACTTGCATTCCATGGGCCTCAGGAAAGGTAGAGCAAGGCAGTAAAAGACCAATTGTGCTAACTATATGATGCTAACTATATAATGAAGAAACCCCCGAGGTAATATCTGAGCGAAACTGAAGGCTGTTGCTGCTTGTGCAGGCATGCTGAGAGGCACTGATGTCACTGAGGACCAGAACCTGGCTCTCTATTCCCCTGACTGTGACAGAAGCCCAAAGAAGGAATTAATGAAACTCCTACTGATGTCTTATGCCTCTAGAACCCTGCAGATTAAGAGAATAAAAAGAATCCCATGTTGTACCTTGATGAGAGAAATGGCATGATGAGATGAAATCTTCTATGAGGCATAAGTACTAAAACTTGGATTAATGGCCATTAATATGAGTCAGGAACTGGCTCCTTAAGTCTCACTGTGATTAGGGAAGTAGTAAGTTTATGAAAATGTCCAACTTTATCTGAGATTTAAGTAACTTTTTGGATACCCTTTTCCCTTTGACTATAGAGGTAACTTGATAGGCTGCTGCAGCCCTTCAGTGTTCATTCTCAGGTTTACCACCTTAAATAACTTCTAATTATTGGAAAATTCTGGCACTTCGCTTCCCAGCCACTGGGAAGCTGAGCACAGATGCTTGCAGAACACAATGGATGACATCTTCTCTTGTGAAAAGTTGGCACAGCTCTCTTGGTATTATAATCCTTTTAGACCTGCAGAGACACCAAATCTAAGTACACAGCTGTGGCTCATCCCAGCAGTTATACCCCTCTGTCATGAAATGATCACTAATAGTATCCTAAAAATGTGTGTCACTCCTTAGACAGGTGGAGTGAGAGAAGGATAGAGATTTAGAAACCATGAGCAGTGCAACAGATTCGAACAAGAAATTATATTTGGAGTCTGTAGGCTGATTTTTAAAGGTTGCATGAGTCAGTAGTAGGCTGAATCAGAATTGTTGCTTCTGAATATATATGAATGTATGTGGAATTTTTCAAAAATTATTTTAGGTTCTCCTTGCCAGTGCTTTTGAGCACCCAGTTTAGGTGCCTGTCAGAAGTCCAGAGCAACAGAATTTTCTTCAAAGAAATGAAATTAAAAATGATCAGTTACTCATTTCATTAAACAATCAGTAGAAAGATCACGTGAAAGTGTCTTGTGAAACTTCAGGGAGCCAAAACCTTGAGATGACTTCCTTGCTGTTTTTAATTGTTGTTTTTGTTGCTGTTGGTAATTGTGGATGCAACAGGTTATCTGTTTGAAAAGGATCAAAATTCACTTTTAAAACATCCCCCTGAGTTATAGTATAAGAGAAATGTTTCTTATATTGATTCAAGATTGTACTTTTCAGAACTTCTATACTTCTACAGTCTACAGTCTTCTATTTATGTGGTCATAAATTAATTAAAGTGACGTTAAATGAAGTGCAATTTCATATGCTTTAAAATAAACTGTTCTTCAACACTTGTGATTAAAAGAGAAACTCATTTAGATTAAGAGAGTGGCTAAAGCTCTAATTTAAAATAGGTGTAAACCAACTTGAAAATCACAGACCATCTGGGAAAGCTTAGATGCAGAGAGAACATCTTGACTCAGTCTGCATCCAAGGCCAAGAAATTTCAAGGAGGTAATGAGTGATTGAGGCTGACTGCTAGTCAGAGGCTGTCAGATATCCAGTCCTCTTTTTTCTCCATCTCTCAGCTTCCAGCCAGAGCCTCAGCTGGCAACTCAACCTGTATGCTGCTGTCCTGCTTATCCGGTAATACATTGTGATATGTGGTGAGAGAAACAGCATCCTGCAGATAATGCAGAATGTTGGTTCTTCAACAATATGTGTGTGTACATAGAGAAAAATAGACTATAGGTGATATGGAAAGAGAAAAAGACAAACAGAGAGGAAAGAAAGCATTTGCTATTGATTAATATTTCCTATGAGGATGGCCTCTGTACAGAGAAAATATTTTCCCCATCAGACTGCTTTGGGGTTTTTTCCAAACTGTAGCCTGAAGAAAACAGGAAGAAAGAAACCATCTATTTTTCCAGGTATCATTCCAGGATGCCAGCCTTTTCCTAGGTCACCATATCAACCTTGCTGATTGTTCAGTTCGCTGTGATCTGCGTAAGTTGTTTTAACAGTTGTGTACCAACAGCAAACATTTGCCTGTTGCCTTCCTGTGTCACTGAGCTCCTCTCTTTGCCCAAGAGCTCCTGGCCAGCTGCCACAGACAGTAGACTGACCATCTTGACTCGGTCATACTTGTTAACTCACTCTAGATAAACACAGCTGATCAGCAGCAGCCAGTGTCCCTTACTCAGCTTCTTTTCCTGACAAACTCTGTACTCATGAGGCTCACTGTGTTATTGATTTGGAGGGTGACTATCTTCACAGGGCTCTGGAGAAGCCAGAGAAGAGTTAAAGTGTGAAGAAGTTAAAACACAAAGCTCCAAAACAAGCCCTTGTGAGCCTCTACAACTCCTAGGAAACAACCTTTTCCAGGTTGACTGATGAAAGTGTGAATTAACAGACACGAGCTTAATTAATTCACTGTGTCCAATGGAAAATGACATTTCTTGGCTCGCCCAAAGAAAGGAAAGAATGTGAGTTTAAAGAAGGGAAAATATTACAGCTAAAAGGGCATAGTTATCTTCAGGGATGGTGATTAATTGCCTGGGAAATACATGGTCTGAGAGCTCATGTATAAATGTTTAGTAAGCACCCAAAACCAGTTCATAACAAATTGTCTTGAACATAACTTTTGCCACACTTGTCAGTTTTGCTTTTGTCTTAAAGATGCAAGTATGTCTTGCATCAAAGCCACACCTACAGAAAGGATGAGTGTCAGTGACTGATACAGGTACCTGTGAGAGCTGTTGCAGGGAGTGGAGCATCCTGGCAGCCCCTTCCTGCCCTTATGATGCTTCTCATCTGCCATGACTCTGGGTCACTCATTTGCCAGGAGAAAAATCTTGAGAATCAGAGAGCCAAACAGTGAGGAAAATGATTGCCTGTTGTGGTTTGGTCTGTCTGCTGTCTAATCCTCTGCCACTGCACCAAATTACTTTTCTTGCATTTTCTGGTTTGAATTTTTCTTTCTAGTGCTCTGAGCAGGACTATTAAAGCTCTGCTAAAAAAAGTCCTGCAAGAGGAGAGTTAGTTTGATAGGTGCTGGTTGGTGATCTCCAAATACTACCAGAAGTCTGTTTTGGGAGGGAGAAAGGAGTATTTTCACCACTGACAGCTGTAGCATAAATCTCTATTAGTTTTATTGTGTTTGGTTAAAATAGTTCTCAGCTGGGCTCTGCGTGGAAGTCAAGGCTACACATTGCCCCTGTTTTTCACTCTGAATAGGGATTCTGTTCCTTGGATCCTCTGATGTCATGAGCTCAGTTTTACTCTTGATGCAATGCCCATTTGCTTTTTCCCTGACTACCAGCAGCACAGAAACAGGCACACAAGGATGAGGGAGCCCACGTGTCCAGTCACCTACCCACCAGGGTACAGGGCTGGAAACAGAAAAGGAAGATGAATAGAAAACAGTCCAAAACCCAGTCCAAAAGAGCTGAATAAAGCTACAGAACTGGATTAAATGGCCCCTCTTACCTTTGGACCTGCTGTCTCAGCTCTGGAGGCAATAACAAGCTGGCTTTGTTTTTGTGACCCAGCCACTGGTTTGTGGGAGAAGGCTGGCAGCCAGAGGCCTTGCCCCGTGCTGGCAGGGGAGCTGGGGAACACTCACTCCAGGACAGTCAGTGGGAAGATGGATTTCGACATATTGTGCAAACCTCAATAAGTCTTCTTTTCTACTTTTTTTTTTTTTTGTTATTTGGGCAAGCATGAACCTTTCCAAGGAAGGGATGATACAGGAGAAACAATATGTAATATTTTCCAAGTAACTCTTCCCTAACCTACTATTTAAAACAAAAAAAATTGATAATCTATTCTTGGCATAGGCCCTGTTCTACTGAGAAGTTACTTGAGAATAGAGCAGAAGAGGAAGGGAGGCAAACTAACTGATTTTGAGATGTCATTCTCCAGGTGATTTTTATCACAAAAGCACAGCATTTGTTTAAATTTACAATTGAATTAAGAATGAAAGTTGTAGTAGAGTCTGGATAAGCCTGCAAGAAACAACAAAAATACTGAATTTCAAGCTTTTAGTAGTTCTCACTTCTAATAATCACATTTCAGAAAAATCTTGCCAGTTCTTCCCCATGTGATCAAAATATTGAAGAACAGGGTGATAAGAGTGAGTGACAGTATTTTATCTTAGCTTCTGAAAAGTTCATTAATTTGTCTCAGCTACTGCCATATATCTCCATAGAAGATGAGTAGAAGAGAGGTAAATATCAGCATTGATGAAAAAAGATGCAAACGAATAAAAACATCTTTGTTGAATTATTCATCATTCCAGCAGGATTACTCTAAAATTGCTGAACAGAATCAGTTACTACTAAGGTTTCCCCATCATTTCCCATTTGCAGGTCCTATTTTCAGTAGAATATAATGTTTCTGAATGCTTCATTTGGACAAAATTTTCCATGTCTAGTGTCTGCTTTAGGCTGCTTTGTTTGTGGAAAAATTCAGCCAAAATGATTCATTGGTTTCCAAGTAAGAGGTTAGTTAAAAATACATTGTTTTTCACACGGTAAAAATGTTCTGATACTTTTTCCCTGAAGGCACTGAAGTATCCCTCCCGTTTGAAACCTGGGATTGGGTTGGCACGAAGGCTTAAAGGAGAGGGGAACTCAGGTGGTACAGGTGGGCCTAAAGCTCACTGTAAGGTATAGCTACTAAATCATCAAGATCTGCAGTCTCTCCTCACTGTCTCACTGTCTCTTCACTAGTCACTCCTCACCTTCCAGCAAACATCTGATAAATCTGTTCTTGGGTCATTCCTCCTTTTGCCCTCTTTCCATACCTATCATTCCTGTGCCAGTGCTGTGCAGCTGTCTGCAAGAACCAGGGAGCTTTGGACTGTGTGTTTGGAATGCTCCCTGGATGACCAAAAATTGCAGATGCTTCTCTCTCCTCGTCCAGGAGAAACGGAATTGTGGGCATTTGGCTGCTGAATTGTCAACACCTGGGAAAAGCAGCTGGCATTTCCATGGGCAGCACCTGACAGCTTCTGTCTGATCATCTTGTCTGGCTATTCTTAAGGATGAAATTGCAGGAAAAAAAAAAACAACAACATCTTCCAGGTTGCAAAGTCAGGCCTTTTCATCTGTAGTTTGTACACAAGGTGTCTGCCTTATCAGTTGTAGAGAATAAATACAGGGAAATATGAATAATGCGAAGAACTGGCAGGAAGGTTTAAGCAATTCCCTAACTGCTTATTCGGCTTAGGAAAAGGTACATTGTTATATACATTGTTATGTGTCTCACCTCTTTGCACGAAGGGAGTACATAGGTGTGGTGCTGGTGGGGAATCCTAATAATCAATCAAAGGAATGGAACACTTCTGGGAAGCTGCTGGTCTGTGTGCTTGTGCAGCCATGCCCTGCACTGCATCAGCACATCCTGTCCTGGCTTTCCACTCAGCTCCATTTCAGATTATTTCCTCTTGTATGTGTGTAGATAAGGGGGTAGAAGTGTCAGGAGCTGAAGCTGGGCCATGTGTCCAGGTACCAGCACTCAGAGTGGGAGAGGGTTTGTATGTCAGTGTGCAACTATCAGACAGTATCACACTGGTTTAGCTGCTGAGCAGGACAAGGGGCTTGCTTGGGAGTTGAGAGGGGGGGTCTCTGTGTGTTTTTGAACACCAGCAAATGAAGCAGGGTGGTGGGACTTTGCGGATTTGTCCATCCAGGGGACAGCTATAGGTGGGATTCTCATTACGTATATGCAAATATTTCCCACTGATGGGTCTTCGTCATGGACTGCTGGGGGAGGGAACAGGGTTAGGCTGTTTGTGCTGTCTGTGCACGTGTGTCACTGTTGGTGCTGCTTTTTGGGGTGGGCCTGCTTTGTATTTGCATATAATGCATGCCTCATGCTTATGCACTTGTGCCTGTTGGGGATACAAGCTCAGTCTTGCCACTGGCTAGACCTGGGGACATGCAGCAGCAGCAGCTTTGCCCCTCTTGGGATGCCAGATTCAGCAAACCCAAATGCAGACTAAGCACCCTGTGTGCTAATGGGAAGGTGAAATGGACAAATAAAATAGGCAGATAAAACTGATAAAAGTATTTTAATAGGTCCCATTAGGTGACAACTGAAATGTTACAGTATTTTAACCCCTCCCTCTCCCACAGCCTATCATTTTTTAAAACAACGATGGGTGTTTGAGGCACTGCTGGCTGCCAGAGAAATAAGACCAGGACAGCTGTAGAGCTCGAGTAATTCTCCCTAGGTACCACAAGATGGCAGGACCCTAGTTTTAAATCTTTTTTATTTCTACCTTATTGATACTGCTTCTTTTTAGTTTGAATTTTTTTTTTATTTTTTATTTCCTGTCATTTTTGGGTTGCCTGACACTCTCAGATACTGCTATTTACATTGTTAAACTTAGAAAGTGAGTGTAAAACTGATGTGTCTTTAGTAATGAGGTTTTGTAGCATAGCAGCTTTGCTCTAGAGGAGATTAAAATAATTCTGCTTTATAAGTATAACTTGGCGTAAGTAAGTGCACCTTTCTGGTTCTCTTTTTGTACCATTTTTTTGGGGAGTAGGCCAGCCACTGCAAATATCTTTATATCTTTATAAATTATAGATGTAACAGTTTACCCATAAAATGTCTTAGCTTTTGTCCCTGGGCAACACCTTAGTGAAATGAATTATTTGAAGAAGGCAGATGCTTAGCTGTTGTTGGGGGTTTTCCACTTTTGTAAAGATATTTTCTGAAGTGCATTGATGGTGCCTGGTTTCAGCTCTTCCCCTCTGACCTCTGCACCTGCACCTGACACTACATCAGCAGGCAATAATCAGGTGGGGCTGAGGATGATATTCTAAAGGCTGAGTGTACTTTGAGCTTTCCCTCCTTCCTTTCTTTCACTGCCAGTGATCCTGCCACTTCTGGCACTTTCCTTCACTTCTCTCTTGCCTGGGAGGGCAAACAGTAGGGCTTAGGGTTGGCATAAAAGACTGTTTAACACCAGCTCTTTGTTTCTTCAGTGGTATGAAGTGTCCCTTTTATTGAGAAGCTTAGAGCTGATACCATATGCAGATCTCTCAGAGGGCAGCAGAGAGTGCTATTCAATAAGCAGTTATTTTTTCAGTCTGGTTCTCTCTTTTTCAGGTTTTAAAGCAAAATAGAGGCGGAAACCATGAAAGTGAGGTGGGGGGAAGAAATATTTTACTTTCTGCTTGTAGGAAAGAGCCCTCCCTCCCCTGCAAATTAAGCAGTGTAACAAATACAAGCTGTATGTGATCAAAGAAAGACATGAAGAGCCTCACAAGTTTGTCAAGTCCATTTTTCCTGCCTGGGCATCTCATCTGTCCATTGCTTCAAGGCTAGCAGGTGGGCAGGAGTGTAGATCACAGCATATTGTGGGGAAACTGGCAATTACCTGCTACCATTCCAGAAGTCAACACTTAAAAATTCCTCCTCTGCTGTTATCCCACTTTGTAGGCAGGAGCAGCAGAGAATACTTAAAGTATTCATCAGGGCCAAGGAAGCAAAATAGCAATTTCTTTGTGCCAGACAGAGTAAAACCTGTGGCCTAAAAAAAAAGAAAAGAAAAAAGAAAAAATAAAAACTCAGTAGTAATACCATCATTAGCTGGGGTCTTATGTTACATGCTTTAAGGTAGCAAAGAAATAGAAGAATTCTAGCTAGAGTTAGAATAGGAATAATGGGAGGGAATTTATAGCTGTTAACCACCTGGGAACTAAATCTAAAGAAATGAAGATAACCCCTAGTCCAACAACTACTAATGGAAGGAGAACAGCAATATTTGAAATTTGAGAGTTTTCAGTGAAAATTAAACTTTGAAGAGGATGCTGTATAGATGGATCTATTTTACTCTCCCTTGAGATTGAGGCTGACTAGGGAGTATAATAGTTAATTTTTCTAATATGAAATATTTTCTCCACCTTGTAATTTCCAAAATTTTTAACCTGTTGCAATGCCATATAAACATTTTCTACAGAAAAAAAAAAAACCAAAACAGTCTGGTTTAAAAAAATTCCTATCAAACAAAAAACCCAGAAAAGAACAGTTTCTAAGAATCAATTTTGGCAGACAGATATTAGGCTTTTAATATAGTTAGATAGCTACAGAAAAAAGAGGTCCTTGGAAAAGACATGTTTTATCCTTCTATTTACAGGGGAAAGATCTTGTCTGGTTACCAGACTACCTTCTGCCAAGACAGGAATGTCCTTCAAAGTGGAGAGTTTTTGCCAAATCTAAGACTACCTGTCCCAGATAAAAAAATTGCTAAGACTTCATATAGGAGATGAACAACAAGATGGACAGATGTCATAATCTGAAACTTGGCTACTTGTCTTTTCCAGCCTTCCATAATTTTGTTTTGCCTAATTGTCCCCCCCCAAAAAAATCTCTTTAATAATTTCTTCACATCAGCACCAATACAGTCTCTGTACATTTCTGGCAGTCCTCTGTCTCCCTGTGATATCCATTGTCACAGAATTATGCATCATCACCTGTCTTGAATGGTTTGGAGACAGAGTGATGGTGATTGCACGGATACACTACTGACCTTGGGACTCCTAAGCTCAGTTCAACACATTAACTATGAACTCAGTTGTTCTTTCCATCCATCATGCTTTTCAAAAATACCTACAAATTTCATATTCAGTTATCATTTCTCTTCTCTCTGTAGCTTGGTTCTTCCACACCCTAGTTAAAAAGCACTAACCTTTGGAGGAATGTTCAGTTGGATACATCTATCTTTAATTTTTCCCCATGGTCTGGTTCCTGAGACACCTGTCTTGACTTTCTGACCTGCTTTTCTCTGTCTTGCCAGCCTTAGGACACTAACTCCTTTACTGCTGAAGGAGGAAGTAGATTCATACAGCTCTGTAATGGATTTGTGTCACCTTACATCAGCAGCCATCAGAATCCAACCTGTCAAGTCTAAAAATGTGCCCAGGTTCTGTATTTCACTTACAGTCTCCCAGAGAGCCACAACCCAGAAATAGCTTTTCCCAGATTTATTTATTACATGATGTCACAAACAATGGCCAACACTCAAGCAGCATCTGTGGTCTGCACAGGATAGTGCAGACTTGTTACAGATAAGTTTACTGTATTCCCCAGATATGCTTTGCAAGGTTTTGCACAGGTTATAAAGAAGTTTTCAAACCTTATCCCTTAAAATATCTTAAGATATCTTCTAAAGACAAACTAGTCATGCAATCTCAAGACAACCTGTGAGAAAGAAAAATACACTGCACAACATCCTCTTTTAGACCCAAGAGCATCAACTCTCCATGAAACCTACAAGAGACCTACATAAATGGGTCTTAACAAAGTAACATTTTCAGCATACTTTTCTCTTGTACTGAGAATGTGTGCTTACAGGCATTTGAGATTGTCACATTATTTTTATTCCTTCATAATGCAAAATGTTTCACAGAATTGTGCCAAGCTGTAAGAACCTTTTATTCTCTAGTTCACAGGTTAGAGCAGGGGAAGGAGTTAGTAGCTTGGATTTTGCCAAGTTTTCTCTCAAGAGATTTGAAATTTTTAGTGAAAAATACTGTTATGTTTCTTAAAAAATCACTGCAAAGAGGGAAGTTTAAATCATGATTAAATAATGGCAATGTGCTCAGGAAACACTTGCTCAAACCTCGAAAACTAGAAGACAGAGATAGAGTAACTTTTATTTTTTTTGCCATTATTTGGTAACAGAGTTGTAAACTACAACTGGTCTGCTCCGATGTCTCTAGTGAGAGAAGCACATTCAGCTGCCAGCTGGTTTCTTGCTTGCTAGGGTGCAAGAAGCTTGAAAGCATTTACAAGGTGATGTATATGCAACCCATGGGAGGCATCCATAGGAAAGGAGAGAGCAGCCTCAAAAAAGGCAATTTCCTTTGCCAATAACTCTCTGAGTCTCCAGGAGTATTTACACAATCTGTTTGTGTTTCACAAGAAGAGCTTTCTGTGTCTCAGAGCTCACCTCCACACCACAGTGTTAGTTGTCATTGGTGGTAGAGAAATTGCAATATGTTGTCCTAGAGCAGATGTGAAGCCCCAGATTTCCTGTTACACGAGTCTGTTGCATGCAGGGGAAGAAGACATTCACTGAAAGTAAATATTTTGCTAGTATGCCCTGAAGCAGACTGTAAGTCACATTTTTAGTCATGTTAAATTTTCTAGTGTTTGCCTGGTACCTTACCATTTTCCTGTAAACTAGAGGCACCACAAACCTAAAAATTCAGTCTAGGTAAATAGACTATTTTGCTTGATTTGATGTGCAAACATAAATTGCATTCCTACCTTTTTCCTGGGTGAGTATCCTAAACACCAGGCCTTAGGTTTTGCCAGATGGGGCAATGCACCTGCACCACCAGCACTTTGCAGGGGCTGAGGTAGGGAAACTTCATGGCTGTATCCACCCCCTTTGGCACTCTGTGCCTGCCTCAATGCACCTGCAGGACACTGGTGTGGGGATGGCAATTGCTCATGAGGGCACCTATGACCTAGGGAGGCCTCTCTGGGGATGGAGGAAACAGGCCAGAGGAGCTCTCTGTGTCACAGCTGTCATTTTTTAATCCCAGCTTTACCCTTTGCTAAAAGGTTGAGGGTAAATTTGCTTGCTCTCTCTCTCTCTCACCCTTAAGGGGTATGTACCAAAAATCAGAAATATGAGGAAAAGGGCAGAAGGAATGAAAATTCTTAAACATTACAGTAGTAATAATTGATCTAAAAATAGTCACTTTCTGCTTGATGGGAGGAAAGAGGAGAATGAAGCCAGTGTTCCTGCTGGATTTTGTTTATTAAATTAGTGCCCCTATAGCATCTGGGATAATGTGGCCAAACAGGCCTCTTTTGAGCAAGCCAGACCTCCCGAGTGAAAGGAATTAAGCCCAATGCAGTTGCACTCCCACCAGCTGGGGCTCTGCCTCTCACCCTTGCACCACTCCACACTTGCACCCAGCCTAGATGCCACTCTGTGCAGCCAAGGATGGGCTGACATGACAGGGGGCTGTGTGCTGGGCCTCCAGGATTGGGTAAGAGATCAGACAATGCGATTTCCCTCGACAGGGACAAATATTAGAGCTATGTAAACTCCAATGTTCCCGTCTCAGATGTCCTGCGTCCTGTTTTTATTACACATAGGCAAAATCCCAAATGGTTGTCAATTTACATAAGAGGACTATTTAAAGAGAGCCACGTGTTTAAATGGAAGCTCTGTAATGGATAAATAATAGACCCAAAAGGGATTAAATACTATAAATTTATCTGTACATATTTATACTATAAATATCTGTACATCTACAGATAGTCTGCAGGTTACAGGTGACGGGACCGTTTTGTGGGAGAATTATTAAAGCAGGATGGGATTTTCTGCACCTATTGGAGAATGCAACCCACTAAATATTTAATCTCACTAAAATATTTATGTATTTAGCTTCTCCCTATAAACTTTTAACACATTTTTCACACAAAGAAAAGCAGGAATGACATAATTGTTAAAATAACCTATTATGAGTAGTCGTTTTTGGGTTCATCATCTACAAGTCATAGATTTTCCAGTGTATACATATCTTCTCCTCTACCATGGTTTGCTTGATAATAGTATTTACTGTATATGGTTTTAACTATAACTATTATGAATGCTTTGGGTAGAAACACAGAGAATATATGTTTGCTAGAGCTCAATAATGAGAGAAAACCACGGAGATCTGTGTCTGAGAGCTTTTTCATATGCAGTGTGACTAGGTGTGTGCTTGCTACATGTTTTTTCTTCAGTCGCAGAGTTAGCTCATGGCATTTCTTGCTTTTATCATTGTTTGAATTTTCAACAATTTCAGATTTTTTTTATTTGTTTTCTGGTTTGAAGTTTCTTTAATAATGTCCTCACATCTGCCTTGGATTCTTTTATTTGGAAATATCCCAGAACTCTATCACTGGTTTCTCTTTTTATTTACCTGTGAAGCAAAATTTTCCTTTCCATTCCTCCAGAAGTCATAAAACAGTTGTGGGTTAAACAAAACTGAGTGTTTAGTGTATATGACAGGCCTGCCCAATATGCTGGCACCTATCTCTCACAGATATCCTTTCTGAGCTGGCTTTGCTTTACATTATCATCATCATCTTGTGCCATACTGGATGGCAAAAAAAAACCCACCCATCTGTGCACATGTTCTTAGGACGGGTGCCCATGGAAAGGAAATCCCTGTAGATAAGAAACTGCATCAAATCAGAGAGCAGACTGAATGGAAATTAGCCCTAGATCTGCTTAATATTTGTTGCAAATCAAATCAACCTAGGATGGATGCCAGTAGTAGCAAATGAGATGCAACACTGCATGTGAAAGGGCTCCCCTGTCCAGCACAAATGCTCTTTTCTCCTTTCCCTCCCTGTTATTTTTCTCCTTGCTCCCTGAAGAAAAGCTGTTAAAACATTCCCATTTTAGGGATGGGTTTGAGCATAAGAAGGTCCAAGGTCCCTGCCAACTGCTGTTACAATAGGATGCATCCTAGACTCCATGACAGAACAGATCTGTACAAATAATCACTCAGAAGACTTTTCTGCCTATAACTCACCATGACTAATCTTTGTTTTTTTTATTTTTCAACAAGTTCTATTAGGGAACACAAAACAGAACAACATTTTTCTACTGGCAGGAAGAAGACACCTACATTGTTATATTTCTTTATTGAAACTTCAGGAGTTTAATCCCAAAAAAAAAAAAAAGCCATATGCTGTTTGGCATACATTATTTCCTTACATTATCCAGGATCAAAGAGAAGAATGACAGAATATAGCACTGTCCAAGTACATTTAGAGCAAGTGGCTGCCCAACAATGGTAAATAATTTTCCCACATAGGAGTTTTTTCTGGCCAAGCATCAGGAGGATAAACAAGCCCTGTGAACTTTTTACCTTCATGGCTCATTTTAAACTCCCTTTATGCATAAGTTCTCTAATGAGATTGTTATAGCTCCTAGAAAATTAGTCTATCCATGATTAAATCTTTCATTTTTTACTTGAGACATTAGCTGCTTCAGTGCCTCTCTCCTGTCATCTATCACATGCACTGTAATTTTGGCTACATGCAGAGGAGTCCTACCAGCTCTATGATGCTTTCCTTTTCACTTCTCAAATTCAGAGAAGACAGCTGCCAAATCCTCTCCTCGTCTTCCTTCTTATGTGATATTTTTTGCATAAAACAGCCTGCCCTCCTTAAGAAGAGGAACTGCACAGAGAGCTGGTATCAGTCATTACCAGTCAATGAACAAAAATGGGCAGAAAACCATTTTATCTCAGCTCAGGTTCTTGATCTGCTCTGAACTCACCATGCTGCACAGAAGTGCTCAATGATAAAAAAACATACATAACAAAGCCTGTATGTAACTAAGTGTACACAGGTTAGTTGTAGAGCAGGTGTTGCAGAGATCAGGGAAGCACTCTCAGCATCCAGACTAACTTCTTTTTACAGCCACACTCCAGACATGTTTATGCAATACTGAAGAAATTATAGCTTTATTATTACTGTAACTGCAGTGCGGCTACAAAAACGAACTTTTTTTAAAAAATGTTCAAAGTTCTCTTCTACCATGTGGCAAAATTTCACTGAGGAGCAATAAATTGTGTCTCTTTCAGGAATCTTCCCTACCATTTGAGTTGAAAAGTTGCCGATTTCTAAATATAAATAAAACATTGTACATAGGAGACAGGAAAACAACCTCTTAATCAGCAGTTTGGCCTATTGCAATGCTTAGCATGTGCTAACAATAGCTCCTGCCAGGCTCAGCTCTCTGTGCATGCCAGAGTCTAAATGTGAGATAAATCTTTATTGTTCCTGCTGTCCACATCAAATGTAGGAAAGGAGTACCAACTTCTCACCAAAGATTTATTCACGGTGCAAATATCTTAAGACAGAAGGAACACCCTGAACTACCTGGGGTCGGGAAAAAGAAATGCCAACCAAGCCAAAGAACGTGTACAGGATTCACTATGGGAAGATTTGGGGTTCTGTCTGTGTTTTCATCCCTTTAACACCCATAGCTCCCATGTCTCAGGAGCTGAGATGGTTTTGCAGTGTATTGCTCCCAGAAATGTCCCCACTGAATGAATCTTTCCTGTACCTTTATGGCACATGGCAGCCATACCTGCCCAAATACACGTTTGCAAGGCTTGTCCATACAGCAGTAACTTCATTACCTGCAGATATCTAGAAGCAAGGTAAAATAACACAACACAGACCAGGCTGAATGTGGTTAACTAAGTTGCTTTTAGTTTATTAATTTTTCCCATATACATAGATGAATTTGAAAGCACTGATGCCTTGAGAGGCTACCTAGAACAGAGGCTAGACAGTGTCAAAGGAATAAAGTAGGTATTTATTAAAAGGCCTTCAAAGGATACACCTTGGGCAGTACAAGAGCCTCGCTGAGGCTACACCCAAGATGCATGGCATGTCACGAGTTTTCACATTTTTATAAGTTTTGGTCGATTAGTATATTGGGGTCGATTGTCCAATTGCAGCTTCAGGTTATGAAGTCCCATCCTCCCAGTCTGCTCTCCTCAATTTGTTTTTTGAGCCCGAACCTGCAATGGTGTCCTTGGTTCTCAGGCTGGAAAAGGATTGTTATGTCTAACTAAACTGTGAAGAGAACTTGCTAACACTCTGTATGAAGTTCAGAGTTATATACTAATGCAGTACAGAATCTGGAAGATATGAAAGCTGAAACTTAAGGCATCAGCACCACGTGAAAGAGGCAGGACAAAGTATGAGAAAATGGTACAGGAAAATATTTCAATATGCAGTGTGTCAGTGCACCTACTGTGTTTCCTACATATTTTACATTGAAAACCAAAAACCCCACAGTTTCCAGAGGATGTACACATTTTGTTTTGATCGGGCAAATTTAGTTTATTAATAAGTAAAAAAATAAATCTACAATAGCAACAGTGCAAACACATCAGAACTCGCATGGCACACAGAACACAGATGAATAAAAATTATTATACAAAGGGCCCAGTGTTTCCTATGGTACTGGCTGTGATGTACACAATACACAACAGGTTAAGGAATAAACAGCAATTTAAACAGGAAGATGAACTGCATATTACTGGCTCTGTCTTGTATGGTCGCTCTATTTCAGGAGGTAAAGCTGTCATTCCTTGGATCTGAAATTAAAATAAAAAATTATCAGAGTTTTGTCACATAAGATTAGAAAACTTTTTGCTCTCCAGATAATTGGAGCTTGACTGATAATCTATTGAGAATTTTGTACTTGGGCTGTGACTCTCACTGTGGAAACATGAAGCTCAGTAAAAATATGATTATACTGCATGCCAAATGATCAGCCAGTGTGCATATCCAACGTTCTCAGCTCAAGAGCAGCAGAATACACTGGCATCCTCTCCAGTAAAGCATGGTTAGACTTTCGTTGGTTGGTTGGTTGGTTGGTTTGAATAAACTTGTTTTGCTTTGTGGGGTTATTTGGCAGATTTGGTAGATTTTCATCTTTCTGTCAAATAAAAATGAAAATTGGCAGTGTCACTCTGCTATGGGGATATAGGATGATATTTGAATGCATTCATTTCTGTGTGCAGGGCTCACACTTGCATGTACAAAGCAGCTAAAACTGTGTGCACGTTATTCCACAGAACCACAGAATGGTTGTGGTTGGAAGGGATCTCTGGAGATCATCTGGTTCCTGCTCAAGCAAGGTCACATACAGCAGTGTCGTATTGTTACATACTGACCATTTTTCACTCTTCCCATAAAACTCAGTGCAATTTTATGGTATTTGATGTAGCTACGTGTTTGCTATGGTTTTGACATGAAATCAGAGACATTTGTGTACACTGCTTGTTTTTCCTAAATTTACTTCCTACATGTTAAAGAAAATAAGCTCTTTGGAAAGTACGCTCCTGGGCACATTTTTGAAAGTTTGAATGCCCACCTTTACAGCATATTCTTGCTTTGAGGATTTCATCTATGTTGCTATTATTCTGCACTGTATATTGACTTAACTGAATATTGACTTAATCTTAGCAAACACAACACAAAACTAGAACTGAAACAGGGGCCAACTCTATAGAAAGATGAAGGTATTTTCAACTCAGTTCCTCTGCTTCAATTTTTTTCTGTCTTGCAACAAGTCAGGAATTGTTCGGCCATTCAGGTTAAATCTGTTCCTGATTTTGATGAGGATGGTCATTCAAGTGTAATCTCACAAATAAGGGAAGGGAAAGGAAAAAGTCCTAATCTTAGCTTTGAAGAATATGCCCATGCCACTTGAAAAAGGAAGCTATGATTAAGGAAGAGCTAAGAATTCCCAAGTCCAGTGAGCTCATTCTTTGACTACATTCTTTAAGTTGTAAATATTGTTCCTTCATCCTGTAAGATAAAGAGGAACAGCATTTTCCAGAAAGCATACCATTAAAAAAACCTCAGCCTATCCCCTCTTGATAAAATTTCTGTGCTTTTCATCACCTTAACTTGTCCTCTGACAAATAATCAGTGTATGGGTGGCTACTAGCCAGCAGCTGTAAAAATCAAGTTTAACCAAAACTGGTGAACAGTCACATGTACTGTCTGTCTACAGCTACTTTTCACAAGAGGTCTACAATGGGACAAATAAAACTAGAAAATACCAGATCCTCTTCAATTACTTAGACAGTATTCCTTTGACCTCCAATGGGCAAGACAGTCTGACCTATGTTGGAAAAACCCAAGAACACTGCTGCAGGAAGGGCAATTTCTTCACCACTTGAAAGGACTGTGCGACACACTATGAGGAAGCATGGGCTATCTTCTAGGGTGAGGAGAAAGAGGCAGAAGTCCTTTCCTAGGAAAGAAGTATCAGTAGTGTCTCACAGCAGCTCTGCTACACTGGACTGAAATCACAATAGGAAATAAGACAGTACAATGAGACTGCCTCTCATTCTGAGCAGAAAATCTCAAAAAAGTAAGAGCCTTGAATTTGGAGTCTATAAAAGAGTTCAAAGAGAAATACATATTTTTAAGCATCCCTTCGGGGATGATATGACATGCAGTAGCCATTATTTATAAACACATATCAACATTAAAGATGACAACTCTTCTCAGCAGTGTCCCGGTAAAGTACCAATAGATATTTAGTATAAATAATAATTTATTGAGGAATTATATTTTTATCTTACAGTTTTTTTCATCAAGACAATAGGGAAAGTAAACCCATGGAAGATAAAATCTTACTAAGTTGCACTAAGGGAACAGACTATCCAACTTTATTTTTCTGGCCCAGTACTATAGACAATTCTAGGACTATTAGAAAAGCAAGACTTTTTGGAAGGGTACTCATACAATTTTATGTTTTCTAGAAGCCCAGGTTAAGAATGTAGATCCTTGAGGCTTAATTATGCAGTCAATAAGCTTCCCCTAGAAGGTGTCTCAGAGAGGAAGCTTGATTTAGGGATTTTGAATCATCCTTCTCAAGACCCTAACACAAGTCCCTGACCATGGAGGCAGCCAAGGTAGAGCAGCTTCCTGGTGTGGTCACTTAACCTGGACACAGGTGCTTGCTCTCTGACCAGTCCAACTGATCAGACCCACTGAAAGACTCCATCCTCCTATTACTGATCCCACATGCTGATCAAAGCTCCAGCTTTTCTATTATTTTTAAATGCTTCAGAACTCAAGTTAGGTGAAAGCACAGGTAAAATATTCTCATCATCTGTTATTGTATGTAAATGAAATATAGCTGTGTAAACATCCTGAAGATATATAATCAGATATTTATTCATATGCATTGAAACACAGTAAATCAAATTTGTTTCATGGCATCCTTACCTCCTTTTCAACAACACACACTTACCGACCATTCTGCATTATCTGTTTTTGAACATCTCACGTTCACAGGTAGTTTAAGCACAAGTTGATTATAGGAGAGACCCTCTGATTTGGACCATTTGAATTTGTTCATTGCATCCATAAAAGACAGGTTTTTATATTGCTTAGGACTCTTGATAATGAAAGGCCAAGTCCTAAAGAAAAATAAACAATTGATTTAAAAAAATAGATAAAAACTATCAAGTTGAAATGAATGAGGAAAACTTTTGGAGAATATAGTCAGTAAAATAAACATACTACTACTATGTATATTATGCCTAGCTCACATTCTCAACTAAGTTCTACTGAAAACTGATGCAGTTTCATTTATTTTGACAGGCTTATGAAAGGCTGTCTGCAGGTTAGTACTTGCTACCAGATGCTTTCAGAAATGCAGGACTTCAAGAGTCACACTGCTCTTCTCTGATCTACAAACTGAATGCACAAGCAATACAAAGCAGATCATCTGCTGTAACTTCTCAAAAAACCAGAACCAAAAGAAAGCCACACCCTCTCCTAGGTTTGGCAGGCCAGGTTGCCAAGAAACCTTTGCCATTAGAAAGCTGCTTCCAGATGGTTCTGCTAAGCTCAGGTCAAAACTGGGCCTAGCACAGGAGTTGCTCTGTTATGCATATGTTGGCAACAAATAATAACTGGTGTTGTGGACATTCCCTTTGGCATATTCCTACAAGCTGGCTGCAAGGGCACTTTTGGCCAGAGGTAGTTTAGAGACCTGCTGCACTGCTGGGAAAGATCTATCTGCCCAAGTGTGGGAATTTTTCCCATGAACAAATGGGGACAATCTCATTTCCCACCAGCTGAAAACACTGAAAGGGAAGAAATGAGATTTCATGTCTTTCATTTAGTAAAGAAAACTGAAAAAAAAGTAACAAAGGAAAATTAAAAAAACAAACAAACAATCCTTTTCCATTGTTTCTGCTTTCTCCTTGTTTTACTTTGCTGAGATAAACAGAAACAACATGGTGGAGGGATCAAACTTCTACGATTACAAAGTCAATACAGCTAGTGGAAGAACAAAAGGATCTAAAACTTTATCAAGTAACCTAAATAATACTATGATTGGAACATGAGTTATCTTTTCAGAACACTTCAGACAGATCTATGTCATCTTGCAGTGGGCTGTCTCCCACTAGCTTTGGGGAAATTGCCTATGACAGAGTATTTTGGTACTTGGGCAACTACTGTGGCTCAATCACTTTCATCTCTGCTCCTTATGATTTAAACCATTGTCTGTGCTACCAGATAGAGGAAAATGTGTTTTAAAGTGAGGCACAATGCGTTGTTCCTACCCCTAGTTTGCATTTGTAAGTCAAGAGAGACTTTGGAAGAGTCAGTGAAGCAATTCTAGTGTTAGACTGACACAAGAGAGATGAGGATCAGGTCACATATCCTTAGGCTGACAGAGTTTAATGAAACAAGAATTGTGGATTAGGTCATAAATACTAGAGGCATTAATAATCTCCTATTCTAATTACTATTCCATTTGTGGCAGTCTGCATACTCAGTCTATTCAGAACATCTTTATTTCCCCAGGCCAAATGTGCATTTTTTCCTTAAGTACAGTTATCATGAATGAACACTCAAGAGATCATGCATTTTGTTAGAATATTTTCTTTCTAAGCTCAGAAAGACCCTTTCAGATAGGACTAATTTAGAAACTCTGTTCTCCCTGTATTAAAAGAGGTTGTAAATGGAAATAGTGTGGAAAATTATGTAGACATTGATTGCACTGTAACTTCCTTCAAACTCTTCCTTGAATATAAGTTTTGGAGCTAAGACCTCTAAGCCTGTATGTCAAATTATTTTGCAATTATAGTTTTATATGGCTTGTTAAGTTAAAATATATGAGCAAAGACTACTTTTAAAGTTTGTGATGACACACTATTAGTCTATCCATTTGATTTTAAAATCTTACAGTATCTCAGTTTAGTGCAGCTAACAAAACAAATGTAATCCACCTTTCACCACAAAACATGTACTCAACTTTTTATAGTTTGATTATTTTTCTGCATTTCATTCATTTGGGAACTTTCCACTTACGACTGTTCTCACTGTTTACAATCTGCTGTTGAGATGCTTCAATTTTAAGCACTATAAGGAACACATTTTTATTCTCAGAATTCCTGTCAACAAATCTAACCAGGGAAATTCAACAACCATGCTCACAAACTCCTTTCAAAATTATTTCTCTACATATAAAACATTGACATGTTTTAATTAATTGATAGATTTAAAATATTGATATATAACCTTTTTACAGATGTGTGTGGTGAAAAAAAAAAAAAAACAACCAAAAAAACCCAATGTGAATAGTATTATTTTCTTAAAAGAAGAAACTTCTTTTCTATCAGAAGGAAAAAAGACGCAAAATAATTTGGTAGGAGAAATAGCAGCACAGCATATTGACAAAAAAAAAGGTGCATGTTTCTTTTCTTTCTACCAGAAAGAAAGAAAAGTTGTATAAAAATGATCCAAGAATCCCATAGACAGAAGCGGAGGCGCTGCATATACTCATAAACATTTTACATACCTGACTGGTCTATAGATTTCCTTAACGCCAATGAACTGGAGCTGTTCCATTATATCTGGAATACTTGCACACCGGGTGAGGTTGATTCTCGGGTAATAGAGCAGATATGACAGGCACATTTCATTCCTGGTGCTCAGACCACCCTGAAAATGGGATTTTTCTTTAATCAGGGTAGCACTGGAATCCCACAGATTAAATCACTGGTTACCATTTATATGCTAATGGGAGGTGTACCAGGAGGCCAAATTTGACAAGTTTATCTTATACATGAGGTTATCAAATAGCAAGAGGTTATTACATAATTAATTACAAAATACCCTGGAAGCTCAAGCAATAGCTTCTAAGTTAAAAGATATCAGAAAGAACAACTGTGAATAAAAAAAGGCTCATATTATATTGAAAGGTACTATCTGAAAGTTCAGGTTTGTTTTCAGTTGCCCCCAAGGTACTTAAATTTGCCACGTTTCAGAAAAGTGGAACAGATGAAGTAAAAATATTTTAGGAGAATTAATCTGTTTAATAAGAAATCAAGTGAGCTTTGCCTAGTGAAATGGAGGCTGGGATGGAATATGAATCTATATGAACTCAGGTTGTAAGTACATATGCCAATAAAGAGCAAGAAGGAAAAGAATTATGTTAACGGATAATATTGACTCAAGAAAAAAAGAGCATGCATTATAAAATCAGTAATTAGAATAACATTTCTAGCTAACAGAAGAAACTGACTTTTAAACAGTCTTCCATTGAGAACCATGGGGCAAACAACTAACTTAAAATTAATCTTGGTAAACATGGACAAGATTATAAATGGCATGTTCCTAAATCCTGGGTGGGAACAATTCCACAAGTCTCACAGAACCACAGGGATAGGAATGGAGAAAACAAAACACACGAGCCAAGGTTTAGTGTGGTCACCACACAGGAAAACAGGACAAAACTCTAAAGCCTTCATTCTTGCTCTTTTGCTTTTCATTAAATAGCTTCTGCATGTGCCTACATGCAAGCCGTTATTCAGGGAGAAGTATCCCTTTGTTTGCTCTCTGGATGCCAGGAACAGTTCCTCCCTGCAAAACCAACACCTCTCATGTCTCACTTCCCAGAGGTCTGGATCCAGCTGCTCCCCAGGAAGCAGAATCAGATCCTGGCACAGGCAGCTATATCCCTCCCATAGACAAAGTGGGTTTGGCATCTCTCTATGTGTGTTCCCAGCCAACTGGCACAGTCCAGCTCATGTCCAAGTAACCAAATTTACTTCACCTCCAAAATCCAGTGACTGCATTGCAGTGGCCAGTGCCTGGCCTCTGTTACCTATCAGTCTGCTCCTGGGAGACTGTGCACTGCCCTGTGCCAAACCCTCGGTGGGGAGGGTGGCTTCTCAATTCCTCTTCCCAAGCCAAAGGACCTTCATTCTGCCTGGAATCTATGTTAGGCACAAAACTAAATAGAAAATTGAGAAACATCCTGGTCACAGCTTATCTAAAAATCAATGCGTAAGAACTGGCAATTGCAACTTCAGGGGAAAATGTGTTACAAGTTCATAAAAATAATTCATTAGAGTATGCAGAATTTGTATATTAATAAATGTTGTGAAGAAAGCACCCCTTATGCTAGAAAAGTTTGACTTCTAAGGATTTTTTTGTGAACTGACCTGCTTATTTTTATAAACTAGTCACATGAATGCCGTATGCAAGAAAACAGCCTAAGATTACAATAGTTCTGCTGACTTTAATACCTAAGAATCTATGAAAGGAAAGACAATAAATAATTATGCACACAGGCATTAACTAGCAAATTCACTTTTTAAAAATAGTATTCTATGAAAAAGGTTTTAGTCCCCAGTATTATCTGTGTACTTATTTTGATCTATCAAAATATTGCTTACCCATGTCATGCGAATTCGGTCCACAGTACTGTAGTGGCATTCTGTGACTAAATTATCCCCCTGAAATGTAAAATTGAGGAAGTTCACAGTTCTGGAGTTTATAAACACCAGCCTCAGGTAACCACAGATGACAGCAAGCACTTAAGAAATAAATATCAGAGGAGTGGATATGGCTTTTTGAAAGATTGAAGGATTAGGTAATTGCCATATGTTAAGGCCTTGGCACTTAGCATTCATATTATCCCAGATCCTCTGGGATCCCCCATGGAATTAAACAGAATCTTATTGAGAGTGTTGTCTGGATTTCTTTTAAAATAGCAATGAAGATACCCGGTTATCATCCAGTTTTCTGGAAAATTATACAGTAGACAATGCATACAAATTATTCTCACTCCAAAATTCATCCAGTGCTACTTTACTGAGGCTAATTTACACTGCCAACTTCAATAGAAATATTTGGCAAATGAGGTAAAGAAGGCTTTCCACATCACAAAAACAACTATATCTCTGCCAAGCCTGGGAGTAGAGGAGTGGCAGGCAAAGACTTCACTACATTGACAGATATGTATGGGAAAGGCTGAATACTTACCTTCTCAAGCACATACAAATAACTTTTTGGTGTCTTAACAAACTGATCTACTGTTTGCTAATACTTTCCCTCCCTGTACCCAAGTACAAATCTGAAAATCACCATGATAATCAAGTGGATTTTTTTTGTATCATCATCTTTCCTTATCAACCATTATACTTCCCTTAAAAAAACCAGATCACCCTTCAAAGGCTGAGAATTTCTCCTTTCCTACAGGCTCCTTCTCTAGATCAAGGCCAGCACAGTGCTCCAGACTGCTGGAAGAAGGTGCGTCAGTCTCATGTCAGCCAAGTGGAGACAGAGGTTTCTGAAGTAGCGTGAGCTGGCACAGTATCACTGCTTCCAGTGGGAATACTCTGTTCCCAACAGTGAGGTCTCTGGCTCTCCTATCTTACAGACTGGATAACATTCACTAAAATTGTTCCTTCTGTGAGACTAGATCTGCTGCTTCCAAATGGAGAAGAGAGTGCTATTATGTGAAGAAAAATATAACCTGGACTCCACAAGCTGGAAGAAGGATACACTCTTGGGAGAGCATATAGAAAGAGAGAATAACAAGAACCTACATGCAAAATCACACTATTAGTTGATTAAACTGCTAGCTGAATTACACCAGATGATGTATGTAAAGCTGCACTGATAGTTTTGCATAAGATGAAATCAATGAAAGGCATTAAAAAATGGTTCTCTTCAGAGAAAGAATTCCATGTTCTACTTGAGCTGGCTTTTTTGTCAAGTTGCTGTTACTATCAGATATCCTTTATAGTTTTTCTGTTGTCTATTCTCTTATGTTCATGAATTTTAAGAGGCCTTTTGCTATAATTGCATGGATTTTCCTAAAAATATTACAGGCTTTCTCTGCAAATCTGTCATCTTCTGCCAGCCTCTTCCTAAAACCTTCAACCTTCTTTCCTGAAGGAGGTAACACCGGTTTGTCTTTGAAGCCCCTAGACTACAAGCAATTTGACTTCAAAGAGTAAATTCTACACTTGAACATCCAGTTTTTGCTGTAGAAATTAAACTATAAAGTTAGCATTTTAGCTTTTTGTCTTTAAAGTACAAATATCAAAGTCTCACAGTGTGGGATAAAAGACATAAGAGAGAAAGGGGATTGAAGAGAAGCCCCTGAAGTTTAAACCATGGGGCTCCTGACCATACTTGTTCTGTTGTTTCAATGGTCTTTTCAGATTCATCTCCCTTAGTGGTTCCAATCGTAAACAAATTCCATTTTTTGACATTTTGCATCTGGCAATTTAATAACATGCTTATTCACATGCACCAGCACAAACTGCTCTGCTGGCCAGTTTGCATCCAGACTTTGCAGCACTAAAATTTCTGTCATGCCAAAACTTAAAAAATATACTGTGTCGAAAAAAAAGAAGAGTGAATAATTTTTAAATGAGTGACCCACAAAAAATACAGACTCTTTTCATGCAATACCTATGCATAGCTACTGCTTTGTAATATAATTGTAGTTGGACTATCTACAAGTTATGTTGTGTTATTTTCAGGAATACAGCAGATAGAGTTGTATGATTTCTTCTTTCGAAGGGTTTTGTTTGCTAGTGAAACATCGGGTGGAATATGAGCATGGAGTTTTGCTCCCAACAAGAAAAAGTGTGTAATAAACAGAAGATCTGGCTGATTTTTAAGCATGTTTGTATAGCTGTATACTTGCTGTGTGCAAATATTGAAGACATGCTACTTGGTCTTACAGCTCTGTAAAGCCATACAGTGGAATTTCCATTATATGTCTTTCTGGATGCATGAAGATGGTACAGCCAGGCACACAAAGGATTTTCTAATCTGCTTTTTTCAAACATTTGTGATACTGAAGTTCAAATCAAGTTATTATGGATATCAAACATACCCAAAGAATAGCTCGATTTGGTGAACCAAGCCAGTTCTGTGGTGACTCATGTGGACACTCCTGAGACACTGAAACTTTGATGCATTAGTGACTCTGCAATAACTGGTAAAATTAACAGAACATCCAAGAATTCTATGATGCTACGCTTAGAAGCTGTAGCAAATTTAATCCTAAAGGTGAGAAAATGTAAGGCATATGATCTCTTAAACACTTTCAGGAGAAGAATTAAGAGCATCGTACTGGCAAGATGGTTCTTTCTTCTTTCAGATACTGAAACTCTTGGAAGTTGAAGTCAAACTCGTCGTCATAAGCAAGGAGCTTCTGCTCCTCGCCATTGTGGAAGTGGCGCATCCTGATAGCTCTGCCAGCAAGGTGAGCATGGAGAAGCACAGCAAACACCTGAATCCCAGCAGGTCTCTCAGCACCTAGAGCCTGCCCAAGAGAAACCAACGCCATCAGTGCTCTCAAATCCAAAGAAATGTAATGCAAAGCCATCTACAAGGAGAGTGAAAATGCATTCATTAATGCATTTTGAATTCACTCAGCCTACTGAGAAATGCAGTCTGGAGCAAAACCAAAACTATAAGTGAAATTCAGGGTTTATGTACAAAAAAGGCTCGGGTTTTCTCTGAGATTATTTTTTATAACAAAAACATGTTTTTACTCCTAACGCACACAGTTTTTAAATGAAAATCAACTGGACTGCAAATAATTCTCAATAATTTTAAGACTTCCCAGGGAATCATATGAAAACCTGCACATTATCTTGGTGATAATGGATGATACTAACAAATGTGGTTGTTTATTGTGAAAAGGAATTTCTATGAAGCTATGAATGATGCCAAGAGATGCACTTTAAATTGAGAGGCTGTAGTTGTAACATCCTCTACTTTCCATCTTTAAGTGAACTGGTAGTGAAATACTGTAAGTTTACACCTAAAATCTTTTTCCAGGTCAAAAACTTTTGCAAATTAACTTTTCCAAATTGACACAAATCTGACATCACTCTCATTCTAGCTGACATCTACTGATCTTAAACTTTGCATTGAGTATGCTCAACTTTGATTCTTGTTCAGAGCTCAGGGCGAAATAATCTATTATCACAACACCTTTCAAGAACAGCCCTAGGGTCAGAAACCTCATGATAATGGATTAACCAAGAGTTTTAAGACTGAAAAATGCCAGGACAATATACAACATGTAAAATCACCAAGAACAAATCTAAATTTTGTATCTAATTTGGCCTTCATTGTAAATCATGTTATTAATTCAACCTTCCTCTGTAGATAACAAAGTATATGAGAATCTCCCATTACACAGTCACCACAAATTTTAGACAATGCTTCCATCACCTGCAGAGATATTTAAGTTATTTTAATGAGACTAAATAATTAATAAATGTAAAACCTGTTCAGGTCTTCAGTTTCTGTGGTTGGTATAAGAATACCTTTCAGGCTTTCACTTCATCATTAGAAGCCTTTTGTACATGCCCAAGTCTGAATTGGTCTCAACTGTTTTTTTCTGGGCTAGCTATTCCAAGTTATTAATAGTTTTGCCACAGAAAGCAGTGTATGCTTACGTTTTGAAATTAAAATTAAGAAAAACATTGCAACACAAACACAAAATTAAACATTTCAATACAAACACAAAAATAAACATTAAACATTAACACAAAATTAAAACATTACAAGCCCTGTGTCATCCATTGTTACTCAAATCAATAAAGCAGCCTGAGTAGTGAGCATGCTAAGTACCCCGTTCAAAAGGACAACATTTTGGAGGACAACATGTACCACCAGATGCCTTTGCTCATATCTTTTAACTGTAACTGTCAAACTTCCCAAGAAGTTCAAGTGACTCTTCCAACTATTTCCATGAATGAAAACCAGTGGATTCAGGCAAGGGACATACCTCCTCCAGGCATTCCAGTGTGCAGTGACCCTCTGACACAAATTCAGGCATGCCCGGTGGGATGTTGTGGAAGAGGCTGACCCAAAGACCAGCTTCAATAACCCCGGCATCGTATTTCCTTAAAACTGGAGTATAAATTAGCCTCAAACCAGAGTTATCTATCAAGCCTGCAACAAAAGAACACAGTTAGCCATGGCTAAAAACGAGTTGTTTAAAGGAGAAAAAAAAGCAGATCAAATTGCTTCATGTTTCTCATGCTATGTCATAAGGTTTCTACATGAAAATCAAGGAATCCACCTCTATAACATGGAAATTAGTGAAATATGCAGTTTTTTTGTCTTTAAAATTTACAAGCCACATGTTGTTTCTAGTTGAGAATTTTATCTATTTCTTCATCTTGGGTCCTACCATTAATTATGTTTTCCCTTTGCTTTGGTTTGCCTGTTACATTGAAGCCTATCTGAGATGAAAAATACATCCCTTTTACAATCTCTCTAATTAAGAGAGCATCAATTAAACATGAAAATTGCATTACTAAATCCCAGACTTGTAGACAATACCCCCACCTTGAGTGAAGTAGACAAGAGAATTGCAGAATACTTTAATGTTGTCCTGATTCAAGGACTTATCTTGATTTCAAAAATTAGTTTAAAGAACCAAAGTCTGCTGTTTGAAGGCTGTGTTTTTAAGAGTCAAAATAACACAAATCTATTTTGTTCACCCACATATGTTTAGCCATATGTGTTTGTTAGTGCATCTAATAATAATTTATGTTGCCTTTATCATCTAAATGCTTAGAATACTTGTCTTCTATTGTATACATTATATACATTAAAAGATATACACAAAAAAAAGGATTATTTTGTGTTTGCACAGGAACTATATTTTGTTAGTTCATCTGTTAATTTCTTTGTATCTTTGGATAGTAACTGAAATAATTTCAATCTTGAAAGTGAAAAATGCTGAAAACATATCAAATATCTCAGAGAAGGTAAGATGTTTCCTAGTGACCGATATCAGTCTTCTGAAAAACGAAACAGACATAGCAGCCTGAAGCCAATTTTTACATCAATATGATATCAGCAGTCTATTTTAAGATAAGCAAATGACAGAGGGACAGAGCAGGGACTGTTACTCAGCCACTAAAATACCTAATACGGAACAGTGAATATAATTATTAAAGAATAAAGGATACAAAATGTGCATTGCCATTTAAGAATGGAAATCAGCCATGAGACCTCCTGCAACATATGAATCACATTTAAGGTGATATATCATGTCCCACAACATCCCAACTTTAGCATTTGGGAACCCTTACTCACTCCCTTCCTGGAGATATTTGTACAACCTCATCAACTTGAATTTTTCCTTTGTGGTATTTCTCCTTCAGAAATTTTTAGACATTGTTAACATCTAAATGTCAGACACTTATGTATGACACAACTCTGCTATGTCAGTGTTTCTGATAAACAGTCTCAAAAGAGGCCACCTTTCAAATGAGAAGTGAATGTTAAGGACTACAAAACCAGAAACAGTAAAACCCGTCCGTGTTAAACTATAAAATGTCTCAACTCCTCCTAACTGGGAGCCAAAAGTCACTGCCAATCTGAGTCACTTAGGCAAACATTACCCCAGGTCACACTGTGAGGCAGATAGTGCAGCCTTTCACCACAAGACCCAAATTGAGCAAATGCAGGTCCCAAAACACACAAAGGAAGGTGACCCAGTGGCAGGTTTGCTGTTGTGTCAGGAGAGCTGAATCTGAAGCAGATGGAGCACTCAGGGCTACTCTCCTGCACTCCTGGCACAATCTCACACTGTGTATTTTGCCAGGCAGGAGGCAAAGCATGACCTGGATTACAAACACCCTGCTCTGCCTACGCTGTCTGAATTTTCCCAGCTCTTTTGGGACTGTCCCAGCAAGGCAAAATTGTTCCTATTGTTTAAAAGGAAATAAAAAATTACTGATTTCCAGTTTCTCATATGTGTTACTTCAACTAAACCAATACTATCATACAGCACAGTCAATTAAAACAAAATTATGGATTTAGGGACACAACCTAATAAGACACAGTTTCTCAGCATGTGACTTCTTGGGCTTTCATACAACTTTTGATGAAAAAGCATACAATATCAAGGATGTAAATGAAGTTTATTGTATCCCACATGCTGAAAGTACAGAGTCTGTCACTAAATAACAAAAAAAATTAGGATAATTAATTTAAAAGTTGAAGATGGGAAACGACAGTAAGACAGAAAGCCATAGCACACAGAGCAAATGTTATTTTAACATGGGGGTATAGAGAAAGACCAGTATACTATGCTGCATTGGATTTTACTCAGTTCATATGTAGCAACCACCACAATATTCTCAGGTTCAGTAGATTAATAAACTTCTGCTTCAGAACAAAAAAGTATCTGTCCCTAAGGCATCTTCAAAGTTCCCCTCATTTTCCTGGGACCCTTGGTTTCTTCCTTTTACTTCTTTTAAATATAAATTAAATTCAGGAAAAAAGAACAATTTTAAAACACTATTATAAAATAAAAGCTTATATTTTAAGATAAACTGATTTTACTGAGTGAATGGTCTAGAAACCTGAGTTTACACTTCTACTTCAGAAACTGCCAACAGTTCAGGTAGATATTTATCTAAAAAAATACTACTAATAAAAAAAGGAAAAGAGTTCAAGGGCAGTGGGAAAAAAACCTGTGAGCCAGGAGCTATTGATCAGGAAAAAATAACCCTCAGCTTTTTATTTGCTCTGTTTGCTATGCAGTGCTGGCATGAGCACTTGTGTGCAGTACATTTTCCAGTCTGGCATGTTTTAAAGCGTGTGAGGCTACAAACCTTCCGTGAATGATGGATTGTCATAATGCACCTCCATAAGGACAAACAGAGGGTCAGCTGCTGTGCCGATGGACAAGCCAACATGAGGAGGGTAGGTGAAGCCCTGGAAATCAATACTCACAGAAATCAGTGCAGAGTTAAGGTATTTTCTGCCATAGTTAAGAGTTCATTTCTCTTTGTAAGTACATTGACTCCTTCTTGCAATGATATGATCATATTAATGATAAAATTTACAAATATGACTTCTTTTACAGCTTTCTGAACATGGCATTGTGATAAATATACCTATTATGTATTCAATAAACTTAATAACTATTTCAACACAAAAGAGTAGATCCCATGCTTCTCAGAGGACAAGGCTCTGAGCAAACTAGTCTAATCTCACCTCTGACCCTGCTTTGAGTAGGAGGCTGGATTAGAGACTTCCTGAGATCCTTTCCAACTTGTGTTATCCTGTGATCTTATGATTATTTATTCTGTATTTATTGTTTGAGCAGAAAAGAAAAATTCCATTTTAAACTTACAAACATTGCATCATCAAGCACTTAGTCTGACAATAAAACCCTTACGAAAAAGCAAATCAACATTTTAAATGTTCCCAGCTTCTAAAAGCAGTAATTTCCAGGGAATACTGAGGTTGCATGTAATTAACTTGCTTTTTGTGTGCAAGTAACTGTATTCCAAGTAAAAAGATTTGGACAATAAAGGTGATCTTTATGGCTACATTTCTACTAGCAAGTCAACAGTGCAAGAAGTAGCTCTGCATGGTGAAACAACTTGTGCTGGATCCACTGCCCCCGAATGATGCTCCTCTGGACAAGCTCTGGTCAGGTCCCATGCACTGAACCCCATCTATGGCTAAAAGTGCTGGGTTCACCTCTGCACATTTATGGCAACTTCATCCCAGAGAGGCCTGTGCAAATTCTCCAACCACTCATGATGATAAACAAAGCTTTGTAATTGGAAGATTCATTCCAAAATCTCACTCCAGATTCACACCAAAATACCAGTATCTCCTAAGTGAACTAATTTACCAAATTCACTTTAATTTTAATTACTCTGAATAATTTTATAGTATATAGCTAATATTTTAATATGCAATCTGACATTCTAACTTTCTGAAACGTGCAGTTTGAGATTCCAACTTTCTGATGCTTGATGGGTATTGATGAATTAATTATAGTATATAGTAAAAATTATTATCACCTTCATTCTACATAAGGGTAAGCTAAAGTTAGTGAAATGGGTACTTAGGCAAACCTGAATGTAACCTAGATCTGTCAGATTCCTCTCTAGAGGTCTTTAACAACAGGATGATCCTTGCAAAAGCCTCCATAGAGCATGTCAAATAATAACTTATTTATATGAATTCTTAATTTCACTTAGATTAAGATAGTTGAAAGTACAAATACTGGGTCAGAGCATAGCTGGTGGCAAAAATGCACAAAGCCTACACCAGGGATAATGCTTGTAGTGGATAAAACTTCTTTTGATGGGCCCATTTAACAACTGCTTCCTCACACTGCAGGCTGGAAAATGAAGGTTCCAGAAAGTATCATCACCCCAGTCCCTCTCTGTACCCAAACCATCATTTGGGTGGGCACACAGTGAATCAAGGGCGTAAAGAGCTGGGATTTTTTTGGCAGTCATGCTGTGTTATGTCAGCTGAAAGCATTAACTGCAGCCTAAATTAACATGAAATAAGCTGCAAATGCAGCCTGGAGTAAGCATGGCATCACAGCCTGTATTTTCTGTAGATATGCCCCAGTGCCCTAAGCAAAGTGGTCCTTATGCTGTCTCTGAACTGACACAGAATCTCTCCTACATAGAAATTATATTTCTTTAGACTGGTAGGAAACTTTAGAATCATATACCTGAATGGGGCAACAGTGAAACAGGTCCTGGTGAGGTACAAAATTAATCAAATTTATGTATAACTTCATTTAGAGAGTTGTGCCTCTCTGTCTTTTATGAAGTCACCTACAGACACTGCTTTTCTTTCTTTCATTTTTCCACAGGTAGCAGGCACTAGTCATTGCTGGAGGCACTGTATTTCCACATCAGATGGGACAGCTGATAGAGCAACAGATTTCCATGCTCCAGAGCTATCTTTCTCCCCTAAGGCATCAACTCCCTCTCTACTATTTTCATTACTTTGGGTTGTCACTCAGGATGACCACTGCATTACATACTTGAAAGGCCAAGAGGAGACTGAGGACTTACTGGTGAGGCATTTAGGGTCTGTGATCCTGTACCATTAAAAATAAACAGATTAAGTAATCACCAATATACTAAGAAGAAATTTCATGATGATACACACCCTCATAAAGCCCCATTGATGAAACATGCTAGACAGACATTCATCCTACCTCTCCTCCAATGGCCCAAGCAAAAATGACTGTCTCACATGTAAGAAAAGAGTCTGGCATGTTGGGGTGGTAACACTCATGTCCATAGTCCAGAACACTGTCATTCAAATTGCTGCTGCACTGGTAGAGCAGAATGTGGTGCACCAGGTTCTCGTGGCCTTTTTGGATCAATGGCTCAACCTATCAATGGCAAAATTAAAAAGAAAAGAAAAAAAAAAAGAAAACATATCTCAATGTGACTATTTCAATGCAGGTATGAAGACAGGATTAAAAATTCAATGGTACTTTTATTTTAAAAGGGGGACTCGATGTTAGATTTTTCTTAGCTTGAGATGTAACCCAAGCACTCTGCAAACTCAAGGAATGAAGTTCCCAAAATTTTCATTTTGCCCAAGTGCATCAATGAGGGGCAGGAAAACACATTCTGCATCTGGACAAAACCTCTGTTATAATCTTGCTTTTCTCTCTTCTTCCATCCTAGTCTTGCACTGTCACTTTCTCCCTGCCCAATCTTGTTTAGCCACATTCCAGCAGAAGGGGGGATATAAACCAGCTGAAAGTGTGTTCTGCTGAACCAGCTTGGTGTCTGAAGTTTTCATCCCTGTTTCTGCCACTTTCATACTATTTCAAATTACAACTGCCCATAAATTCTGTAAGTCTAGGGTGAGCCTGGAGGTATACCCCACATTCATCAGCAACTCAAAATAGACTTTCAAATTTTTTTGACATCTACAAGAAATTAGAATATTTTTTTTTAATCCGGTCGGTTGTAAAGACTTTATTAACATGAAGTCATTATTGAGAGGTTGGGTGCTCCAGCCTGTTTATGGCAGTGATGAGCTGGAGGGCTCTCAGTGATATTCCAGTGCCCCCAGTAAATTAGACCACAGAACTTCTGTGTAGGCTAAAATTATTAATTTCTATGTAAGTGTTCACTCTCTGTTTGGATGGGTGATGTTGAATCATCTCTGTCACAGATTATGTCCCTGGGGCAAATATGAATACTTTTGAAAATAATTATTTTGCATTTCACAACGATCATATTCCACAAAATCTCAGCATATAGAAGACAGCACTAAAATGAAAGGAGTTTTTCCATTGTTTTTGCTTTCAAAGATTTCATGCTGTTCTAGCATATCTTCCTTCAAGTTCAATAAGATAAAAATTAATATTTTCACAAGAAAAGTAAAGCTTTGACAATGCAGCTCTTAAGATGCAGGGTGCCATGCAGTATTGCCTTTCAGTATTAGGAAAGAGAAGGTTACTTTAAAAAGGAAAATAATATATATGCAATCTAAATTTGTATCCATTTCATTTGGCAAGCATATTCATGTGCTACTGGAGGACAGGAACAGGGTAAGCAGGAGCAGTTTATTATATCATTAAATATTGCCAACACAATTTCTCCCTCTGCATTTTGTTCAAACCGCTAGATCAATTACAAAGGAGGAAGGACCGGAGGAAGCAGCCAGAGCCTGTGAG
This sequence comes from Toxostoma redivivum, assembly GCA_013397375.1. NCBI lineage: Eukaryota > Metazoa > Chordata > Aves > Passeriformes > Mimidae > Toxostoma > Toxostoma redivivum. Next base: position 713,795 of record VXBI01004676.1, on the reverse strand, counting down.
CATCAAGGCCACCCTGGCTGACATGAATCTGCAAAGTTGAAGTTGGGCTCTTGGGAAGCTCAGATGCTGCTGAGTACCTGCCTGTCCACCCAAAATGAACACAGGCCATTTCACTGCACTTAGAAATCAGTGGAAGTATGCCAATTGATTCAGATGCACCAAAGGTTTTTTCTGGAGGCAAGACTGAAATACTCCACAGTGGATCATCAGTACTGTTTTCAGTAATCCCTGTTTCAGTTAGCATTACCATCATTGTGAATTACTGCACTATGGAAGTGAAAGGTATTTCTGAAGAAGATGAGTCAGTTTTCCCATGAAATAAAAATGTATTCCCCAACATATCAGACTGAATGAGAAAGATTCAGAAATCCATTTCAGCTTGATGTTGCTTCTTCCTTCTGCTCCGTCATACACCCGTACATTTATCCAAGTACTACAGAGCCAAAACACAGTCATAACATGGCATCTTATACATTAAATACCAGAATGTATACATACATACAAGAATTTTGAAGCTCTGCATACTGTATATGTCAGTCAAATAAATGGTTATGGGAATATTATCCCTATATCTACCAAGAAAAAGGAGAACTTTTGTCCCAACATGTGATAGTTCTGCCTGCTGCTACAAGATCCCAGCACCTGCTGTGCTTACAATTGCTCCTTCAAAACCAACTTCCACTCAAAACAATGGGACATCACCCGAATTAGAAACTCACATCCTGTCATTGGTTTTTAGTGTCAGTTACCTAAACAATTACAGCACTTCAAAAAACATTTTTTTTCAGCTTTCTTAAGTGAAGAAAAGAAAAACAAAAACTTAGAACAAATCCTTACACATCTTTCCAATGCATCTTGTAGGAAAACGTACATTTTTCAGATGAAAAAATAAATAATGAAGAGCAGCAGTGAAGTTATGCTTTTCACATGTTTTTACTACAACTTGGTTAAAGAGAAATTTCTCTTTCCCCTTTTAAACAGAATATAAGTTAAATATAAATAAGAAGAAAAGAAAATATTAGAGTGGTCAAAATTTTAATAAAGAAATCTTAGGAAAATCTCTTTAATCCTGCATTATTCCAAATGCATGGAAATATTTTAATGGCTAGCTCCCTAAGGCTCACAGCATTATTTCTAAATGAAAGAAGAGAAGGAAGAGGAACAGAGCCCTTAGACACTTCTCTGATCTGAAGAGTAACTAATTGTATTTACTTACTAGAATGGCTTTGGCAGAAAAGAAAATTAAAAAATACAAACCCATACTCTATTGCAGTGTTTAGCGGGAGCAGGGTTTAAATTCTACATCCCAGGTGAGTGCTGTCTTATTTACTCAGCTATTGGTCATTTTAGCTTATAGAATAAATTGGTTATTTAGGCTGCCTCACACTTCCTCTCTGACTTTCCATAAAGAGCATCTGTACAGACTACTTTGCTCCGAGCCAAAAAGAAATTCCCAAGCCTCATTTTTTCCTCAAATAAACAAAATCTTGTTTTCTGTCCAGCCTTACAAGTAGTGATGAACAATAACCAAATTTCTCAAATAAGGGGCCAAACTCAGGAGATCATTAATGCATTTAGAAGTGCACATAAGTAGTCCTGGGTGTAAAATTAGTTGCTAAAGCAGGTATCTATAATTAAGTATCTAAGTCAGGGTGACCTGTTTACCAGAGTACTTGTAGCCTCAATCAAAGATAACACAATTTTCAGAGCTCTACTTCTCCTGGTCTCCAGTCACAGTGATGGGGGACCAACCCTGAAGAGTCGCCATGACTGTTTTGTTAATTTGTGCAACTTTAAGGATACTTATGGAAAGAAAATAATTTGGAGTGGCACAGTAGGGCAAAGGAGTGAAATAGACACAAAAAAGTGATAAAAACAGGCATGTGATAAGAAAATGTGATAAAAAAGTACATTAAACTCTGCAGATTTAAGTGAACAGCAATTTTTTATTTGGATTCTTATTTATACACAGCCTTGTTTGCTCTGGTCCCTTACTACAATGGGATTCTAAAATGACACTTTGAGCCAAGCCATAAAATAAGCAATAATTGAGTAATTTAGATGGGTTGTAGTGAAAATGGGAATCCACCTTTCATTTTCATTAATTATGAAGAAACCTGTGACTTTGAAATGTATTTCCTTCCTCTGTCCTCACAACTTCCTACCAGCCTCTTGCTAGCCAAAGAAGTAAAGAAAGAAACTGAAAGGAAACTAAAAAGGAATATGCATACAGCTACCTATCTTCCCCATTTTACTTCATTCTTTGAGGCTCATCTGTGGAATTTTCACTGTTGCTGACATGCAAGGAAGACCCAGCTGTCAGGGTTCATCTCTTTGCCATGTTGTGAATAAGCCTGCAGAGATGCTGCACCAGCGGGCACCTTGGTGACTTCTTCCCCTGCAGGCAAAGTGCATTTTCTGCTTGACATTTCCTAACTGCCAGAGGCATGGAGAACAAAAGCCCTACATCCACTCTAAATCCAAATGCCCAAAGTGTCTGGGATTGCAAAACATAAGTGCATGCAACAAGGCACAACCTCTCCTATTTTTCATGAAACCTGCGGAAAGAAGATCATGGTTTATTATTCATGATCATTTGCTTTATGCTTCTTCCTCTCCACCCTTCTTGAAAGCTTGGCCAAAAAGTCTTTCAAACTGAGCACATTGACATACATGAACCTGACTCCCCCTAACAGAGGTAAAAAAAATAATAGATGTACTATAAACGCCCAGCACTTCAAATCAGGGCTGCCAAGGAAGGAGGCATTTAAAATATATCACATTCAAATGTAAGTGAAGGAACTGCCTTCTGCAATCAAAAGTATGGGTTGTGGTCATGGTGCTTGGTTTGTACTCATCAGGCAGGTTGAGAGGTTTCACAGAGCTCCCTTTATGGTACTGATTCTCTTAGGACTTGTGAAAATTCTGACTTTCAGAAAATATCAAATAAAAAATTTTCTAGTCATTATAATGTTAAACCAGATGACATGCACGCTGTTCACCTCTCATTTTAACAGAAACCTTATTTTAGGCAACAGGCTGATATCACATGAACAAAGAAAATGTTTATATCTGCCAGGGCTGGCTTACTCATCCTCAATCTTTCTTCCTCTCTTCTCTATTTCCTATTATCACTTTATCTATTGCACAGTCTGAACATTGTCATGTGTTCAGATGTTCATCCCTTATAAAAGAAGCCAAAATTTTAACATAATATTGCCCTGCATCTCAAGCTGATGATAAGCAGGGTCAAGATACTAATGTGTGATGTATTAAACAGGAGGAAAATGCAAACATCTCAAGTGGTCCAAGAATTGGATTTCCTACAAATTAAAAATATCTCCAGAAACATGGAAGTCTTTCTTGCTCATTCCTGTTTTTCTACCTTTTTATTTGTTCTGATTTCTTTGATGGTAATAAACATGGTTTGTTCTTTATGCCTGCTTGTGCAAATGATAAAAGTTATTCAATTATCTCCATAGTCTCACCATAGTGTCCCTATTTAAAAAATATGGCCCACCAAATGTCAGAAAACAAAACCCTGACTTTATTTTTATATGCTTAAATAGCAACAGGTTTCTGATCTGCTTGCAGCAATGTTTCTACACTACAATGTCAAAGAAAATAATGATTGTTTTTTCTGGCTCAGACAGGTAGTTCCAAATTAATCTTACATTTTAAAGACATGATGGTACAGTATATTGCTATGTAAATGATTCTGAATAAGGCTGCAGCCTTACACAAACCTCATGTAGGTAGACAGTGGAGACACAGGGAAGAAAATGTAATTCTATAGTCTCAAAATGGAGAGTAAAAATTTTATTTTTGTACTAGTACGGCTACATCTAGGAGAGTTTCTAGTCTGTGGTTGGTTAATTCATTTATATGAACCTTCTATGTCTCTAACTCAGAGCAAAAAGTAATAGTTGTGAAACTGAGTACTGGCTGAGTTCACTTAAAAACTTTTGCAGAAGACCAAGTTATAGGATCTCTGATTTCTGTACTCCTCATCAGGAAGAGCTGTTACATTCTTACCGATTACTCTGGTCTTTGTACTTCTTTTGAAAATGTGTACCAAGCACATATATTAAAAAATTATCTGACTTAGAAAACTTTTTCCAAGGGTAACATGATTTCTTCTGATTAGAATTCATCAAGATTTTTTTCCTGTGTTTTTTTTTTTAATGTAATTGTGAAATGATCAAATATTTATCAAAAACATCCCTTTTAAGGTTTTAGACTTTTCTTCAGAAAATCAAATACTTAAAATATTTGGCTTTATAAAGTTGAGTCTTTTTCTATGTATTCCAGAAGAAAACTCTCGGTAATCTGACTTTATTTTCCTATAAATGTTCTGAGGGAAACCACCAGACATTTGCTGCCTAACACCGCTGCTTGCACAAAACCCAGAGGTGTGCTGAGTTAAAACAAGAGCTGGAAACATGCCTCTGAGCTGGGGTAGATGCTGAAGTCCATGACTCCAGGGCAGACCAGGATTTTGATACTGACAAACAGCCATCTCACGTTACTAGAAGAGCCTGCCTACACCAGTGTCACATCTGGGGCATGAATCTGCTGCAGACTTTCAGCCCAGAGTTAAGGCACCCTAGGGTCAGGCAGGGACCACCCTCCCCGTGCCTCCACCCTACCCTGTCTGTCAGAAAGCATTAAATTAATGCCACCCAATAGTTGGAGCTGGAAGAGACACTTCCAGTGCTCAGCTGGCTGCAGTCCAGCGTGGACTAGCTGCTGTAATCTTTCCTGAGATCATCTGCAAGTACACATCTTAGTGCTCGTTTCTGTTTTCCTCACTGTACAAACCAGATCCTAAATTCAGTCATCACCTCTAACAAATTCCTTTAAATCATTCCATATTCCATGTGCTTCTGAGTTTATACTGTGCCAATTAGAAAGGTGTATATTTTGGTGAGTTAATTGCAGGAAATAGATCAAAGCCACTGCTTCTGGTTTCCTCATGGTCATCATGAATGATCCCATCTGAAGTACAACAGAGAGCATCGCTGCTTAACTTGAATTGTCCTTCAAAGGCAAAAATGTTACCCCAAATTATTCTCATGGACATTTTTCATACCTTCCAGCTGGAGAAAAATATCACCTGAGCACTTGGTGACAGTTCTTGATTTTTGTGTTTAAATAAAAAAAGAGATGTAGACAAGAAAAAGGCCCAGGCAACAGAAACCATCCCCAGCCCTAATCTCATATTGTGATTAGATAAGATCCTTGGAGGATGGAAATTTTCCAGATTGAAACTTCCATGAAGTTTTAGGCATTGAAATTTGTGTGATATGTACTTAATATGTGTGGAGGGTTTTTGTTTTTTCCCAAAGTGAGATTCAAATACCAAAAATAATTTTGATTTGAAATAACAATGTTATTTGATTGATTGATGATTGATTAATTTAAGATGTATTGTTGGCATTTGAGCTTAACTGATTTTGGGTATTCTTTTAAATGTAGAAGAAAAATTCTAATATCACTAAGGAGGAAAGGTCCTTACTATGTGAATGTAAAAACTTATTCAAAGCACAGATATTTCCTGTTCTGGGTATAAAAAAAGGATTTATTCTGTGACTGTGTTGTTCAACAAAGGCTCTTATTTAGGTTTTATTAGTATACAGCTTTAAAGAAGTAATTACCATACTTTTGTTTTAAGCTTTAGAATTTTTATTGGACAAGAATATGTATTTTCAAGTAAAAATTAACTGCTGCTGTACTTTTAGCTTGGAGAGAAGGCTATATATCTAAATTGACATAAATCCTTCTATCCCCATATAGTGCTACTAATAATTACACTGTAATTACAAAAGTCCAGAATTTCTGCAGGTCACTATGCCGAACAACTTAAATATTTTAATTAAGAAAGAGGAATCAAAAAACATAAAAAACAATAAGCCCAAACATTTAAAAACGAGAGTTAGAGATGAGTTTAGGACTTGTCCTCTCTGTCATCAAGCCTGGAACTCTGCCACTCATAAGGAGTTTCAGACTTTAAAGACTTGCAATAATTTAGACTAAATCCAAAAGAAGTATACCTCAAAGAAATACCAATAAAACATTGTTTCTGCTTTACGTATGCCTGAAGATTTAAGATAAGGCATTTAGTAGTAGTCAAAAAAAAGTATAACCCGGAGGAGCAATCTCATAAAAAGCTCAGATCAAGCAAAAACATGTTTCATTTGGTTATGCATCCTGGCAGTACGCTCATTGTACTCCTGAGCAGCAGAGCCACTGGCAGTGGTTGCGGTCTTCAGGATGGCCAAAGTCTCTCAGCACAGCTGACACACTGCAAGCTGAATTAATTGGCAGTTAATCATGAACATCGTTACTTCCTTATGAAAACAATATCATAATAAAGTAATATGTAACCATACATGTTTCGGGTCTAAGGCCAAAATGGGTAGCCAATAAAGAGTTTATATTTATTGAAGAGGAACATATAATTTGAATAGTATAAATAATAAAGTCAACAAAGGAACTCCCGTTTGTTCATGGGATCACCATTCTTGCGCAGCAATGTCTATTTCTTTGAGGCCACAATAGAAGAGGTTTTAATTCTATTGTAGAACTGCAAAACAATTCCCAATAACATTACACTTTTTCTTCTCCTGTTTGGGAGTGAGCACGCAGCTTTGCCTGAAGACAGAATGCACAAGAATTGACAGCGTGTCCCTTTCATGTTTTGCACATACAGAAATGCACTACCAGGAAACACGTTTTCTGAAAATGACATGCTGGCTTCTGCGAGGGGCTAACAAAAGGGACCACATGTGAGAAAGGCCATAGGCATTCAGATACTGAGCTCCTAGAGGAGCCACCAGCCTGCACACCCTGGCACCTTCAGTTTGAAGGGAAATCAAGGGATAAAATAAGCACAAAGCTCATGATTTTGACATGACAGCCTCCAGAGCAACTCTCAGGAACTCAGCAACTGCTCATAACCCTCTAAAAATTTATATTTACAGGGTTAATATACAAACATAAGAGGACTTACAAAATAAATGCAGCTAAGTAATAATCACATTAATACAATTTCCACATTTTCTTACCCAGAGTCAGATCTGGATATACCCTTTTTCAGGACTTCATCACCCATCAACACATGTAGGAAGTCATGCAACAAGGGCTATTTCCAGATTACATGGTTCTTCTAAAGTCTGCGTTAAAATTATACCATAGCAGTTATCTAGAAACCAAAACTGTAGTTGACACTTCACAAAACAGAAAGACGGTTTCAGTCCCAGCAGCTTAAGGCACAGTAATGGAAAGGTCACAGCAGTGCAGGAAGATGGGGAAAGGGAGTTGTGGTCAATTCTTCACACCTTGTTCCTCCCACAGCTCAGAAGAGGAGTCTTTCTCCTGCTCCAGTGTGGGGTCACTGTCATCGTGACAGTCCCCCATAAGCTTCTCCGATATGAGTCCATCCCATGAGAAACAGCTTTCCATGAATTGCTCCAAGGTGGGTCACTCTTCCACAGAGTGCAGTCATTCAGGCACAACCTGCTCTAACATGGATCCCCCACAGGATGACAAGTCCTGCCAGGAAACCTGCTCCAGCATGGGCTCCTCTCTCCATGGGTCTGCAGGTCCCTGCCAGGAGCCTGCTCCAGCACATTTCCCACAGGTTCACAGCCTCCTCTCAGGCATCCAGCTGCTCAGCCCGGGCTCCTCCACAGGCTGCAGGTGGATCTCTGCATCCCTGTGATCCTCCATGGGCTGCAGGGGCACAGCTGCCCCACCATGGGCTGCACCACAGACTACAAAGGAATCTCAGCTCCAGTACCTGGGGCAGCTCCTGCCCTTCCTTCTGCACTGACCTTGGGGTCTCAGTAGTTGTCTCAAATGTTCTCACTCTGCTATTCGCTGGCCACAATTACATCTGCACTATAAGTCTTTTTTCTTCTTCTTCTTAGATCTGTTATCCCAGAGGCGTTCCCACCATTTTTGATGGGCCCAGCCTTGGCCAGCAGCTTGTCCATCTTGGAGCCACCTGAGATTGGCTCTGCTGGACATGGAGGAAGCTTCTGGCAGCTTCTCACAGAAGCCAACCTGTAGCCCCCCCTGCTACCAAAGCTTGGCCATGCAAACCCAATACAGTCTGCTATGTGTGGACACGGTGGAGGGGCCTTTTCTGACCATTGTCTATTTTTCCACTGTTGCTAAAGTGGAGTTTATGAATCTATGCTCTGTTCATAGCTGCAACTACTGTGCATTGCAAGTGAAAGCAAAGATGGAGAGAGTCATAATATCATTTTCTGAAAACCACCACCAATAGCTGGGGTTGCAGATTAAAAGATTGGTGCTGAAGAGAAATACTTCAATTAGATAGGAAAGGAAAGTTCCGCTCCATTTAAATACCATTGGAGCAACTTAATTTGCCTTTTTGAAAATTTGTTTAAGATGCTGCTACAATGTGATTTGTCTGAATAGAAGGTTGATCTTCTAACATTGCCAAGATGCTAGTAGGACCACGCTAGGTTTCTTCTGTGATCCATCCACACAAGCCCCATCAAGAGAGATTTTGCTGCATACGAGCCTGCTGTTCTGGTATTCACACAAAAGATGCTTTATAACTGCTCATCTAAGGCCCAATGCTGCTCTGAAGGGTTTTGTTGCCTGCTATGATAAGAAGTGCTGGATGTTTGGCTGCAGACAATTTTCTTATCTTTTCAGTGCATCTCCTAGTCATAGGTTTACTTCAAAATCATTTATAAAGCTAAGGATGAGGAAGAAAAAATAAAGACATTGCACAAGACGAAATGGGGTTAATCAATAGCAATGGCCTCCTGAAGATCACCCCACAAACCTTCTCAGAACTGGGAGGTAAAACCCAGAGATCTTCACAAAAATTGTACTTTCTGCTTTTCCACGCTTACTTTTGGTCATATTTTAAAATAAGGCTGCTGTCATCTGACTTTTATGTAGCCAAAAATCACACAGCACACATATTTTCCTACCACCTGCTGGCTTGGTCGATACATTGTCATAATTGATGGATGTGTTTTTTATTTAGAAAGCAAAACTTGAAGGAAATTGATTAAACTAACTAGATATTCAGTGTTGCTGATGACAGAAATGAAGTAAATTACTTTTGCATGCCAAGTATGGAATAAATAATGCAGCAATAACTGCATAATTTAGGAATTCTTATAGTTAAGATACACTAGTGAAAGAAAAGACTACTTCAAAATAAAAATATGTAAGAAATATAAAGTTTGGTAGGACACTAAAATCTGTGATCATATATAATTTCATCTGTGGTCATATATAATTTAGTCTGCAGTCACAAAATGGAATAATACCTTAAACAATTTTGCATATGAAATAATTTAGCAGAATATGGGAGAATAATATATTTTTGTTATTTCCCCAGACAGTGCTTGGGAAACTTTTAATTTTCAGCCTGTTCAGTTACATGAATCTTCAGCACTGCAAAGTCTAATGGGCCAATTCAGGCTTGCACTGAAGAGCCAGCCCTGCAGATCAAAGGGCAGATAGCTTACAAGCTCTGCAGCGTGAGATGATTGTTTGGTTGCCAATCTAATTTACTGGGGCTGAAATTGCTTTGTAGGGGAATGCATGGGAAAATATAGAACATTTGTTTATGTCAGGCTGCATGATGCAATTTGCTAGAGTTATCACATTTAGTAAAATGTAAAAGTTCAGGGCAGAGAGTAACAAGCAGTTACTGTCTGGTATCACTCAAGTTAAAAATCAGTGCCCTCATTTAGGTACTGCAGGCTATAAGCTGCCCTTCTGGCTTCCAATCAATCAGTCTCTTAAACTGGAGTCCCTTTGTATTTTCACACTGGGGTCTTTGGTATTACTAAAGCATTCCACTGTCAAAAAGCAGAGTTACCCTTGGCAACAAGTTTTCTGGAGTTTGTACTTCCTTATCAGCTTGCCCCAAAACAGAACATGAAGATTAACTGGCAGCTGCTGTGTGTTCTAACACAGGCCTTTCTTTAATTGAAAAGAGGCTCCCTCTTCTAAGGAGATCAGCAATGGAAAACTTTAGTGCTGATATAAAAATATGCCTAATGCAACACTTCTCAGCTGATGCTAAATAATTAAGTTTTTTTCTGGTTATATGATTAGCCTGTTTCACTAGTCAGATTGAAAGCTTAGTGCCAAAAAAATTACACAAGGTTACGGTTGAGAAAAGATCATTTTCTCACAGGCAAATTTTTTAAAAAGTTTTTTTTTGGTAATTTTTGCTTTTATCACAGTCTCTTCTCTCCCCTGACCTTTTTGGTTGGGATATGTCTTCCCTGATTCATTCATCTGGGAGTTACTCATCTAATACAAGCTGGTGGTCTGGATTCTCTCATCCATCAGTGGAGAGAGAGACTGAACTATTCACGGGATGCTTGAGCTCATACATTTCTGACAGCTCCTCTAGGATGATACAAACAGCTAGTTTTGCCACTCTAAGGTCAATTAAGCAGCTGGCACAGACCCATACATAAGTCAAGTTAGATGAGAGGAAACCCATCTCTATGGCTGAAAATTTATTGTCTTTAATATGTTGCCTGAGTATTCATGAGTTGTACTAAAGAGATACTGAATTTTGACCACACAGCTTAAACCCCAGTGCGAGGCTTCTTCCCCATTTCAACAGAGCTAAACCTGCTCACACCATTCTCATAAGCAGGTTATGTGGAAGGACTGCATTATACAAGAACCAAAACTTCCAAGAGCTTACAAAATGCAAATACTATCCTCTCTCCAGAGCCAAATGCCCTCTAAAACGAGACGTCCTATTTAAAAAATTCTCTTCCAAAATCAGAAATACTTTATGCTCTTGGGCACAGCCACATCAAGCATTTCTGCTGGTATTTCTCTGATTATACTAGTTTTGAAACAACCTATAAAGTTTAGAACTAATGAAAAATGAGTTATTCTTAGAGAAAAGACATGCAGATACAGATAAGTGGCCATACTACCCAATTTTGGAGTTTATGTTACATAAAATGTTTTTCCTACTCTTAGAGTAAAATTCAATATTTGACATTTTTTGACTAGGGGATTATTACTAATGAAGCCTGGGGAACTACTTTTCCCGAGGAAAACACAGTGTTTTTAAAAGCAATTAAGTAAACATAGGGGGAAAATTTACTGTGTTGGAACTAGCACAGGCATGCTATGCTGAAAAGCTTCACACAAATAGATTATGGCACATCTGGCATGTGGGATATACATACCAGTCCTTCACCAGTATATACTCTAAATTTGCAGTTTACACACAGCATTAAACAATTTGTCAGGTGGAGAGGGAGACCACAGGTCTAGAGGATTCACAGAAAATCTAGAGAGTAGAAGAAACACTGAATCTTAAGGTCTTCTAATCGCAGCGGAGAAAACAATCAAGCACATGGAAGACCTGATGTAAATGTGAAGACAGAGTAATGAACCCTTAGCAGATACAGTTAATTGAATATGCAATATGGTTAAATTGAAGTGACAGAAGGCATGGAGTATTGAAATCTAAACTAAAGATAGTAATAAAAAAGAGCTGCATCTGTAGTAGAAAAAGCAAGTAGAAAAAGCAGTTAAGAACAAGCTTTGAATATAAAGCAAGAACTGTATTTACTGAAACACTAGGAAGTATTTCTCATTAATGTGAAACAAATTTTCACTTTCTTGCTGCTGGCAAACACCTTCATGATGCTTGCTCACAGCAAGGGAAAAAAATAAATTCAGCAAATAGGGAGAAAAAAACTATCAGCAAATAGTCTTACAACTTGTCAAAATAGGAGAGATGTGTATCATCACACACTTATCCACATACAGTGACAATCATGAAAATTGGACACCTCAACAGTACAAAAACGACAAGATTTCAAAAGATCCAGTTGGCTGCCACTGAATTTTTATTTTTTTTTTAATTGAATGAGCAAAAAGAAAGCGACAAACCAGGTTATTTCCAAGGGGGAGGATTCTGCAGAGACCCCTTTTCAGGGTGTACTCCCTGGGATGATCACCTCTGTCTCTGTCAGCCCTGCTCCCAGCCCTGGTGCAGTGGTGTCTCTGCCTGTGTGGGCTCCCCACATCCAGGAACCTGCCCTCAGCATGACTTTAGTAGAGATACAGAAATATTCTCATGCACAGGTGGGTGTGTGGACCTGCCTGTGTGTCTGCTCTACCAGTGGATCCTGCTCTCCCTCCTCCTGAGAGGTCCTTCTGGAGTGGAGGTGCAATTGGTGAAACCAATTTCTTCAGGAATGTGATTAAAAGACACATTCCGGACCAGTCAGAATAATGACATTTACAGAGAACTGCAAATAATCCCAGCAAGACATAGTCTTAAACCCATCACCAGAAAGTCAGGGCTAATAAGTGGAACACTTTTTTCTAAGAAACCTACTTCTGAGAAAGTTCCTGGCTAATTTGTGCATGTGAGAAAAGTGAAAACCCCTTGGGTAGTGAGCCTGAGGCACACAGCACTGCCTGAAGCTCAGAGCAGCAGAACAGGCCAATGCACAAGTAGCTGCAGGAGGAGTTTGCAGAGAGGCAGCCATGTGCTCTCCCATGTGAAAAGCAGCCAAAGCCCATCACTCTGGGACCACTGCAGGGCCATCCTGCAAATATCTGATTTGAATGCCTCCAAGCAATCCCTTTCATCTGTTCTGCCTATATTATTTTCAAAATTTACCTATTACATTTAAAACTACTTCTGTTAATAGAAAATGCCTTGGGGCATTCTACAATCCTGTAGAAGTTTAATAATTTTTGAAGGAACCACAATTCAGCCAGGTAGGCACTGAGGACATTAGAGCCACAAAACCAGCTCTGTGCCTGGTTTTGGTTGTTTTCTGGATCACTATTGTCACTATTGTGCCCAGCTATTGAGAAACTGTCTTATTCTGTTTCATTTCTTAGCAGGCATGTTACTAGGAGTTGTCTCTCCAGAAGTTCCTGGAGGCATTAGAAACAAAAGGCATTGTAGGGACATGTAGGAAGACACAATCTCTTCCCTGAGGAGAATGTTGCAAGAAATGTGAAACAAAAGAAGATTTAACAGAGAAGTTCTAAATCTGTCTGGGTGCCCCCTTATTGCAGTGAAGATCTGCTCTCCACTGGTAAATGCAGCATAAGGAGAAAATACCTATCCATGTCCTTATTCTACCTATGAGATGAACACAGGATTACAATCTTATCTCTTGCACAATTTGCATATTATGTAGAGTAGCTTGATCAATGAAAATATGCTGTTTCCCATTATCTGTGATTTCTGGAAAGTAACATGAATACTGTGTCAAGAGAAAGATAAGACCTAAGGTCTTAGTTTATCTTTGATTAATATTGAGATCTCTTGCACTAGTTATTTCTTCATCTTGTGCAAACAGAAGAAACTAAAACACTGCTGCTGGTCAACCTTAAGACCCAAGTGTTATCAGTTACCCAGCTGTGGCACCATTAGATGGTATTTACAAAACATATTTGTAAATAGCTTAAATATATTCTGGCTTAAAGCATAATATTTTTTAAATAATGCATCCTCAAAAGACATTAAAAAATCCTTTTAAATTAAGAATCTGAATTCAGAATCTGCCATTTGTTAATCACAGACAATTAAAAGTCTTGACATATACCTTTAATGACAGGTCTAACTTTTTTTCAGTATCCTTCATTAAAACATCATGCTTTCCTGATGAAAATGATGCTTTTAAAGTACTTTATTTTACAGTGTCAGAGCAATTTTCAAGAAGGAAGAAATGACAGAGAACAGTGGAAAGAGGAAAAAAATTCCATTTGTGGCCGATGCACCTACTTGAGACCCCAAATCACCAGCAGATTTACACATCAGGGCAGCTAAGCACACACTGTTGGTGGCACACATTGCCCAGCAAGTGCCAAACTGAGCCATTCAGGTCTCCACAAAATCATACAGGAGCACAGACATGGCCAAAGCCAGCTCACATGTACACTACTGAAGTAGACTAAAGTATGCCACAGACAAATTTGTACAGTGTCTACACATTTTTTTTCCTGTCTGTAAAAATGAGATGTGTAGGTTTGTGTGAAAACCGTGATACAGAAAGAATCCAGAATCAACATCTATGTAAGTATTTAACTAACCCAGACAGTTTGATGAGGCCAAAGAGCTCATCCGCCCTTCCCTTTGTGAAACTCAAGCTCTGTTTGCACAGCTAATATCTTCCCCAGTAGCCATAAGCCCCATCCTTTGTGTATCAGTAGGCTTTAGGAAATGTTTCATCAGTTTGCCAGAGCACATAGATACAATTCCACAACAACCCTCTGTGTGGCATCTAATACAGGAAAATGTAAGTTGTGCCTCTGGGAAGAAAGGCTAAGGAAGTGTTGCTACTTAAATCTACTCTCTTTCTTACATTTTTCTCTCTTTAAAAATTTTTAAGCAACAATATGAAATTTTCTTGCTTTTCTGAAGATGGAAAATCACTGGGGATTCTACTCTAATTTTTCGCTTTATAAAAAATATACTGATTTGAAAATACAGTTTCTAAAGCTTTAATATTCTTTATACATTATTGTAAAAATAAAGAATGTAAAATTATTCTGAAAAATCAGCCAGTGTATTTCTGAGCTAAAATCTTGTTTTAGCTTCAACCAAACACTATTGTTTTAAAAACTGAGCAACTGTATGTGCAGTCATGCAAAGCATTTGGAAAATAATTTCAGAAATTATACATAATGAATACTTCCAGGGAACTATTTAGCAGAACAGCAAGTATCTATAACTTCCACCAAATTTAACACGGGAAACTTGATTCTGATACTACCATTCTGAAGGTCTCTCACTTGAAAGCAGAGAACTAGGGATCTTGACATACATATTGTAACACAAGAAAATCCTCCATTTCATACAGCGAAAGTAGCTGTGACAAATTTCAAATGGGATTAAAGACCAAGTACTCAAAGGCAGAAACTGAGGCCTTGCAATTGTTCATTCTGATAAAGTGCAGAAACACACAATATTTCAGACTAATTGTAGGTATTTATTATACAGACTTTGAGATCATATGTTAAAGCTCTCTGAATTAATTAAAAATTTTAGTCTTACTGGATGAAGAAATATGACTGACAACAGTAACAAAATAGTAACAAAAAAGAAGAAATAGAATTCTACACTTAATGCATTTGGGGGTTCAAAGAAAGATAAAAATGAGGGCCAGAATTATCTCATTGTGCTGTCTTCATCATATTAGAAAAAGAAGAATTTGTTGTTTTATAGGGTCTTCAGTATATTGCTTCTGGGGAGAAATGTGAGAACCATCTTTTCCTCAGCAGTCTTAAGCTCATAATTTAAAACAGAAAGAAAAGTTACAAAATGTGTTATAGGAAAACGTGTTTATGCATATGGATTTTCAAATCACCTAGGATCCTGCTGAGCCTTGTGTGAATGTTTATTCACACATTTTCATTATTTTTAAAATAAACTACAATGTTCATATCTTTTTTAAATAATAATATTTAGGTTTTAAACTGCTGATAGTACTGGTGTGTGCTCTTATTGATGTAACCTGGCTCCGTGTTGGTAATCACAAGAAAGGTGACCGGAATCAAACAAGAACCTGACCCCTTATTTGAACAAATATCACTATTTAATTATTTTTTAATTTAGAATTACTATCTGGTAAAATAAATAAATTAAATTCCTATATAAAAGTAGAAACTTGATGTAATGTGCTTTTAGACAATTTTACTTAGTCCTTACCAGAAATATTTACAGACAGAAATAATCGTCAACCTCATTTTCTTAAGGGAGAGAGGATGAAGGGGAAAAGAAGTGCAAGAAAGAGGTCTGTTACCATGCATTCCAGTTGTCAGGGCACACCTGAGTCAGGTTCTGGGCACACATACACAAACACTTGATCCATATTTGTGAATACAGACAAGAGATCTTGCTTTCCCTCCAGTAAGCAGTGAAAAAAAAACCTTCAAAAGTGCAAGAACTAGTTTGAAGTGTAATTATTATCTAAATTCCTCTAAATTTTCTGAGTCTGAATCACTCACCTTTGTCACATGATGCTTTTCATGCTGTACAGGAATCTTAAACATTTGGCACCAATATGTTGTGTCCTTGTCTGGTACAGGTACCTGTCTTAATAAAAAGGGCAAGAGCACTATCATAGAAGTACTATGGACTATCATAGAATCACAGAATGGTCCAGGTTAGAAAGGACCTTAAAGATCATCCAGTTCCAATCCCCTTGCTTTGAGCAGGGGCACCTTTCACTAGACCAGGTTGCTCAAAACCCAAATCCCTTGAAAACTTCCAGGGATGAGGTATCCACAGCTTCTCTGGGCTGCGTGTTCCAATGCCTCATCAACCTCCTAGGGAAGAAGTTCTACCTTATACTTTTAATCTATACATTAAAGTCACACTACCAGTTGTGTAAGTCCAAGGCTTTGGCTACCACCTCATTCCCATCTCCACAGAAACCCACAACATGGAGTAACTTACGTCTTTGTTTGTCAAGTCAAAGTACGGCAAAGAGGCAGATGAGACTTCCTCTCTCTCGGGGTTCAGCAAACGCAGACTCTTTGTACCACGATTAGATCCATGGTAATTTTGACCTGCTTCTCCCATATCTTTGTGGTGGTAGGCCCATATTACCCTCACTGTGCTCTCCTGAATAAAAACAAAGCAGAATGTCCACAAGGGATAGGAGCAACATTTTCCTTACACAGTTTCTGTAATTCCTGCAATAGTTGTGACATGGGTGTATTTAAACAATGACAATGTATTCTAGAGGAGCAGTCATTTACCTACTTGAAATAAATAATGTTTTATACTCAATGGGCTAATTGGAAATACACAGAAATTAAATTGTTCTCTAATTGATTCTTTCCCTAATATCGTGAACTGAAATAATATCTTCAAATGGCAGAACAGACTCATAAAAAAGTAACCAACTAAATGTTCCCCCCCCAAACATTTGCTAGGCTCAAGTCAGTGAAGATGTGAATACCTTCAGTGAATTGTTGTCCTTAGATACTATGGAAAATTAACATTCAATTACAGAACAGATTTACATCTTAAAAATCAATCTAGAGCCACTGCACAGATCAGTTCTCTGTGCACCATTCTCAGATTACAATAATGACCCTTGAGAGAAAGTGCTATAATAAATCCTGAAGTGTCTAAAAATGTTAAATTATACTGAGAATTTGGAGCAGGTGTGCAAATCAGAGGTCCATTCACTGCCTGGAAAACTGGTGGTTTATACAGGTGGGGCTTGCTTCCTGCACTTTCAGCCTCTCATGTTGCTATAATTGCGTATGTTGTAAAAACATAGAAAATTAATATAGTGTCTTACTCCTATAGTAATGCTTCCAAAAGAAGTAGTAAACAAGCCAAAGCATAGAAAGCCTTGCAAATCTCTCTAACCTGTCATTTCCAATACTGAAGCCATCAGCTTCATGTACTTTAAAATTACACTTAGGAAATAGAACAGCAATCCCTAAGGCAACAGAAGAATTTACCATGAAAATTATTTTACCATGGAAAGTTTTACTATTCATTTTTTCACTTTTAGTTTTGAATAAAGAAATAGAACAAACAGACCTTTTAGATAGATCTTCTCCAATCTTTTAAAAATCTGTTTCTAAGATCAATTACAAGTTGGTGCAGTCTTAAAAGTATTTCTTAATTTGGCCTCTCTAGAATGCTTATAACAATGGCATATAGGACTTGATGGCCCAGAGGTATCTATTTCAATCCTGTATACACTTGTTAGAAATTACAGAAAATAATGTATTACAGTAAAAGAACAAAGAAAGCTGAAATTTAAGCAAAATAGTTTAATAAAAATAGCACAAGTATTTTATATGGTTAATTGGAGCAGATATATGGAAAGTGAATTTCTCTAATTCTGTCCTTTTACTAAAAAGATATTTTAATTACCATCTTAATAACCACATATACATTTATCCTGTATTAATTACTTCATCTGTCTACATGTAGTCAGAGACTCTTACCGTTATGCTCTTGTCATTTGTGTCACAAGTGTGCAGCTCCCTGCTAAAAGCCAATATTGTATGTGTACTGTTTTCCATGGCATATTCCAGATGATAATCCTGTTGAGGGTCCTTTTTTAGTACTCTATTTTCATCTGTAAAATAATCCTATTATAAAATAAAGGTGATCCATTATTAAAATCTAATATTAAAAATGAAACTCTATGCTGGGTACTGAGTTTTTTCCAAAACATATAAAATTCTGCAGTGTCAGTGTTGAATCAAACAATAAATGTGAGGTGGCACTGAACTATTTTTTATACAGAATCTCCAAGAAAGCAATCCTCCTCTATAAATAGCTTAAAGAATGCCTTAAGTAATTTTAGCAACATGCTGCCTGTATGTAACTGCAGAAATAAAGGTTGGACCCAGCAACCAAGAAGCTTTCTTTATCACAACTGGGATGTCATGAACTCCAGGAGAAATTTTAGAGAGAATGAAATTCACTTAATATTTGCATCAACAGTAGTGTCACTCCTTTTTTCCACTTTTCCTATGTTTTTTTCTCTCCCACACAAAACAAACCTCTTGAATGAACACTGACTGGAACCAGAAACCCTGCAGCTTAACGAGCACGAGAAACACTCATTTCATACAAAAGCTGCTGGGATTAGGTTGAGGTTTTGGCAGAGGCAAGGGAGCTGTTTGTAAGGAAGATGCTGCCCATCCAGGGCTCTGCAGAGAGCCGGCACAAAGGAGTAGCACGGCAGCAGTGTCAGGTCATTAACCTCCTCACCCCGGATCCCTGCAGCCCCGTGCAGCTGGGACCCGTGCCTCCCTCTCCTCCCAGCCTGGCCACCAGGGAAGGGCTGCCACTGCCTCAGATCCACCTCCTCTGCTCATCCTCCTTTGAGTTTTAGGCTGTTTCTGCCTGGTTTGGGGTGGGGAAGGGTCTTTTAACTAACCAATGTATTTCTCGTGCCAAACAGGCTACTGGCAGACACCATTAATTGTGGGGTGTCTTTGCAAAATAATGCAGCACTGTCTTGTCCCGGCAGGTTTTGTTTTTTGTTTTTTTTTTTTTTTTTTTTTTTTTTTTTTTTTTTTTTTTGTAGCTGTTTGGATCTCTGTTCGCTTTTGGAGAGCTTTCTAGCTTTCCCCTTTTATTAAGGTCAAAGTAAACAATCTGAAAAACAGTAAAAAGTTATGCCCAAGTATTTTGATACCGGTAAAAAATAACTGAAACTTCATTAACTCACTAAAGGGTCATTTAGGAGCTATAATCCTAATTCAATTCCACCCTAGATATCTGTGTGTGGGCAAGACACCAGAGAGCTCTTTTCCTGTCGCCACTTCTTACAACTACAAATGATTAAGTACATAAATGAGAGAATAGGCAAATGGAAAAATAATCACTAAAAAGAGCAAAACACGGGCCTGAGACCTGAAAGAAAATTGAACTGATGAGTTGTATTTGTTTAGAGAAATAACTTGGATTTTCTGTTTTCCAGACAGAAATAATAAGATTTGTTTTGCGATGGTTCTTTGAAGATGGATACTTTATGGGATCAAAACACTCTACTTTAGCCCTGCATCAGAACTTGGAAAGAGGCAGTGTATTGCCTATATATAACACCATTCCTGCTCTGAAAACATTCTTCTGTGGAATCTCTGCTTCCATCTTTAAGTTAGTGAGTGTTTGCCTGGACAAGAAATGTGAACATCAGTTTTTACTGAAGTGTGATATCTGCTTCAATGTCACCTTTAATTGGAGATACAAATTCAAGAGCAGATTTTGCTCATGTGAACAGACTCAAAGTCTGCCTGAAACCAGTGTGAAGGGAAGCTGAGAAATGTGATGAAAATGTGTGCAAACTCAAATGTTTCATGGTGAACTTCACCATTTCATCACAAGTCTAGAAGACATAGCTCTAACCAGAAAAAAAGCCCTTGTGATATAGTCATGATTTCCATGAGCCTGAGGCAAGAATGTAAAAATAATGCAAAGAAGTTCTGTAATTAAGGTATAAGCTCAGATGTGCCTTGATAACCTCATGATCAGTGCAATTATCTGAGCCATTTGGTTGACAGTCAAAGGCAGGTGGCAGCTCTGGCTCACCACGAGGGGCTCATTTTGTGGCTGCTGGTGAACGCTCTGGGGAGGTGGCCCCAAAGCCCAGGTCCCCAGAGAGGACCAGGCTGCTCCCCATGGGATGAGAGCTGTCTTGGGCACTCACTGCTGCCTGCTCAGGCACTGGCTGCCCATCCCTGCTGTCAAAAATGAGCAGAACCTTGATGATTTCAGTGATTTCACCTGAAATTATTTTGTAGCTAATGCTATTTTTACTTCCTTTGTTGAAAACTAATTCCAGATGTTCATCATAAAAAAATTTCAAATAATCTCACAAAAAAAACACACAACCCCCCCCCAAACAAAACAAAAAACAACAAAAAAGCAACAAAACCAAAAACCCCTGAACATCTAAAAATTTGATTGCTCAACTTCTCACATGAAAGTGGTTTGTTTTCCAGTTTTGAAACAAAATAATGCCACATTGTCCAGGAACCATATGAATATCTCTGTGTTCACACAGAGACTTTATAGACTTTACCCAATTTACTCATCAGAGCATAAAAGTCTTTAAGATGTGTTTGTGTACAAAACAGAATGAAAAAGGAGGTTTTCAAAAATGATGACACAGTGACAATCTGTGATGCCACATCTTTTTCAATGTAATTTGGAAAAATCTGCAATCTTAGATATATCTATGTAGATATATGTCTGTACCTTTATACATATTCTATGCCTCCTTTCAGAGTAGAAAAATTAAAATAAAGTCCTGCTGCCAAAAGTCCTTGTGCAAATGCAGTCACAACCACCACATTTGGACTGCCTACACTTCACTCTTTTGTCTAGTCAAAGGAGAAGGCTGTCTATATTTCTGAAGGCCTTTGAAAAGTGGCAGTACAGAGGATGGAACTACCAGAGGCCAGAGAGTTAGGTAAGCTGGGCATTTGGTCTTCAGCTAAACAATGGAAATACAAATTTAATTTGAAACTCTCAGATCTAGACTACTGTAACACAGAGCTCATCCAAATTCACAAGTTTCACTTATTTAATTCTGTTAAGGAAGGAGTGGGATGTTTTAATCTACAGAATTACCGTGCTTTGATATCTATCACAGATAGTTCTAAAATGGGCTTCATACTGGAACATTTTATTCTTCCCAACAGACAGGAAAAGTCTCTAAGATGGTTCAACCTTTTTTTACACAGGTCTGGTTTTGCTACCCCACACAACTAGAAAACCTGTGTCTTTTGCAGGGTAGATTATACTGATATAAGTCCTCTGAATTTCATGTAGTCCCAACAGATCTACAATAATTGTCACGTCCTGAAAACTGGATTTCTGAAATGCTCACATGTACGTGGATAAGTTCACAATACGGATTTATGTACTGATTCAGTACTTGCATTCACAAGTTTCTTATGCAAGCAAAAAATATGTATCATATGTTTAATGAAGAGAATTTTTTTTAAATTACACATCAGCTTTACAGAAGTTATAAGAATTAGTGAAAGAGAAGGATGAAGTGACTATATTTTTCTAATATGAGTGTCTTTGGCTATTTAAAGACTAAGCATTTAGAAAAGCTTCAGTAGTGTTGGTCATGCTACATGTTAACAAAGATGTCTATTTCAGGGTTTATTTCTGTGAATTGTTTACATGTGAAACATTTAAATTTTTTGTACTCCCTTTGATAATATTGCATTAAATGGCATATTGAACTCTGGACTAAGCTGTGCAATCCATCAAATAATTAAGCATCTCCTTCCTCACATTACCTAAAAGTTGAAACAACATATGGAAAATGAAAAATCTTCCTGACATTACAAGATGTTTTATGCTCTTTTCCAGATGTGAGGCAGATCATGTTATACTGTTTTTCAGATACCATTAGCCTCTCTCCTTCTTAAAAAAATATTTTGTGGTATATAAGGTTTCTGATTTCTGTTCCACAAACAGTCAGGGAGAGTAATTTCTTAAGGATGTAAAAATACACTGGTTTCTCCTTCGAGAATGCAAGCACAGCTGCAGAGGGAAGCCTGACCCCAAAATCCCTACCAGCTGTCATCACAGACTGAAACAGGTGTTTATGGCACTCTCTCCCCAGATCTTTACAATGTTCAAGATTGTTTTGTTTATGATATCCATTTCCCATCCTAAATTATATATATCACCTTTCAACCTCAAGGAGCATAAAATAATTCTCAGATTGTGGCCCCATCCAGCAATCACCTTGCGGGCTCTGCTTGCGAGAAACTCAGCCACTCCAATTTATGTGTGCTGGCCTTCACTAACTGGGCCATCACTGCTGTTCCAGCAGCAGTCTAACACTTAAAAGTGAAAAACAGGAAAAGTCAGGAATGGGAAACGAAAGGAAAACAAGCTATGTTTCAACTTGTCCTAACTGATGGTCTGTAGCCTACCCATGGAGTTTGAAACATCCCTGTCCTGGTTTAGAGCAAATTTGGGAAGAAACTTCTAAAGGGGTCCCTCTAGAAAGCAGATTCATGTGGCCCCTCCCCCAACTGGTTCAGGAAAATATTTCCTTGGAGAAAAGTGGAAAAAACTGTGCATTTAACAAGCAAAGTATTCACAACCATTAAAAAAAAAGAATAATATTAAACAATGAAACTTCTTGCTGCTCTGAAGCGATGGCAAATTCAGAAAGTCCCTGCTGTGGGGTGTAGCTCAGCTTGCTCAGTCTCTCTCAGTCCCTCCTGTGCTGGAAAATGCCGTGTCCTGGCCCCAGTGGGACACAGGTGTAAGCCCCTGGTGCTCTTCTGGGTTTTCTGTCCAGGGCAGGGCTCATCAGTTCCAAGAAAAAGAAAAGCCACAGTTTGGGAAATTTCTCTGCCTCAGCTAGCTAAAAACTAACTATAAGCAAAGGAGAGCTCTCTCCTGCTGTCCATGCTGCAGACAGCAGTCTGTGAGCAGGAATGCTGAAGCTCTTATCTATGTGCTTTTGAATACAACCACTTCAGCAGTCCACCGCTTCTCCTTCTCCCTCCCTCCACTCTCAGATCTAGTTTTAAAGGTGCAGAACTTAATATCCAGCATAAACAGAACAGAACTGGGGATACAAGCATCATAAAGTCATCCCAGGACAATCCCCAAATTGATTGTCATCCCCAAAGCTGATGCCAATAACCAGGACCAAAGAGAAGCTTGGCAAAAAGGATCATGAAGCTGTAACAAAGATAAAAGTTGGCACAGGAGAGGATTTATCTTAGGATAAATAGGGTGGATAAACTGCTACAGTAAGGAAAAGAACTGAATAAAACATTTGTTTGAAATAAACACCAAGTTATGCCTTTCTGGGTTTCCAAAAAAATTACTGTGGTTAACATTTCTCTTTTTTTATTGTTGCATTCAATTTAAATGGAATCCTGCTGCTCAAGGTTCCAGTACACACTAGATGTTACCACCTAAAAGAAGCTGGTTTTGCACTATATTTGGCAAGAACCAAACAGAGCATGAGTTTACAAACAAGCAAACCAAACTGTTCTGCAACCTCAAATAAAATTCAGCTTGAGTTTCGGGCAAAGATCTTGCTATGCTCTTATGCTAGGGAAAAGCAGAGCCCACTCACAGCAACCTAACATGAAGCAGGAGCATGAAAGCACTGCTGTGCTGTATAAGAACACCTTGAGAGCATTCCAGTTGACTGAACTAATCTTGAGATTGGTTGCAAATGAAAAAATAACCACACAAAGTGTACAGCAACAGCAATCAAGAATCTGCAGAAAGTTCCTAAAGTAACTGAGATCAGTAAGTTCACAGCCAGTGTCCCATGAGCAGTCTGTTTATAATTAATTTACTATTTTGAGGAGGGGTGAGGGCAATTTGCATCGTTTTTTTGTTCAGAGTTTTTTTTTGTTTGCTTCTGATTGTTTGGGTGGGCGGGTTTTTGGGGGGTTAGGGGGGCTGGGGTTTTTTTTGTTTTGCTTTTTTACCTACACATCAGACTAGCATGAAGTGATTCAGTCCTTGCTAGGAAGCCTGGATCTTGCTCATGCAGGAAGTTTTCAGAAGCTGTTCACAATTGCTGGTACAACTCCAATCAAACTGGCTGGTGTACACTAGAGTCTGGATTATTTACTTCAGGTGCACTACTAACTCTGATAAGGACAGAAAATTTTTATCTCTAACAAATGATTGTGTATGTGTGTCTGTACTTTAAATGCAGACACACACATATACACATTTCCATTTGTGTGTTTACAGAAATAGATAATGCCTGCATATGTGTGTGTACATGTTCATTTATTTTCTTCACAAAAGGAGGGCTTATATTTTTTTATAAATGAAACACAATTATTTACTTAGANAAAATATTTCCTTGGAGAAAAGTGGAAAAAACTGTGCATTTAACAAGCAAAGTATTCACAACCATTAAAAAAAAAGAATAATATTAAACAATGAAACTTCTTGCTGCTCTGAAGCGATGGCAAATTCAGAAAGTCCCTGCTGTGGGGTGTAGCTCAGCTTGCTCAGTCTCTCTCAGTCCCTCCTGTGCTGGAAAATGCCGTGTCCTGGCCCCAGTGGGACACAGGTGTGAGGCCCTGGTGCTCTTCTGGGTTTTCTGTCCAGGGCAGGGCTCATCAGTTCCAAGAAAAAGAAAAGCCACAGTTTGGGAAATTTCTCTGCCTCAGCTAGCTAAAAACTAACTATAAGCAAAGGAGAGCTCTCTCCTGCTGTCCATGCTGCAGACAGCAGTCTGTGAGCAGGAATGCTGAAGCTCTTATCTATGTGCTTTTGAATACAACCACTTCAGCAGTCCACCGCTTCTCCTTCTCCCTCCCTCCACTCTCAGATCTAGTTTTAAAGGTGCAGAACTTAATATCCAGCATAAACAGAACAGAACTGGGGATACAAGCATCATAAAGTCATCCCAGGACAATCCCCAAATTGATTGTCATCCCCAAAGCTGATGCCAATAACCAGGACCAAAGAGAAGCTTGGCAAAAAGGATCATGAAGCTGTAACAAAGATAAAAGTTGGCACAGGAGAGGATTTATCTTAGGATAAATAGGGTGGATAAACTGCTACAGTAAGGAAAAGAACTGAATAAAACATTTGTTTGAAATAAACACCAAGTTATGCCTTTCTGGGTTTCCAAAAAAATTACTGTGGTTAACATTTCTCTTTTTTTATTGTTGCATTCAATTTAAATGGAATCCTGCTGCTCAAGGTTCCAGTACACACTAGATGTTACCACCTAAAAGAAGCTGGTTTTGCACTATATTTGGCAAGAACCAAACAGAGCATGAGTTTACAAACAAGCAAACCAAACTGTTCTGCAACCTCAAATAAAATTCAGCTTGAGTTTCGGGCAAAGATCTTGCTATGCTCTTATGCTAGGGAAAAGCAGAGCCCACTCACAGCAACCTAACATGAAGCAGGAGCATGAAAGCACTGCTGTGCTGTATAAGAACACCTTGAGAGCATTCCAGTTGACTGAACTAATCTTGAGATTGGTTGCAAATGAAAAAATAACCACACAAAGTGTACAGCAACAGCAATCAAGAATCTGCAGAAAGTTCCTAAAGTAACTGAGATCAGTAAGTTCACAGCCAGTGTCCCATGAGCAGTCTGTTTATAATTAATTTACTATTTTGAGGAGGGGTGAGGGCAAGTTGCATCGTATTTTTGTTCAGAGTTTTTTTTTGTTTGCTTCTGATTGTTTGGGTGGGCGGGTTTTTGGGGGGTTAGGGGGGCTGGGGTTTTTTTTGTTTTGCTTTTTTACCTACACATCAGACTAGCATGAAGTGATTCAGTCCTTGCTAGGAAGCCTGGATCTTGCTCATGCAGGAAGTTTTCAGAAGCTGTTCACAATTGCTGGTACAACTCCAATCAAACTGGCTGGTGTACACTAGAGTCTGGATTATTTACTTCAGGTGCACTACTAACTCTGATAAGGACAGAAAATTTTTATCTCTAACAAATGATTGTGTATGTGTGTCTGTACTTTAAATGCAGACACACACATATACACATTTCCATTTGTGTGTTTACAGAAATAGATAATGCCTGCATATGTGTGTGTACATGTTCATTTATTTTCTTCACAAAAGGAGGGCTTATATTTTTTATAAATGAAACACAATTATTTACTTAGAAATATGCCCTTTCTCATTCAGGCTAGGTGACTTGAGTACACTTCTGTGTATTTCTTATATCCAGTTAAATGCTACCCAAGGTGGCCTACAGCTGGCAGTGACATCCCTTTGTTTCTGTGACATTCCTCAGAAGTAAAACATACCACTTTCTCTGCACACAAATGAAAACACTGAAGTGTGGAGACCTGTCTAACTTAGCACAAGAAGGTGTAAGAGGCACTAGTGGCTGGAGGCTGAAATACGACATTGCATATCGACGTGGATAATTTGACATTGCACTGCCAAGGCTCTATACAGGTCGTCACATCAAGAATAAATGTTAATTTAAGAGTTTATATTCCAGTTGTATCAGAAGATATAAAGCTAGATTAAAGGCGGTCCTAACACAAAGACACTAGACAAAACATGTAGCAAAGCGTTTTAAGGGAAAGTAAAATCAGTAAGGAGGAGATACTGCGTGATACAATCTTAGAACTTCACTTTATCACAAAGAAGATTCCCTACACAGGAGCCACATTTATCCAGTACAGGTTCTCTGGGTTTAATTACTTTAATTACTTCAATTATGAGGAAGATTAAAAACACTTAGGGGATTTTCAAGCATGACAATTAGGCGTACTTGTTCCCAAAATTTCTGGATCTGCCTTAGAAAATCTCCCTTATTCTCTTTCCTACTTCTGTGACACTTGTTTGTATTGGGAATTATATAATTCTTTTAAGCCTTTGCATCATTCACAGTGGCTAAAACTCCGTATTTTTGGGGAGGTGTGAAAAAAATTAATTTTCTTGTTGTTTCCAAAATCCAAAGGAGAACAAAAAATACGACAAAGAAAAAAAAAAGAAAAAAGAAAAAAAGAAAAACAATCCCAACCAAACTCTTGAAAACAGTCCCCTGAAGGCTTGCAAATTACAAGCTTCAGAATTCTTCTCATCTTTTGTTCACGAACTGTTGCTTCCTTGTCCTAACTATTGTACCTCTAAAAGGGAGCTACAAAGCACCCAGCCAGTGGAGATGTACACTGGAGTGTGTCTTTATGCCCCACATTGAAGCCAAAAGGGAGACATTAGTCATCTGGAGATTCTGCCCCAATGCCCAAAGGCATGAAATACCTCCAACAAAACACCGACTGAGATATGTCAGTGTGGCACTCGCTTGCATCTCTCTCTTGGTGCCTTTCAAGTTGTTTTCTAAACACTTCTTTTGTTGCTGTTGGCATGAGTGCACTTAAAAGCGGCATATCGTTAAGTACTGAAAATGCTCAGTGTTTTCTGTCCTTTAAAATCTCTTCCAAGTACTTCCCTGTGAGCAATTAAGCTAACTCTATGGGATACATTTGATAACAGATATTCTTTAGTTTGGGTGACAGTTAACAAGCAAGGCTCTAATGAATAATAAAGTACTTTTTAGTGACACACAGTCCCTATTCACCCGGAGTAGGGACTATTTTTGTGCAAGTTCAACAGAAGATTCTAACAATGCAACCCTCTTGTATAACTTGCACAAAATAGGCATTCATCAAGGAGGATTACTCTCCCCAAAATGGGGCTCTCAGCAGCTACGTGCTGTGGGTGGGGATGCACAATTCCAGACAGGGGTGGAGACCAAGGAAAAGGCATGGGTCTAGCAAGAAAATGCATGCTGTGTCAATTCATAAGCACAAAAGAGATGCATTAGGAAAAAAAAAAAAAAAATAAAAAAAAAAAAAAAAAAGAGAAGAAAAGAAAAAAGAAAATAATGAAAAAAAAAACTAGATGCAAAATCTAAGGGTGCTCCAAGATCTTGCATGAGGAGTAACACATGCTGCAAATGACCATGGAAATATTTCAAGGTACCATTTTGCTAAGAATGAACTTCCGTATGTCCAGCTCCTCCCTATAGAGACAAAGGCAGCTCCCAGCTTTCCAATACCGACTCCCATTGGTATCTTCTTGTTGTCAAACATGCTCAACCAAATGCCACACAATCTGTGCTCTGACACCCAGGCTCTCAGTAATGTGTGAGAATAGTCTGTTCACTGATCTCCTTCTTCTCCTTCTGCTCAGTGGAGGTTCCTCCCTCATGAAAAAACACTAAGTCATGCATGTATGTACACACACATCCATGCTATGTCCTCTGCATCCTCCCAAAATATGTTTATCAACATTTCAAGTATCAAACTTCTGAAATGTTAGGACAGTAAATACATAACTCCCTGATCATTCCAATGCTCTTCAAAAAACTACTCTGGTACACCATGAAGGTTTGTTCTTCTTTCATGACATCGTAACACTATTCATCCTGATATATTTAGACAAAACTAAGCCACAAACTTCCAAATTGTTTTAACCTTTCCTTATGTCAGACACCTTTTCAGATTAAATACAGCTCAAACATGGAAAAGCAAACCAAACCAAACAGCTCGTTCCACCCAAGTTCAGGATACCCTGAAAGCTGCGAAAGTAAAACCAAACATTAGATATCCAGGACTTTGAGTCACCAGGCTTTTTCAAGGCAAACACTGTCTGCTGATGGTGAGAATAGCATTTACTTGCTCTGAGAGGATGAGGAATAAATGTCAGAGGAAACATTTTCTCTCTTTTCTTTGAAAACTATCTGGCAGTTTTCCTCTACCCCAATACATGGATCTTCCACAGACAGGAGAAGTACGTGCTTTTACCCTAACTGGCAGCTGTAGTCTAACTATATTTACATGTTTATTCCCAGAAGAGAACTCTTACCTCTGAGAACACTTTCTATTTTTAAAGAAGGAGAGAGAATTTGGAAGGGGGGAAAGGCAAAATTGACCCAAGGCACTAGCAATTTCAATGCCCACTTGAAAGGCTATGAAGGTGTTTCAGAACATCTGAACATGAGGCCACTAACAAGCATCTCAAAACTTTCAAAGAAACCAAAAAATGACCCCTCTAAGAGTTTAGACCACGATGCACATTTTCCAACGGATGGTCATGGAATAAAAACATATTTCTAAAACCAAAAAGAAAAGTAAGTTCATTCATTATAGGGTGTACATATTTCATGGAGTGCAGCTAGGCATAAAACCACATACTTTCAAGGGTGCTATCTATGAAAAAATCTTTTTCAGTAGTAAGTAATCTAAATTATGATGATAGATACTTAACATAGAATGTATTTTTAAAATATTAACTGAATTTGTTTGTCCAGTTAAGGGAAAAATTGGATATTATTGAAACAACATCCTAGAACAGTTTGTTCATTTTCTAGCAATCCCTGCTGCCTGACCAGAAAAAGCCTCTGGACAAATTTTGTTTATCGTCT
Source organism: Toxostoma redivivum (assembly GCA_013397375.1). Taxonomy (NCBI): domain Eukaryota; kingdom Metazoa; phylum Chordata; class Aves; order Passeriformes; family Mimidae; genus Toxostoma; species Toxostoma redivivum. The sequence continues at coordinate 684,367 of VXBI01004676.1, read as the reverse complement.
TTGTTTCTGGCCGTTCCTTGTTGGTGCAAGGAAAAATTTTAACTGAGCAACTTTTAAAAAACCTCAGTTTAGTTTAGAAAGAAATCATGCTACCTAGAACTGAAGAAGGAATGGGGATGGAGCAAGCCTCAAGTGGCAAGCAAGCATAACAAAAGTATTTCTTCTGTATCTTACCTACTCAAAGATGCAACAAAATAACTCTTAGCTCTTAGCATAACAATTTATGTGCTAAATTAGCATTTCAGGAAAAAACATCGGTGGGTTTGTATCAGCATGCATTTGCTGCGGTCCTTTTCTACTTGTAACAGAATGTTGGTGCCTAAAACCTGTGGAAGAATGGAGCTGGTATGGGGCCATTTTTAAGGATAATGAAAACCTGTGAAGGGTACTGGAAAGAGCCACAAAAGTGCTTTGAGTGCTGGGAGAAATGTCCTGTGATGCTAAAGATCTCAATCTACTAATTTAACAAAAAAGAAAATCGAGGAGCGATTTGATTGCCTCGATTGCAGTATATAAATAACTTTATGAAGGCGGTATGCAGGGGGAGCAGAGTTTTTAATATAGTAGAGAAAATACATAGCTGAAAGCTAAACCAAGACAAACCAAAACTGGCAATCAGGAACAGCAGAGACTCATTATTGCCACAAACTATCAAGAGAAGTGATGGATCCTCCACCACTGGATTCCTTTACACTAGGTTTGGATGCCTTTGACAAAGATTTGTTTTACCCTAGCAGGATCTATGAACTAACCAGGAAAAAAGCTTGGGTTTCTTTTAATGGTTAATAGGTGTGTCTTCTGAATTGCAAAGCCTTTCAGAAAGCCTTCCATTCTATGGGTAAAGAGCTCACTGCTCAATGAGCAGCCTAGAGTGGTTTTTTTTACTATTATTAATCTCCTATTTATGCTTCAAGCAAAACTATCTTCATTTTGAAATATGGAGAAAGCAATATTCTGAAAATCACTAGTCTGAACTTAAGGAAGACAAGTATTTGCCTAAATTTCATACAGCCAATTAATGGGGGAAAGAAAACGTAAAAGAAATTTTTAAAAAGAAAATATTTATACTAAAAGCTCAATTCTTCTGGAAAAGTTTTGATTTTATAAAACCTTGACAAATAGTAGGGAGATCATATTATGCATTTTGTTTTCTTATGGTGGATTGCTAATAGAAAATCCATATTCTGAAGGAAAAACCTCTTAAAATTTAAGCAGCAGCTTCAAATACCAACTGGCTCTAACACAATGAAGGAAAGACAGATGACTTCTCCTAGACCATATTCTAACAACCACTCTGCTCTTAAACTGCATCTCTGAGTTATTATTCAAGCAGCTGAGGGTGACAACCTGTCTTTCCAGGCCTGATTCCCCTTTCAGTCATCCGTGGGACAAGCTGATCCTGCTCCCCCAACCCCAGAGCAACTCCTGCCTGCTGGATCTCAGGTTGATGAGAGGGGACCACAGGCGTGGATCCCCTCCTCTCTCATGGCTCCTACTCCACCAGCCGCCAGTGGCTCTTGGAGGGGATGACTCGCTGTCAGCACCAGCAAGGGCTCTGTTCCACACCCCTGTCGCAGATGTAGCCCTGACAATATCTAGACTACTACAGAAACATCCCAAGAAAGTTATGCCAATAGAGTTGGGCACCTCTGGTGCTCCTTTACCAAACCAAGCACATGTACCAGGAGTCCTCCCAGTAGTTACTCTGCAAGTCCTTTCCAACATCTGGGTCAAAACACTTCGAGGCGAGGAGAAGAGGAACACCAAGAGCAGGAGCAGCGCCGGCAGTGAGCCAGCAGAAGGGGACGTCAGCAGGCTTGGAAGGTGGTGGGAAGCTGTCCTCAGGCCAGTGGGATTAGAAAGAGCAAGTTCAGATGGCACCGGGACGGCCAAGCTCTGCCAGCTGTTGGCAGGGTGAGGGGAAAGGTGCCACACCTCCCTGGGAGAGACTCTGCCCTCCCACCCCTCTCCTCCGCGGGTCTAGGCTCAGCGGCCAGGCAGCAGAGAGTGCCCAAAGGAAAGAGAACAGGGCTGTTCCATCTTCTGGATAAAGAGAAACCTGACACTTCTAACGAAATCCATTTAGAAGTTTAGAGGGAAGGTTGGCAGGGAGCGGATCGAAAAGTATCTCCTCCAGGGGATAGGAACGCAGAAAAGTAGGGATAACCCGAAGGGTGGAAGGAAGAAGTACAGACGTACAGGGATGCAGGGCAAGAAAGCTTCAGAAGAAACACAGGGCAGGGAAAGGGCGTCCCGAGAGAGGGACAGAGAGGGAAATGTGGACGGACAACGAGGACCCGGGTCGGCGGTCGAGGGGAAGGAGCAGGGCCTTACCTGCAGGTAGGGCTGGCCCCCCTCCACGCCCCCCACCACGATGTCGGCTGAGGCCATGCTGCCGCTGGCCGAGAGCCCGAAGCCCACGTAGCCGCGGGGGCGCACCTCCAGGCGGAGGGCGAGGGCGCTGCCGCGGCGGCCCCAGCGCAGGCGGTAGGCGCCCGCGCCGTCCAGCACCGCGCTGTGCGGGTAGCTCTGCAGCGCCGGACCGGCACCGGCACCGGCATAGGCACACAGGAGCCCGCCCAGCACCAGCGCCCAGGGGCGCAGCCGCCGCATCCTCTCGCCGCGCACCCGCTGCCGCCTGCGCGTCTCGGCGTGTGCCCGGCGCGGTGTGCGTGTGCGGGGGATGTGTGTCTGTGTCTGTGTGTCTGTGTGTGTCTGTGTGTCTGTGCGTGTGTGTGTGTGTGGGGAAGGGGGGCCGGGTGCCCCGGTCACCCCGCCCCCGCTGCGGGCGGCACCGCGCCGGCCCCGTCGGGGCAGCGCTCCCTCGCAGCGCTTTGTTCGCTCCCGCCCCGGCC